>JAUESF010000008.1:17829376-17843555 GCA_032274765.1 Malacoctenus tetranemus | reverse complement strand
ACACACACACACACACACACACACACACACACACACACACACACACACACACACACACACACACACACACACCGAAATTACAATTTCATTTTACAATTTTTAATGGCTCACAAACACCTCTTAATTTAGTATTGGTTGTAGCCTTTTATGTCAACATACACCAAGCAAAAATGAATGGTGCTAAAAAACAAATACTGCACCTTTGTACCTTTAAAAAAAAAAGGGAAAAATCTTGCTGAAATACACTCTAACAACCTAATAAATAATTCCACGGAGCAAAAAAAAACAAAATAATCAACTTTTTTTTGTTTTTGCTAGCTTCATTTTTGAAATTCTTGATAAAAAAAAGGACATGAAGGCTTTTTTTAAATGAATAATTTCAAAAATGAGGCTATTAGCATTATAAAAAGGAGCAAACAAGCCACAAGGTTTCTAACCCCGGATCTCTTTGGAAAACACAAGAGGCACTTCCATCTGTAAATTGTAGGATTATTTTTCTTTGGTTTGACAGTTAAGGGAAAAAAAATGCTTTTCAAACAAGTGGAACAAATATTATTAATAGTTAATATGAAGTTCTACCCATCACTTGCTACATGTTCACTGGATGAACTGCATTTTTCTTCATTTTACGGTTGACTTACACCGCCACCCGACTGTCCTATTACTCCTGCAACAGTGTTTCAGTGGACTCAGTGGTTTTGGACGGACTAAAAAAAAAATACACCTCATAGTGCGAAAATAAATAACAGTGATAAAGGAACATTGGACTTTTGAGGTGTTTGTCACCTTGTTCCATCTCAGGACCATAGAAGCACGGGCGTAGTCAGAGAAAACTATGTTTGATGCGCCGCGGTTGGAACAGAAAGCTAATGGAACACTAATATCCGCACGATGCAGGAACAGGTACAATTTATTAGACTTGTTGTGGAGTTACTGGTCTGAGTGCAGCCCAGTGCGTCACTGTGACAGCAATCACACTTCAAGAGGAAACACGCATGTGAGGCTGGTCCCCAGACGCAATGAAAAAGAAGCGCTTTGTTCAACACTCGGATTCAATCGTGCTCTGATTCGAAGTCAGCCGTTTGGATACAATGCTAGGTTATTGTGGAGGGTAAAGAAATATTGTCTGTGTTCTGGTAATGAGGGATAAAGAAACACATATGTGGCATACCATGAATTATACTGATCAATTGTTGAACAAGACATACATGAAGAAACAGGACAAAAAAGGAAATGCAGCATAAAGCAGTAGAAATACCTGAAAGAAAATCCTCATTATAACTGAGGAAATAATCACAGATAGATTCTGGGGATCATGAAACACTTTATGATGGCGCGGTGCTGTAAATACCTGAGGGCTGGTCATCTCATAGTCAGAATGTGTAACAGCAGAGTTGTAGTAGCGGTTACTGTAGCGGTAATTACGGTTGTCATTGGAGGAACCACTGGAGCCCCCTGTAAACAAAAACAAGGCAGAGTCATCACAGCTGGTCGTTGCAGTAAGACAGTGTTGACAACTGTTGAGAAGCTATTCAAATGGGTCTGATGGCACACAGGTAAGGAGTTACATAACACAGTCAGTTTATTCATGTTGCTCACAAAAACTTTACATTTTTGTAAGTTAAGTTAAATGATTGTTATTTTTAACTTAACTTTCTCCATAGGGTGTCATTCTACGTCATGTATATATTCTCCAATGAAAGCACACTATTGAGCAAACAGCCCGCCTCCCTCCACTTCCCCCCAGACACCCTCGCTGATACACCGGCTCCCAGGCGAGTCCGCTAGCATGCTATCATGTTAGGATTCAAGTCACGATTTTCTTAGAGAAAACTTCTGTACCAACACTGAAGGAGACGACCACAACATCTTTACCTGCAAGTTTATTTGTTTTGCGAACGCTGTCTTGTCTGACAAACGTTATTCACTGTCTGAGGAGCCCATGATGCTAACAGATCAGACACTCTGGTCAGCAAACAAACACCACCAGCAACAGTGAGCGTGTTTGTATTGTGTAGATATTTTCAATGATGAAACCTTTTTCTTGTATCTGACACCGAGGTTTACTCGACTATGTGGTTTCAAGAAAGTGGTTCAATAAATTGTGACTTATTTAGAGTCATGCGTGTCCTCGGATGTGTGTAAATAACAGATTTATGCCTGTTATTATAGAAGCATGTCCATTCAAACTACCACTCAGAAACAACCATGCTGAGAAGACCAGTGTGGATGGAGGAGGGGGGGGGGTCGTGTTTGAGCAGTTTTCCAAATTAGGTCATAGCCAATCACAGATTAAGTGAACTTGATCTCCAGGTCGAGCCACATATCATTACCGAACCGACCCTTTGTACTGAGGAGGGAACTCTGGCCTGCCAAACAAATCCCACAGTGACAAAAAATGAAGTTTGTTTTCTTTTGATGACTGCAGCAATACTAACTGCCTGAAATGGTTTACACTGCGCCTTTAAAAATATGCAGAGATGATTTTTGCCAAATAGTCAAACTGAGTTACAACCACATATTTAATACTATTTCTTTTCTTTATGTTCCTTGCAACCTTTAACAAGCTGAAAAAGAAACTGCTGGACCAATCATTGTTCAACCCCTTGATTATGAGTTGCTTATTTTCTTATTTCTTCTTTTTTAAAACGAGCTTGGATATAGAATCTCCGTAAGGAGACATGCTGAGGGGTTTTCAACATTCCCAAAGAAGAAAACTGTCAAATGAAACAGGTGGGCCGCCCCTGTAACAACATAGCTGCTTCGATTTTGACCTGCATGTGTCTGCGGAACAGGGGAGCAGACTTTACCAGAGCTTGAAACAGAGCTAGTTGTGGACGTTGAATGTGAGTGGTCCATGGCGGGAGAAGTGGATGTTGATGAACTTGTGTTGGTTCCTTCATCAGTAGTTTTCTTGAAAAAATTGTGCTGCAGAGCATAAAATGGCGTGATGCGGCTTTTCGGGTCATAGTCCAACATGCGTAGAATCAGGTCTGAAAAGAAGGGGGCAGCATCGTGAGAAGTGTGACAACAGAATCATGTTAAAGCTCTATGACTTGCTGTGCTGTACTTTTGCACATCGCCACTCAGGGGTCGGGTACCTTTAAACTTCAGGTAGTCACAGGGAGCATGTCCTGGCTCCCCTGCTCTCCGGCCCCCTGGGCCCCCAGTCTCCACTCCTAGAATCTCATGAAGACGCCTCGTGGCTGGGGGTTTATACTCCTACACAAACACAATTGATTTAACAATCATTTACACTCAAGAGTTTTAAAAAAAATCACTTGGTCCTGTCAGAAAATGTGTTGAGGATTTGTACCTTCTTGACATCCTTGTTCTTTTTGACTGTCCACAGACCGTCTGACAGCTTGTCAAAATATTTTCTGGCTTTGGGCGCTGCGTCCAACATGTGACTGGGTGGAACTCCAAGAACCTCCACAATCTTATTCATCTGGTCCACCTGGTTACACACATGAATACAAGTTTTCATTATGTATCAGCAATACACAATCATCACAACATTAGGTACACTTTACGATTAATTCGGTGCAGCCTCCTTTTGTTTTCATTTTCCGTGGTACTGTTTCAACAATGTGATGGAAACACTGAATTGAGGTCCACATTGAGAGTAAAGCAACCCATTCTGTGCTGATTTTTGCACCACACCATCAAGACTGAGTATCTGGGATCCACATAGTCATCAGGTCGAGCAGCAGTGTTCGACAAATAAAAACAACTGACAAAAAAAAAAAAAGGTTGAGACAATTATGCTCATTCACAATATCTTGGTTAGACCTCGGACTTTGACAAAGCATCGCAACTCACTGGATTTTTTTCCATTAAATAAAAAAAAAATTCCCTGTAAATCCCTGCACAGTGAACCCTCGCTGAACCTGGTTCACCTTTCGTGGATTCGCTGTTTCGCAGATTTCTGTAGTGCGATTTTTTATCCCTTTTTTTAAAGTCTATGAATGCGCTTTGTCTTCTGCGTCCTGATTGGCTAAGGGACTGCAGGCCAATGTCAATCATTCTCCTCCATCCCTTACCTCGCGAAGTGATAAATGAGGGTTCACTGTACATGTAAGTTGTAGATTCGTATGCTGCTTTTCGATACACAGTTTACATAATTGTGTTAATGCAGTGCTTTGCACAAAATCAGCAACTAAATGCATAATTAACCAACAATGCATTACCTTATGATAAAAAAACCAAGATGACCTAAATATTTGATCACTCTGATACACCAAGGTCAACCTTACAAAATGAAACATCTCCGGCCTGAGGTTAAAATATATCTGTTTTGTAGCCCTTACCTCGTTGGAACCACTGAAGAGAGGCTCTCCTGTGTGCATCTCCACCAGGATGCATCCCAGAGACCACATGTCAATTGCCAGGTCATATGGCATTCCGAGCAGGACTTCCGGAGAGCGGTAAAATCTGCTTTGGATGTACTGATAAATCTGGAAAAAAAAAAATTGATGACATGATAAGAGTTCAAAAGACTTCTATTTATTTCAAAAGACTTCTATTTATTTCAAAAGACTTCTATTTATTTCAAAAGACAAACAAGAGCTTTGAGATTTCGCCCATGGATACAAATGTAGTAACATGAGGCTAATGTCAGAGTTCTGACAGGAGCATTGTTCATCTCATATGGCACAAGTGTAAAAAAAGGTTCTGGCCGCAACACTGGGATTTGGCTCATTGTCAACAACTTCTGTCAGACACCAAACTGACAGGATGGATGTTGGACTTTTTTATTTTAGACTTTATATCAAATGGTTTTGATGCGACTCCTGGTTTCCTGGTGAAGAACGGAGATTCAGATAACTTTGATATGTGTCATTTTCGACCTCAATCCAAATGTTCAAATCACAAAAGATGCTATCTTTAATATGCGATTTGAATTTCACGTGACAAAATGGAAAGTCAAGTTTTCAAGGGTTTTTGTTTCTAGTTTCTTTGACTGAGACAAGTGAAGTTCAGTTGCCCTCGTTGCCCTTATTTTAACTGTCACCAATGAATCCAATCAAGTCCCTAAATTTAATCCATCATCATGTAGCATAAACCTGTTGCTAGCATCAGATTAAGGTTGAGCTGAAAGATCTTTAAATCTTCACTCTGATATTACCAAAATAAGAAACACTTGTCGTCAACATTTTTTTTCAGTGTCGAAGCAAAAATATTGACAAATATTTTTATTGGTGGTAGATCCACTAAAAGTTGTTGAAAGAAGTGATGACTCTGTGTTTTGATGATATCACTCTATAGGAAATCATTTTCCCAAAACTGAGCTAATTGTGCATGATGAAGAAGAGTTGATTTTCATGTTGCATTTTGGCAGAATACTGTGCTCTGAAGTGGTGGGGGCGTGTCTACCAAAGGCACGTCCATGCCCACCCAGCCACCCAGCTGACACCCCCCCCCTCCCACCCACACACCCACACACACACACACACACACACACACACACACACACACACAAATTTGGAACATTTGTGTGGAGGAATCCAGCTCACTCTCTGTCCAAGCTGACAAGAAGAACCAAAGTCAACTATTTTGATGGCAGATCTCTTGGGGTTACACAGCAAGATATTCTCTGGTTTGAGGTCGCAGTGGATGATTGACAGCTCTGGGGTGGCCAGGAATAATAATGCTGTTGATAGAACAGAGAAGACAAAAGTCTGATATGAAAAATTCGGAAAGAGTCAAAGTACATTCCTGTTTTTATCGACCACTGGGGGGCATAATTTTGCTGGGAATGGGAAATCTGTTGCAGTCATGTGGAACCGTGCACCCTACCTGTGCACAGCTGCTGTGCAAATTTCCTGGTGAGGTTGAGCGAAACTCCACGGAAGTTGGTGTTTCTCAGAAGATCATACAGGTTGTAACTCAACAACTCGAACACCAAACAGAGATGGTTCCTAAACATAAAGTGACGCTTGAGGTGGACTGTACGAAGACAGAGTGGGGGGAAAAAAAGAGGACAAGACACAGATATAGACAGGAAACAAGAAAGAGAGTTAAGAGGTGCCCTAACACAAACATCAACTTCGGTATTACTACTGAAGAATATCATCAAGATAACCAATTTTTGAATTTGCACACTTAATGAGTAATAGATCCTAATTATTAACTGAATCCCGAGATCTTATGAATAAAAATAGCTCAACACAATCACACAACATCCTGAAAATACAGAATAATCTGTGTATACACTTTTAAAAAAATGCAGTGCTTGTCATCATTAAGGCTGGTTTGGGGAATTTTACAATGTGTTTTTTCCGATTTTTTAAAATAAAAATTCTTTATGAATTGTCGTGGTGGTAAATACATATACAAGTATGTACATGTTGCTGGTAATTTTGCATTTTTTCATTTTATGAAAGCGTTAAAAGATGTCATGAGATATAATCAGGTCCTTTAAGTCTTAGCTGTGTTTTGCACATTGTATTTGACCCCAGCATTGCAGAATGTGTGTTTTTTCTTACCGATATAATATTTCATCTCAGTATCATGCTTGTTCATGAGCTCCAGCAGGCGAAGTTCAATCTGTGCCTGGTTTAAAAAAGCCTTTTTATTCTTAATGATCTTAATTGCGACCCACTCCTGCTCATGATGGTCATACGCCTTCACCACCTGTAGACACAACACAAACAGGCAACCAATGTTATAGACTATGTCGTCATCGTCATCGTCATCATCATCATCATCATCATCATCATCATTGTCATCGTCATCGTCATCGTCAAAAAAAACCCCTCCTGATACAAAAACATCTTCTAACTGGATTCCTGAAATAATAGTTCATCTCAGTTGAACTTTGGTGAACAAATAAGATGTGTCTCAAAAAAAAAAGCTTTGGCAAAAATTAAATGATAGATGTAGCAACTCGCTGGAAAGCTGCATCAAACTTAATGTGAACTCACCTGATTCAACCTTGATGTGCTTTAACTACAACAAAACTGCTTTTGCTGCCTTTGTTTGTTCTCTCATTCAAGTACCTTTGGCAGTAATTACAACCTTAAACCTTTTCTGAGTATGATGCTAGAAGCATGGCACAACCAACTGTAGGCACTTTCTCTCATTCTACCTCCACAGCACCTCTCAATCAAGTTAGAGGGAAAGCGTTGGTGCACAGCCACTTTCAGATCCCTCAACAGATTTGTCCCTTAGCCACTCCAGTATTATCTGGACTTTTACATGACTGTCTTAGGTCCAGGGGACTCATTAAAAGATATCTCTGTGCCTTGCTGCTTTCATGTTTCCCTCAGCCCCGGCAGCTCTCCCAGCGCCCACCATTCAAAAACATCACCCACAGCACGATCCTGCCACCACCATGCAGGTGACAGCCAATGTTTGGTTTCCTCCAGGGCTCGGTTTGGCCATGGTATGGGCCTGAGCGATGGGAGCGCTCCAGAGAGGATGGCCTTTTCAAAAGGTTCTCCACTCTTCCCAGTGCGGGAGCTTTCTCAAAGTAGCCATCGCACTCTTGGTCATCTGCTGGACTGAGACACTTTTGCATAAAGTTCTCAGTTTGGCCAGTAAGAGAAGGAGGATTTGTGGTAACAGACGCTTTCTACCTCAGTATCCCTTTCACACAGACTCTTCCATTTCCAGAATATTACCCTATTATTATGTGTCCCAGCATCTATGTAAAATACACTGAGGCAAGATGGAGGGGGGGATTTTTTCCATCTTCTCGTACGTCTCAGGCGGGCCAAAACTATGACAATAAGCTCAGGTGTTACACCTGTGACTTGCACTAGTAGATGTCAAAGTTCAAGAAACAGTAGACTATTATCTCTCATAACAGCTGGGAGAAATGTGCTTTGGAATGACGCATAACACAATCGCAAAGAAGTCAAAACTGGTTGCGCTTTATAGCACACAGGAAAATCAACAAAAACATTGCTGGGACCATTAAAAGCCTGTTTTGGACATCATACTGAAGACTCCTGCAAACACTTTTAGAACAATCTTTGAAACACACTCCCAACAGTTTTTGCTAAACAATACAAATGTTTTAACCTAACCAATGGGTGCTCAGTTTTTCATCAGCTAGACTAAATGTGCTACACTCAAGTGAAAGGGATGAATTATATAAAGAGTGGTGTTAACTCATTGGTCCTTCAATGGAGTAAAGAAATCAAGCTTAGTGGGCTCGAGCATCCGTTTGGATTGGCTCCTGCGGGAGGTGTTTAAGGCATGCCCCACAGGAAGGAGGACTGCTGGGGGAGACCCAGGACACGCTGGAGGGACAAGATCACCCAGATGGCAATGGGAACATCTTGGGGCCCCCCGAAGAGCTGGAGGAGGAGTCTGGGAGAGGGACAGCTCTGCTGAGACTGCTGCCCCCCCCCTTTGAAAAATTTTTTTTGGGATGCACTTCACATGTGCACGAAAATGACGCACTAAACTTTTGTTTAATGTTTCGCAACGATAACTATACAATTTTCCAAAATTCTATCCTTTCATGAGCTGAAGACAGTGAAAAAACAAACACCCCCCCCCAAAAAAAAACTAAATCCCTGTTCCAACTGATGGCCTTCATCAGAAAAAAATACTCACTTCCTGAAGGAAAATGTTAAACTCAACACATGAAGAATGCATGCAACTTCATGGTGCAGTTTCTTTGTGTTTACATCACCTGGCCAAAGGAGCCTTTTCCAATCAGTGAATCGATTTCATAGCGGTCCAGCCACTTTTCTCCATTTTTAACAATGTAGTCATAGTTGTCGTCATCGTAGCCATCGTTGTAGATTTTTCGCTCCTTCTTCGTGCTACTGTCCTCGGGGGGGACCTGCTGGGCCCGTCGCTTCTTTTTAGTGTAGTACACCTGAGAATGGAGACACAATACAGCTGTACAGCAGGATCTGATGAACCAAAAGTAAGACCATTCGTCTAAATTTGGGTACTTCATATGTTGTCGTTTTCAGAATTTAAGGTGCATATAGTTGTGCATCATACCTCATTGATGTGCTTGTAAGTTTTGATTAGGTCAACAGAAAGTTTCCTCAAAGGGGCACTGGCAGGGTCTCTGAAACTAGGGGGAATCCTCCGTTGGAGTATGGTCATATCAGACAGCACCTGCGGAAAAAAGGCAAAATGTCACATACATTTTCACGTTTGCATTCAGAAATACCGAATCAGAAGTAACATATGATACTGAAATTAAAGTAGAGACAAGTTGATTGAAATCATTTCTTTTGTTGTCTGAAAGCCCTCGTAGGTCAAAGAACTGAAGGCAAGGAATCACACTGCACTATTGACGGGCACAGGGAGCCGAGCTGGCAGTGAGCAAGTCAGACATTGCCAAGTCACACGGATGAGCTGTGGACCCTGTGGAGCTGCACAGACTTGCTGTGTGTTTCCTTGAACAATGTATGTGTTCTTCAGGAAATGAAGGGTTTCTCTTTTTTTTTTTTTGCTTTAACTTATGGATGATTTACCGTATTTTCCGGAATATATATGTCTGAAATACAAGTCGCACCAACCAAAAACTGCATAATAAAGAAGAAAAAAACAGATATAAGTCGCACCGGAAAATAAGTCGTGTGTTGGGGGGAAATTTATTTGAGAAAATCCGAGACCAAGTGCAGACATTTTATCTTGAAAGGCAATTTTAAATAATGATAAATTAAAGAAAAACAAACTGAATAGGCATACGTATGCTATGTAGCATATTAAGCTACACCGAACAGAGTAGACAGACACTTAACTGTGAACATGTCTGGCATACTAACATATTGCAACAAGTAACAGTTATTAAAAAAAAAACAACAACCTATAGCACAATGAACATGCACACAGGATAACAAACAACCAAGCTCACTCTAAATCACCAAATGCATTGAATCTTCATCCTCAATGTCATTTCTAAACAACTCAACTGATGCCAACTGCGTCAGTTTTGTAAGACTCCTCAGTTACAGTTCCAATAATTATTGTGGCCTTTCTGAATCCTGACAGGAGGGTTTCGGTTGTCACTGAAGCCCAGGCTTTGTCCATCCATCTCATGTCTTCCTGGAAAGTTGCGTGGCGCATTCTCAATTCGGATTCAACTTTGAAATAATGTTGTTAAAACAAGTAAAAATGAGGCTCAGTCGCATGTGTGGCCTCCGCATGCCTGTGTGACTTCGCTACAACACCTGAGCATGCTCCTGATGAGGTAGCAGATGGTCTCCTGAGGTATCTCCTTCCACACTGGGAGTAAAGCATCCGTCAACTACTGGACAGTCTGAGGTGCAATAGGTATTGGTGGATGGATCAAGACATGATGTCCAAGATGGATTTAACGAACTGGATTCAGGTCTGGGGAATGGGCGGGCTAGTCCATAGCATCAATGCCCTTGTCTTGCAGGAACTGCTGACACACTCAAGCCACATGAGATCTTGCCTTGTCTTGGCATTAGGAGGAACCCAGGGCAACCACACCAGCATATGGTCTCACAATGGGTCGGAGGATCTCATCTCTGTACCTAATGGCAGTCAGGCTACATCTGGCGAGCACAAGGAGGGCTGGGCGGCCCCCCAAAGAAATGCCATCCCACACCATCCCACTGCCAAACTGGTCATGCTGGAGGATGCTGCAGGCAGCAGAACATTCTCCACAGCATCTCCAGACTCTGTCACATCTGTCACATGTGGTCAGTGGGAACCTGCTTTCATCTGTGAAGAGCACAGGGCGCCAGTGGCGAATTTGCCAAACGTCCTGCACAGTGTTGGGCTATAAGCAAAACCCCTATTTGTGGATGTCAGGCCGTCACACCACCCTCATGGAGTCTGTTTCTGATCATTTGAGCAGACACATGCACATTTGTGGCCTGCTGGAGATCATTTACAGGGCTTTGGCCCTCCTGTTCCTTCTTGCACAAAGGTGGAGGTAGTGGACCTGCAGCGGGGTTGTTGCCCTCCCTATGGCCTCCTCCACATCACCTGATGTATTGGCCTGTCTCCTGGTAGCGCTTCAATGCTCTGGACACTACGCTGACAGACACTTCAATCCTTCTTGCCACAGCTTGCATTGATGTGCCATCCTGGATGAGCTGCACAAGCCATCCAGCCACTTGTGTGGGCTGTCGACTCTGTGTCATGCTACCACGAGAGTGAAAGCACCTCCAGCATTCAAAAGTGACCAAAACCAAAGCTAGAAAGCATAGGAACTGAGAAGTGGTCTGTGGTCACCTCCTGGAGAACCACTCCTTTATTGGGGGTGTCTTGCTAACTGCCTACAGTTTCCACCTGTTGTCTATTCCATTTGCACAAGAGCAGTCAGTTGTCAGTTTCCTCTTTTCTGTTGAAGGTACATGGTATGTCTTGTTTGTTTCCTTGACTTTCCCTTTGGTGTCATACGTCATGCACTGTTGTGTTTCCCCTGTACCTGACTGTCCTGTCTTCCAAGTGTTCCTTCGTTTCTGTCTCTTGTTGCCAGTTTGGATATGTTCTTCCAGGCAAAGCACTTTTCAATATCCAAATCGGTTTGTGTTTGGGTTGCCAACCTGTTTTTACCTGTCTGAATTCAATCTTTTCCTGACCTCTTGAACTCTGCATTGTTATTTTGGGTTCTTCTTTGTATCTTACGGGTGCTCTGTTTTGTCACCCAGACAGTTGTTTAAGGTTGGATTTGGGACACAATAATTTTTCCACAGTGATGGGAACTCGTCATCAACCCCCTCTCGTCAGAAATTTGGGTTCACTCTCGTTCCGTGACACAACTGACCAGTGACAACTGAATTATGTGTTTCAGATCATCGAGCGATTTCAATTATTCATTTATTCAAAGATAACAGAAGTAAACACAGAATGCAGCTTTTAAATGAAGGCTTTTAAAAAAATCCAAATCAACATGGCCGTCTGTGGAAAAAGTGCTTCCCTCCCGTTAAAATATAACTTAACTGTGGTTTATCAGACCTGAGTTCAGTTTCTCCAGCCACACGCAGGCCTGATTACTGCCACACCTGTTACTCAATAAATAAATCACTTAAAAAGGACCTGCCTAACAAAGTGAAGGAGGCCAAAAGAGCCTCAAAAGTTCCACATCTTGCAGAGAACCAAAGAAATTCAGAAACAAATGAAAAGTAAGTGAGATCTATCAGTCTGGTGAAGGTGAGAAAGCCATTTCTAAAGCTTTGGGACACTACCCAACCAAAGTGAAAGCCATTATTATCCACAAATGGTAATCCACAAGTGGTGAACCCTCTCAGGAGTGGTCAGCCGACCCTGAGACCCTGAGAGCGCAGTGACGACTCATCCAAGAGGTCAAAAAGGACCCCACATGATGGTCTGGGGTTGTTTTGCTGTTGGAGGAGCTGGAAGACTTGCTGTGATAAACGGGACAATGCATCATATGTCTACCGAAAAAATCCTGAAGGAGAGTGTCCAGCTGGCCAGCCGTTTGTGACCTCTTTGGGTTCTGAAGCAGCACAATGATCCCAAACATATCAGCAAGTCCACCTCTGAATAGTTGAAGAAAAACATAGGGAATACTTTGGAGTGGCTGAGTTATAGTCCTGACCTGGATCCTATCAAGATGCTGTGGCATGACCTTAAAAGGACAATTCATGCTCGAAAACCCTCCAATGTGGCTGAATTACAACAATTATGCAAAGATGAGTAGGCTAAAGTTCCTCCACTGATTGCAAGTCATTGCAAACACTTGTTTGCAGTTGTCTCTACGAAGGGTGGTCCAACCAGTCATTAGTTTTAGGGGGAAATCTGTTTTTCACACAGGGATTTGGACATTTGCATTGTTGCTTTTCCTTATTAATAAGAACTATTTAAAAACCTGCATTTTGTGCTTGTTTGCGTTATCGTTGACAAATATTCAAATTTGTTTGATGATCCGAAACATTGAAGTTTGACAAACAGAGTTGCAAAAAGAGGAATCAAGAAGGGGGCAAACACTTTTTCACGCCAGTGTATGTGTGAGCGTGTCAGACTGGTCAGGATTTACCACTGTAGGATAAACCAGTTCTTGGTGTCTACCTTGCTCACAATAATACACACAAAAAAAGCAGTGTTACCTGCTGCTGCTCGGCCATGGAGTGAATGGAACTGAAGGAGGGGTGTGTATGTGTGTGCTGGCTGGTCATGGTTGGCTCAGCGAGGGAGAAGCCCTGGGCAGTAGAGGAGGAGGAGGAGGAGGAGGAGGAGGAAGAGGAGGAGGAGGAGGAGGAGGAGGAGATGGGTGGACATCCTGAGCTGCTTACACCTGACGACAGAGAAAAACACAATAAAAAAGGTTGATTAGTTCAAAACAACCATAACATTTGGAGTTTGATTCACAGATTCCATCACACATGACTGAAGAGTGTACTTCTGTGTACAGTTTTTAGTCTTGTGGTTGAATCTGTCCACCCAGACAGAAAAAAGGCAATAGAAACAAAATCAAGACATTGATTTCGAAAAAATTATGAGAAAACTACTATTATTATTATTATTTTGAATCCTGAACAAATGGATGAAAAGCGCGATACCACAGCTAAACTGAATTTGTCCTCTTAAAAAAACATTGCAGGTAGATAAATACATAATTAAGTAATGAATATGGAATAGCTATTACCATAATTGAGCAGTCTGACGGGAAATAAGTATTACTTTATGATGGTGTATGTGCTTCAGGAATGCTGCAGTTCGCTAATTCATATTAGCCTGCCAGAAAAGCGCATTGTATATAAGGGGCTCTGTCAAAAACACATTCAACAGGCTATTTTTCTGTCCTGATCCGTCGGGGTGGAAAAGTTTCATTTTTAAAAATAGCACCTTTGTTTTTAAACCAAAACATGGCTTTAAAAAGTTTCGGACAATAAGTAAAAGCTGCACGTTTTCAGCTATTTTTTCCTTCAAGATTTGAACACTTCCTTAAAATCTTTGGCACAAAGAAAATGTTTTTTTTAGGAGTGAGGGTGGGGGGTTTTAATGTGCAGACACCAGCATAAACAATAAAAAAAAAAGGATTAATCTGATTTTCCACATTGCCAAACAGAACGAGCTGAACGGAAGGAACGACGACAGGGGACAAAAAGAAACCAGAGCTTTCCAACAGCTAAAACATACAGAAATTGCACCTCCATCACTGCAGATCATACAGTGAACGTGAGCTGGGGGGGGGGGGGGGACCCAAGGCAACCCCGGGGCCCGCGCCATAAACGCCGTCCGGACCCCCGGCCAGGATAGCCAG
>JAUESF010000008.1:17802975-17820616 GCA_032274765.1 Malacoctenus tetranemus | reverse complement strand
CCCCCCCCCCCCCCCCCCCCCCCCCCCCCCCCCCCCCCCCCCCCCCCCCCCCCCCCCCCCCCCCCCCCCCCAACCAAGGCAACACAGGGGCCAGCTCCATCAACTCCTTCCTGACCGCCTGCCTGTATAGCCCGCGCCGCCAAAACCGCCCCGGCTCGACTGACTTGAAGTCCTCTTGTGCAACAAAGATAAGCATTGTATCAAAAATATTCTACAACTCAACACACAAAACATACATATGGATGAATCCATGGTACTGCAGCTATAGTGGAGGAAAACAACAAACAAAAAAACAACTCTTGTCACCCAATTCTTGATGTTTGCTTCACCTGTGGCATTGCATTGTTCTGGTAATGCAAGGATATTTCAACACTGTAAAACATATTGTGTGCAAATAACCTGAACCTTCTTTCTGGTAAAAATTGTCCCGAACAGACTCCTTTTTGCTTGCTTGTAATATTGCTACCCACTGGGTACTTGTTGCACACATTGACACATCACCGTAATTGATAAAGTCACTCAAATGAACAAAAAATAATTGACAATAATAATCATCCAAGTTAATGGTGGATCTCCAGTGAGAGGAAAGTAAACCATGGGTCTCAGATCCAATGGATGGCAAGCTCATCAAAAACTGGTTAGTACAGGCTGCAAGTGTGGTCTGTCCCAAAAAGACGAGGTCTACTTAGCAATATCTGCCTTTCTGAAAGCACACTGACGGAAACGATTTCTGACCTGTCGAGCAAAATATATAATTAGGTGAGAAAGTTCAATGCATTCTTCAGTCATACTCGAAAGCACAGACCTCACTGACACTGCACAAGTCATAATATATACGTGTCATGTTGACCAAAAGCTTGAATTTGATTTAGCTGAATTTATTTCCATTTTTTTCCTGACGTTTTGACATCAAAATTGAAGAATTTCCTTGAGCAGCAATGTTTCATAAAGTTTGGCTGGCAACAGGCCAAGAAGTGGTGGTACAAAAAGCACAAACATCAAGACGGCAGGTCAAAAATAACTAGAAATCACCAAGTCAACAACTGCGCCACAACTGCTGTAACTGCAATTAAGGATGATCAAATAAAAATCCACAGCCTGGCCTGGCGATGGTGGATTGTGGGGGTGTGCACATAAACGGGCAAGTAAAGCACCATCGATTTAGATCATCTTAGACTGATCCTTAAGACATGCAACCATGCAGCGCCAAAATGTTGCAGAGGTTTTGTGATGACAATAAAAAAAGAACTTTAACAGAATGCTTCCTTCTATGAAGAGATAACGAACCTCTCCTCATTATGGGTAACCAGGGGTGTGTGTGCACTGAACTGTACATACTACAATTGAGACAGCTCAGCCAAAACACAACTCAAAAGAAAAACAACAAACTTAAGACTTTGCCTCTAACCAGTCTCAAAATACATGTGAAATATCAAGATAAAGAAGATTAAGATTAGGAGTGTATAGCGTTTACAATGGCATGACGGTTGCTATTACGGAAAAGCACCTGATGAGCTGAAAAATTACCGAATTCTGAACTGAACTCTCGGTCACAATGATAAAAGACTAAAACATAGCTCTTACAGTGGCCAGGGGTCCAAAAACAGAGATACAGTGATACTGTTTATCGCAGGTGTTGTGTTAATAAACAAAAAACAAAACCACAATAGGCGAAATCCGCAAAGTAGTCCTCTTTATTTTTTTTACAATTATGATACACTACTTTGTTCCGTAATAGCGCCATACAGCTGTGTAGCTTCTACCTGTCTTTAGCATGTCGAGCAGTTTTACCTTTTCTGTAATAGCTAGCATCTTCCTCTGCATTTTAGACGCACTTGCAGCTGCCTTTGTCGCTGCAGAACATTTCATCGACATTGTGGGTTTTGTCGTGGAGAACGCGTGGAAAACATATTCTGTACTGGACAGAGACGAGGGACGGCGGAGATTGATTGGCATTGGCCCACAGTCCCTTAGCCAATCAGGACTCAGAACACGATGCACTTTCATACACTGTAAAAAAGCATTAAAAAACTGCACTGAAAAAAACCATTACTGTTGCCCGACATTTTAACAGGCAACATTAATTATTTTGTTTCACATCTTGATTCTCTTCAACATTTGAGTTGTTTAACGTATGATCGTTTCTGGGACAGCTTTGATTGAACAGGCTATAATCTATATCACATCTGGTATCTGGACACATCTGGATTTATGTTCAAAGAATTATTTCAGTATAACACTCATTTTGAGGTCAATATCAAGAGTTTGAAATGATTTAGTTGACCTTTTTAGATGGCATGTTTTCTGGACGAGGAGCCACACAGTTCTGTTTTGAATGAGCCGCTCCATCATTGAAGCCAGTCCTTTTCTGAGAGAATTCACATCAGCACATCCATTTTTCTGAAAAGCATCAATTCAGTAGTGCACGTGTGAACACTCCCACCATTTCTGGTGAGGCTCAAAAGATCAAAACTATTGTCCACCCAAAAAAAACCCAAAACAAACATATGTCATGGTCCCCCGAGCCAGTGAATCCTGATACAGGATACGGTACAAGAGGATGCTGATGAATGAGATGAAGTTCCACAACACTTATTATTTTTGGTTGAAAAAAAACAAAGTCAATCATGCCAATCACAGAAGAGAGCTATGTGAATGCAGACTGGCTGACACAGGTGTGAAAATATTCTGAATTTCACACCAAAACGAACATCCTCCACCAGAATGTTGTGGTATGAATGAATCCCCCCTTTTTCAAATCAATATGCTGATCTGATGTGTCTGTGCACTCACTGCTTCAAGCTCAAAAGAGTTTGATCACTTGACTATTGTTGATGTGCATGCTTCCAGATACAGAACTACTTGAAGGGAAAGAATTTCTGCCCATTACCAAGTTACATCTCTTTAAGAGAGCAAGAGGCCCCCGTTGCACTTCCTCAAGCTGGCATCTCTTTTCCCGTGCCGCCATTGGCTGAGGGCGACACATTTTCTCTTACCTGATTCGCTGTTGGTATCCAAGGGCTGGCTGCACAGCACTCTATAAATAAACCCAGTGCTGTCTCAGCAGCCAGGCTACAATACTCATTACATCTCTCTCTTTTCTTCTTCCCCCCTCGCTTTTTTCTCCCGCAATGCCAGGAGCTTTCAGAAATGTATCCGGCTCCCAGCAACAGTCTGAATAGTCTCTTGCACACGTGCACATGCGCTTTTGCTCCCTCTCTCCCTCCTAATTTGTTTTTCATACACACACCTCGCTTGTGTTTTTGCTTGTATTTGCTGCCCTTGATCAGTAAAGACACAGGTTCATAAGGTTAACCTTTGGCTCTGTGCTATTGCAGTGACTGTGTTTCCGTGTCTTTTCAACAGCATGAATAGAATGCACACAAGTGCACATGTTCACCTAAACACACGGCCCAAAAAAGGGCATGTACAATGTCAAAGTTTTTTGAAATCTTCATGCAAAAAGACATATTGGCAAACAAAGCACAGAGCCACTGTGTACAAGTGTGCTTTTTTTGGGTTAAGCAAGGGGAAGGAGCTCATCTCTTGGGCCCGGTCGACCACTCGTCTTGGTGCTCATTTTCCCCCAAAATATTTGTGTTTTGGAACTTCCGCTAAAAAAAAAAAAAAAAATTCAAATATCACAGTCAGTCATTTCGGGAACAAGGTGAGCTGGTGGTAAGAAAAGGATTGAGAATAGGGAAATTTCCCAAAAAAAATGTTTTCACATGAGAAAAGTCAAATCTAATTGTGCATTTTCTGAATATTCAAAATAGAAGTTTTAATGAACAGGCTTTGCTGGAACAAGTAGTCAATAAAAACAATATATATTACAATATATTTGTCACTTGGAAATGAAACAATTACTCAAGTAGTTCGGACAAATGCTGAGGTAAAATTCTCTGCCGTTAGTTTTCTCTCAATGTGCTAGGAAGTGCACAGTGCACTCACTGCGATACATGCACAGTGTGCTCACTCACACTTTGATGCCGCAAAGCACAGAATGTAGAAGGGAAGTTGAAATAAAAACCATGAGGGGCAAGGAGAAAAAATAAGTAACCTGACCCAACAGGTGACAATGAACAACATGTTCGCCAAAGTGTTTATTACCTCCACCGAGTACAGAGGTTGTGTGATCACTAGTGTTGGATATTTTTTTTTTGTTTGCATAAAACTCAAAACGCAACTCAACGGATTCGCATGAAGTTTGCAGGATGGATGAAGGGTGGGACGTAGGACAGCTGGTAAACCACAACGTATGAATAACGGCATTTCTGTGGCATGTTAAAACACCACGTGGCCAGAGGTTTGTACTCTCTATGAACTTTGTAGTTTCGATCAGCAACTGCTCATGCAGATTGCCACGCATAAAATACAAGTGACTGAATAATGGCTGATTAGCGGAGTTCAAATGGTTGGTCATCAAACAGAATTTGATTGTTTTCTCGGACAGTTCCTTCCCAACAGCTGAGGGCAGCACTCATGGGAGTGACCACGAACCTGGAAGACTGCAAGGTGGTCTGAGCAGCAAAGTGGAGCCGAGTCTGCCATGATTAGCCCGATTACAGCAGACTGGGAAATCAACATAAAACACCACTGGTACCCAAACATTACAGAACAAACAGGCCTGCTGTGTGAAAGCGCAAAACAGTTCCACCTTAGCTAGCCTGCGTGAACGGTCGCCTTTTTCAGGTGGCCCAACGGTGCAATTACAATAAAGTGCTAAAACAATGTCACGCAAATTGTCTGTGTGAAAGAGGCTCCCGATGCCACAAAAGCTGACTGCGAATGTCTCTTTCTGTTCAGAGTACCATTTCAAGCATATTGAAAAGTTAAGTGGAGAAAAAGGTGAAGTTGGAAAAAAAAAAGGTAACAGAGCCAAAATTATAACCGCAGCCTAGAGGGTGGAACAAAGTTCCTTCAAGAATTCTGGCTGGATTCACGCAAAGCTGAGGTCATGCTTCAAGAGCTGCCGCATATCTGGAACATTCACTACGACTACCGCATTCCTCGTGTCAGGCCATCTGTGATCCAGAAAACAGCATCAGAAGTGTGTTGCCAAGGCTAACGAGAAAATGACACTGATGCTTGGTGGACCAAAGTCACCTCTTTGATGGCATCAAAGTGTCATTGAAAATGAGTTTCAGGTGGATCGTGGGTCCTTTGGAGGAACGTAGAAAGGTGCTGCAACATGTCCATGAAGCCAACACAGCTGTGACCACGGTATATAAAGAGGTAAAGGAGAGATTTAAAAAATCTAAAATCTTTAATGTTATTTCAGCATATGTAACAATGCCATTTATTTCAATCTTTTTCTTTCTGTGTTCAGTTCTTGCAACAGGTCTACTTAAAAGTTTCAGTCAGACACTGTTTGTACTTTAATTTGCATTTTATTTTCCTCAAACTTTCCCATTCAGTTTGTTCAGTGTGTAGTAGCACTTGTGCATGTTGTTTGACTCAACTTTTTTCAATAGGATCTATATTAGAGATAGTTTATCTATATTTCAGACAGTGATTGATAGTACAAATGTACTCTTTTCTTTTCAGTTGTCGCCCAGCAACTGAAATGACCTCTTTTACAGGTTTTCAATCAGCAATCCATTAAACCTGATTGTTTGTTTTTAACTCAAGTTTATCATCCGAGTCCTCAGCATCCTCTGATGTACACAGATTACAATATCTGTTATGTGTTTCTTTTTTCACTTTTATATTTTTCATTTGACTTTTTTTTGGTTTTTACTTCATTCTTTTAAACATCTATTCACTGTAAAATTTGTACTCTGGTTGAATTATGCTGCAGAATCTCAATCATACAATCAATTTGTTTTTGGTTTTGTTTCACCTCGATTGATACATGGATAAATCATATGGAAATATCATCCTGACCATGTGTTGCTCATTGTGTAAAATCATGAGGTTTCTTGACATTCCAAGCCGTCATTTCTGTGTAAAATCCCCTTTTTGAAAAAAGAAAATTATCAAAAAATATTATCCATAGTTATGAAAATAAATGTCAGAATCATATTTCACCTTTTGGGACAAATTTCTAAAATATACAACGCTTCCCCTTTTTCAAATTTATCACAAATCAGAATTTTTATTGTAGTTTCATTTGCAATCAAACCTCATTTTTTGATCAAATCGAACCCACACTACTTTCCTCATGACCATAAAAAAACCTGTTGATATTAAGCTTCAGCCTCAATTTTTTCAAAAGTCAACACAAAGCAACTCAAACAATTTGGTAAAAGTGGCAACAAAGGTCAATTAGCCCAAGGTGTAACTAAATATTTTGGCTTTAAAGCCACTATTTGTTCCCCACTCATCAAGTAGGGAAAAAAAAATTTCATAAAGTTCAGTGAAATAAGATTCAGAAGACGCGAGGCAAAGGGCGACATAATTAAACTTTGCCGATTGTCAAGTTATTTTTTTCTCCCGTGGAATCCTTCTGAAGCAGCTTTTTTTCCCCTTAAATTTCCAGATACAAAACAGGTAGAAAGATCTTAACTATCATACAAACATCCGAAACTAGCAACTATCATAGGCTTGTGAGCCTTGCTTTTAAGACAGCACCTGCCTCTTTATAAAATGAGATATTGATGAAAGATAGGAACGCAAGATCCCTAATAAAACAAAAATTGCACGCACACAAGAAAATTTGCTTTTTTTTTTGCAAGGGATCGAGAGTCTTCAAAATAGGGTTTTAAGATGTGTTATTGCTTCTATTTGCAATTAAAATGTGCTGTGAACAGTGTTGATGCACCGCAGAAGCCAAAATATATTTCTGTTGCTTTCTGCATTGTACAGCAATGTTCAAAATGAAGTGAAGCCGCAGAGGATCAACAAATTTCATTAGGCAGTGGTCCGAGAACTTGTTATATCGCTTTCACACCAAAACCTGGAGGGCCAGCTACTTAACAAACGCTCGAACCCCAAAAGCGAAAGTTAAGCATTAGCAACATGCCTCCACACCAAAGTGTCATCGACAATATACAACATGCTATATAATAAGTTATTCAACATAAAAATTGTAAAAGGAAAACAATGAATTACTTGTTTTCCAGCCATGTGGCGATTCTGGTCAGGTTGGATCCTGAACTGTAAGATGGCACGATACCACAGGAAGCCAGCAGATGGCAGGATATGTTCTGTGATTAGTTGAGTAATGTCAAGTTTTCTTACATCTACCAGCAATGACAATAAAGGGCGGTATGTATAGTAAGTGAACATAAATGCCTACAATACTATGTTCAATGTATATTCTAAAACATTCCTCGGAGGAAAATTTTGACAAAAGCTATGTGAAACACATAAATACTTCAGCTACTTCGTTAAATGAAATTTTATGTGATTTACCACAATAGACCTACCTTGACAAAGTAAAACTTAAGTTGGAGGATTTTTTTTCAAGTTTATGTCTCTCAGGATGCATTTCAAATATTTTGTCCACCTTCCCACATAAAGTAATGTACATCATTGTTTACAGGATCACATGCAACAGCTCTGATAAATAAGCAAAGTCCAAAAACTCCCAAAATTACCTGACTGCAGGTAATACATGTGAAGATGGAATTTATGGTGGGGGGTGTTTGTTTTTTTTTCACTCCAAGAGTTGCACCTATGGAAGACCTTGAACTTGAAGCTCCCAAGGCAGATCCAATAAGCTTCAATCACAATTGACAAAAATGTTCATCCCTTGGAAAAGTTGAAAATTGCGCACCTACATTTCTTCTTCCGACTTTAACTTCCATTTGCATTGTTTTTGTCATTGGCTGGTCACAGTCCAGCTGCCAAAGATAGCCTGAAGTATTCAAACAACACTGTCCATGAATTTTTACATCTCGGAAACAGTACGAATACGGCAAAAGATGGTGTGACAACAAACAAACAATGGTGTGACAACAAACAAACATGGGCCCTTCGAAGATTCTTTAGAGATAAAAATGCATTGGCTATGTCAAGTGCTCCTTATTCCCAACAGACACACACGCGTGCGCACACATGGACACACCAATTGCAAAGGTTACCATTTTCAAGCTGAAAATCCAGTGAGTTATGCAAAGATATGTAAAGGATGTATAAAATTGAGGTTAGAATTCTTTTTAAGTTTCCTTTTGAAAAAAAGAAATCTTTGAAAAATACATCATTCAGTAAACATAACTTGAGCAATGAAGGAGAGCCTTCCTCAATGCGTCCATGGACAATCTGAAACATACAGGCCTATTGCAACAAACTACAACAAATCTCCTCTAATTACTGCCACACATTCCAACTGTACCAGCAAATTTCCAGGAAATGCAACTTTAAAAAAAAAATTAAGCTCAGCACAACTCACGGTATGATGACTATGCACTGTGAGGTTAAGACAAGACTGTTTTAAAAGGTTGTATAGAGTGAAATTGTGTGTGTCAGGGTATACTAACTCTTGTTTATGCGAAGCAGGGCTGAGGAGATCCAAGGTTCCGACTGGACCATGCTGCAGGAGGCTCCAATCTTGTCTTCCACGGATGCCGATGTGACAACCATGTGTGTAACCAAATGATAATTCCAGCAGGAAAATAATGTCAATCAAAAAAAAGCAGAGCTTTGGGGGGGTCCTGAAGGGGAGAGGAAGATGGGGGGGAAGGGGGTGGGGACAAGCAATTGTCACCAGGGGTGTTCTCAGTCCCAGAGTTGACTTCAACAGTTTACATCCAACCAGAAAAATGAATTTTGAAATAGGGGGAAACCGTCCAAGCAATGAAAAGGCACTGTATTTTCTCAATCGTTGTTTTTATTTTCTTTCTTCTTCTTTGTTTTGTGACTGTGGTTTCTAAGGCAACAAAATGGTGTACAGGCAGCTTGACTCTGAAGTAAAAATATAGAGTGGAATCTGTGTGTTGTTCTTTTTTGTAATGGAGTTGCACTATAGATATAAATCTCATTCAACATATACACTTTGTCTCTCTATTGAAGCAGGGGGTAGAAAGAAATAGCATATTTGGTTAGTTGGGTTAGCTTTGTTGTAGCTTTTAGTGATGTGGACTTGGGCAGTTTCACGCATTCTTTTCTGGGCACTGTCAAAGTGTGCCACTCCAAATCGCTGGTGACCGATCCTTCAGGTAGTCAAAAGGTAGAGTTTAGATTTTGTTTCTCATTCAATGTGTACGGCGATAAAGTAAAACGCTGGTGAATTACTTTGCCTTGGACAGGAATGGACCAAAACAAATATACAGCGAAGTCACAAATGAATTCTCATAAGTGGCCTCTTACAGATCAGGGTTAGCGAGCACAGATCTGTCAAACCAAGGACTGCATGTATTTCCCTGTTGCCAATGATATATGATCAGCATCATTTGAATCAGATTGACTGATGTTGACTGATGGCTTGACTGATCTCACTCATTCACTGGCATGCGCGCACGTGCACGCGAGCGCACACACACCTCCACACACAGTCGCTCAAATGTTGTTATTCTTCCAAAATTGCAGGCTATAAGTGGAATCCGTTCTAACCAGCATGCTCCCAGGTGGGCCCCGTGTGGTGGTGCGAGAGCTTGGGGGGTGGGGGGTGGAGGGGGTGGGGGTGGAAAAGACGGGAGGTGAAGGGGGGAGTTAGGTTTCCAGCTGCCTGCCTTTTACCCCATCCCTTCGAACTAAGAATAGTCTCAACTACTGGTGCTAACTTGGGAAACGGGGTGACGGTCGTCACCGGACGACGGCCGGGCCACAGCGGTACGGCGGCCTAATGTTATCAGTCCGTGACATCAACAGTCCCGCACTTTGCAGTGTCCCGGAGTCGGTCCCCAAAAAAGCAAACACAAAAAAACAACCTGTTATCCTGCCACAGCTCCTCTTCCACGTGAAAAAATAAAAATATATATCAGCCTCTTAAGACATAGCAGGAACAAGAATGGTGGGTGTAAGTTGATGCCCGTCTGCCACACTTTGGTAGTTTACAGCGAGTTCTCGACTTCACAGAAGTGCCGCTCCGCAAGGTTTGCAGCAACGAGTCGAATCAAACCGAACTCGGCGGAAAGCGCTAGCAACAGCGCGGTGGCCGCGTTCCGGGGTAAAAGTTTGGCTCCAGTTCCGAGGCTCACGCGCCCAACGCTTCCTCCGGTCGAAGAGCAACAGAGACGAACCTTCGATGACGTAGGCTGCACCCCCAAAAATTCCCGTACATCTCGGCGGGTGACCGCAGATCAGGACCGCGCCAGGAGACCTCGCAACCAGCCAAAACGTCTCTGTGGCCCCGAGGTAAACAAGGAAAAGCACATCCTGAGTTCCCCGCGCTCGATGGTTGCCGCCTTTCACCGCCTCTCAGTGGACCTCTTCTTGCCGTCTTGGCACGCTCCCTCCCGTCATCCTGACTTCTCCTCGTGTCGTCGTTCCGACGGAGTGGGAGGCTTTTTTTTGGTTTGGTTGATTATTTTTTTTTAAATCCCTTCCAGATGGAAACCTTCACATGGGCGATTTAACTCATGTTTCTTGCCCATTTTTTGTCCCTGATTTTACTTGAGACGAAATCTGTTCTCCTGCCTGGACAAGACTCCCCCACCCTGCAAGTGGACTGTACCATATGCAAGTGGCACAGGTCGAGGCAGATTTGGTTCGTGCAGCCTCACCGAGTAAAGTAAAAAATCGGAGGTAAATTCCAAGCAGGACAACATAAAATCATTTTTGTTTATTTTTAAAAAATGTGTCGTTTTAATCGTCACTCCACTGTGAATTCACTTTGGAGGCTGTAATGTGCACGTCAATTATCAGGATAGTTTGATTCCCCCTGATCGCAGTAGTATGTTCCAAGCAAACCTCTCCGGTCCTGTCCATTTATAGTAACAGCGGGATATATATACTGGAACTTTATATACAGGCATACATGGACAACCTTTACTTAAACCTCTCAAACGTTTGTGAAGCCAGAGGGTGGTCATAAAGACAATGCTGTGGTCGTGCTCTCACAGCGTGTGCGCTCTTTTTTTGGGGGGGGGGGCGCGAGGAGGCAGAATGGTATCCCGGATGAAAATTGTTTCATGACCACATGTGGTGAGATCATTGTTACGTTGCAGTCTCAGTTATCAGTGTGTGATATCAGACTGCGAACACAGTTCTGTCACTAAACACAAAAAGTCATCAATTACCACTGTGAACGTTTCCTCTTTTTTTCTCCAAAGCGAACGTGCTGTCACGTCATATCAATGCACAGAGGGATCATGTTCACTTCTCCGTCCAATACATATTTTAACTTCTGGCACTCGGAAAGACGCAATCCTCTGTTCTCACTCCACACGCACCCTGCGAAAGTGCTGTTGCTACCCGACGCCGCGGCAGCTGCGAGGCAATTGGCTACTTATAAATCCTGTGCCGGCTGTGATTCGCTGACCAAAACATCTATGGGAGGGGCCACTGGGCCTTGCTTCGCTGGGTTGCTTCAAACGGTGCGAAGCTGGAGTGACGCGCTGAAATAGTTGGTTGCAGCCAGATAGCAGTGGAAGGAGGAAGAAAAAAATACGGGGGGGACTGGGTAGGAAAGAGAAAACAGACAATCTGTGTGTGTGTGTGTGTGGGGGGGGGGGGGGCAAACCAAAAAGAAGCAGCAGCAAAATAAATACATGCCTCTCGAGCTGCAATATATGACCTGCAGCCAAAGCTAAAAGTTCCTACTGTTGCTATCTGACTATTCCAGCTAATTCAGGCACAATGCTGCCTGAGAACAACCAGGCACATTGCCATACAAGCTATCACAGTCTCCAAATGAAACTTCCCAGCACTGATTGTTTGTCAAATGTCATACTTTTCATACAGCATGGTCAATTTTAAATCAATTGAGACCTAAACTTCAACTCAAATATTGTCCCAAAATTGCTTAGTGTTACGACATGAGAAATAAAAAAAAGCATTCAAAAATCCAGTAAATCAAGTAAACCATAATGATCTATGTTTATACAGAGAAGGAACATGATATGTTTGTGAAACTCAGATTTAATATGTTCAATGTAGTTTTTTTTTGTCAAAAAACTGGAATAATCAGATCTATCAACCCTGTTTACTCCATTCAAACGTTAAAAACAAAAAACAGTTTTGGAGAAAAAGCTTCTTTGTTAAAAAAAAAACACTACTGCAAAATATTGTTTGTTTACAGTTTGAGTTATTGAATTGAATGCTGAAATTCATTCCAGATGAAATGTCTCTCAAAAAAGATCAGAATTAAATACCATGACTCTAGGAATCTAAAATAATCAGACGGAGATATTATTTTGCACTAAAACACACCTTAAAAACTAGACCTTGTTTAGTTTGATAAAGTTCTTCTCAGCAAATTGGGCCACAAAGAAACAAAACAAACAAATAAAAATACTATGACTTTTCCCAATTTATTACACTTCAACAGGCCTTTCGATAAAATCAAAAGGGACTCATGTTTTCCACAAAAGATGACAATCGCTGCATCATGTGTTGTTCTGATAAAACTAAATTATCAGTGACATGCACACATGCACCCACACACACGTTATTAACCATGAACAAAATGCAATTCTTTAAAGAAGTACCGGTATTTCATTTGTAGAGGATGACACAGATGATACAATTTCCACTGCATCAAATTACAACCATTTTGATATTAGGAAAAAAATGGCGAAAAACTTTAATGTATAGATTAGACAACAAATGACTCAAAACAGAGTCACGCTTCAATTTACTTTACAAAACAAAAACATGAAAGTGGATTCAATGTAATAAATAAGCTTAGTGAGTTTTGTATTTTCATAAAGATAGTATTTTGAAAAATCTGATCATTTTTTTCCACAAAAATTCAAAATAAAGTCTGAATTTCATTTGGAATACTTGGGGGGGGGACCATGCAAAAGGTTATATACCATCTAAAAATCTGTCCATCTTGTACACCTCTTTTTCCAACCTAGGGTCATGGGGCTGTGGGGCTGATCCCAGGTGATATTGGGTGAAGATGGGGCACACATTAGACAGGTCATCAGTCCAAGTCAGAGCAACCAAAGAGACAGACAATGACATACACACTTCTATTCAAAACTACATTCAAAGCGATTAACACAGTCCAAAGGCACATGTAAACTTTGGACAGTGCACGAAATGATCGTGAAGGGCCTTTGGATGGCACCGAGAAAACAAACATCAGTTGTGCCGCTATGCTCCAGGTAAATTGTGGTCCTCTGAGTTAATGCACTTATAACTGTGACAGAATCATAGGAACAAATATATTTTTTCTCACATTTGTAATTTATTAGTATCATGAGTAGGTTGCTGTGTAAATCGAAATGCAATAAAGATGAACTTGCTCAGCACACAATTTGTTGTGAGCTCATTGTTGAGGGAAAAAAACAGCATCAAGTTGCTTAAAAAGACAAGTTTAAGAATGATCACTTCTTGGTAAATGTGGTGGAATAAAAAAAAGTCTGGAGTTGACAATTTCCCCCCCCAACAAACTTTATGTTAACAATTAACACATGAATACACTCAAGTCAGAATCACTCAAATGAGCGTAAAAAATCACAAATGTATGCAACACAAATCCATAAATATAGTTCATAGGTAATAAAATACAAGGTGGGATGAAGTCAAATCAAGAAAGCAAAAAAAACATTTCTGACGATGATACTCAGTTCTCAAGTTACTCAAAAGCAGGAATACTCAACATTATGACTAATAATTTTTAGGACTAAGGGGTTTGACACACTGTAGTAGTAGTAGTAGTAGTAGTAGTAGTAGTAGTAGTGGTTGTAGTAGTGTCATTATATCAACCTCTGACTGTAATCAATGTCTGTGAAAGAAAAACCTTATAACAATATTTCTTCACATAAAAATTTAAATCACACAAATATTTTGAAATTTAAAAAATAAATAAATTAGCATATTGTAAATTTAAAAAAAACAAAAAACTTTCAGTTACTCACTCACTGGTGTTAATACTTCTAATAGTAGCTGGATAACTGGATAAGTCCAGAATGACCAGAAACAACGATATCCTGAAGAGCTGCTTCAGGAAAAACTGCAGATGAACACGTGATGAAAGAAAAACTGGACTTAATTGCACCTGATATAAATTAGGAATGATTATTGTTTGGAATAGAGCAGAAAGATGTTTGCATCACATGCTTGTGCTCATTTATATATTGGAAATAAGAGCAAATCAAAAATAATCAACAACAGTGGCAATTTGCATGCAACTATGCTTCATGAGAATCCTGACTTTCCAGGGGCGGAAGCTGCTGAAAGAATCCACATCAATGCTTTAAATCTTTCATTTATAGATGATAGAATTTGACATTTTTACAAAGAAAGTCAAATTGTTATATATTTGTTCATTATTATATCTAAACTTTTTATTCTTAAAACTTGTATTGCGCCAAAACAATGTTTAATATTGTGCTAATTGATTTTTATGTGTTGAAACTTCCTCAAGATTGTTTTCAATGCATATGTACTATCATGTTACTTCAACAAACATACCAAAACAGACAAAAAAAACCCTCCTTAAAGACCTGTTCATCTCAATCATGAAAAATAAAGCACATGATGACTGTTATAGACTTATTTTTCCCTTTTTTGACATGACATCCTACTCAAAAGTCAATACATTACTGCTATTATTTATACTCTTTATTTTTACATCAGTTACTTCTCTGTCATTCTTCTGAGCTCAGGATTACTGTATCTGCCTGGTATCACAAGCAGAATAGAACAAAAAAACAACAATGATTTGAATGAAGTGCTCTGTTTTAGTGACTATTTTGGTGTTTTTTGACAGCTGAGAAGATCACCGTGATCTTGACAAAGCTACCCCAGACACATGTGCATTTTTATTGTGTGGATTCATTGATGTATTTATTACAAGTAGTGAAAACCAGACAAGAGATGATATCAGAAGCCAAGATGATGAACCTCCGAGTCAGCAGAAATCTGGCACCCACAATGTCACCGCAGCCTCATCTTGACGTTTGAATAGCAATGTCAAATAGCAACATTGTCTCTTCATTTCCTGGCAATATTTGCTTTAGCTGATATCTGTAAAAAAAAATTTACTTTCAAAACTCAAACATCATTTGGTTAAACAGGCCTACAGTTCAGCACATCACTTGTCTTCTCCACCAGTCCCTGTCCTCATCCTTTCCCTCCCCCTGGCCAATGTCCTAACCCAACTGTCTGTCTGGCTTCATATCCCCAATACACATCACATCACATCTCCCTTTTGATGCAATTGAGGGAAGACACAGTGTGTTGCAACTATCCCTGACACTGACAACCTGAAACACCTTCACGTGCACCATCTGTTAAATGGAGTTAGTGACCTCTCATTTTGAGCCTGATGATCATACTGTCTCCATCTCTAAAAAGAAAGAAATAAAACCCAAAAACTGCTGGATAGATTGTGGATCATGAGCTGTCCCTTGTACCACCCATGACTTATCTGGTGATCACATAGTTAAAAAAAAAGTTTCTGTAATTATGTCTGGCCCACTTTTTAAACCCTGTTTTCTTGAAAAGTAGTCACACACATTTTTTTTTCAAAAGTTTATGGATTCTTTGTTGGGCTAAGACACACTGCTGGTCAAAGTTTCAGAGCAATTTCTTAATCACTTTTCCTAAATATTACCTGATCTACAAAGCTGAATCTGTGTATTTGCCTGTGGTTGCTCGGTGGCACCAAAGACATGACACCAAGACAAGATGATGTCATAAAAGGGCTTTTTTGGGGGATGCCATCTTCTGGGTCTGCAGTTTCCTGGCAATGTAGAGAAACATGAGGTTGCCTATAAACTGTTGCTCTGTGATTTGCCTGGCAAGTGATGTAATCAGCACCAGCTGGTGCCCTGTGATGTATCAGTGGGCGGAAAACCAGCTGTGAAACAAATCGCGGGTAACAGAGTGGTCATGGCCTCTTGAGCAGAAAACAAATATGCCAAATGCAAAATTACGAGGAGCCCCATATAGTATGCGAGTATGTTTGATATGAGGGGTAAAGTTTCATGTGTGCAAAACCCACAGTCTGAAAGTGAAAGATGCACTTTTTTTTCCACAAGAAAGGTATGTGTGTGATGAGATCATCAATCGTGTGCATTTGTTTGTTCCTACTGCAAATCAAAAATTTTCACTCTTTCATTGTCGATGTTGGTAAGGTGTAGAAATGAGGGAGTGCTGCTGCCACGGCCTGGCTGTCCCCCTCCCCCTCCCTGTTGCCCATCTGTCTGGCAAGACTCCCTCCCGGCCACCGGCCACAAGGTGCAGCTCTCATTTGACCCTGCTCCATGTACATTTTTATAAATGACAGGTGCTTCAATGTTTTTTGCGGCAGTGTTAATTTTTTCAGAGGTTTGCTCCCACATGGTGTAACTTTTTATAAATTGTCAGATCTCTTAGCTGAAGCTAACCCCTGCAGTTTATCAGTTTCATCTATTTGCATATATTTTGTAGGGTTGAATTGCACAATTACACATGTGTTTCTGCTAACTCACTATGCTAGAAAACTATGACACCTCAGAAAACCTCATTTAAATAGGCGGGCCTCAATACTTCACACCTGTTGTCATCTGCGTAATCTCTCTTAATAAATCACCCACAGACTGCAGTTCACACCCAAACAAAAAAAAGCTAATGTACACACATTTTTTTTTAAATGCTAAATAAAATAAAACCTCCTAGGCAGTTTCTCTGTCACATTCACCCATTCTCTACCACACCGTCACAGTCACCAATTGTTGCGATTGCAGCAACGGTTTAAACACCGCGAGGAGAACTCTGGGCAACAGTGTGTTGCCACACCCCCTCCTTGTTCATGAGAAGGTTGGCTTGGAGGATTGAACCGCGAATCCTTAGGTGAAAGGTTAACCCACTCTTACAACGGAACCCGAGCCACCTTTTTGACCCTTGGTTGCGTTGTGTTCGAGTTGTCAAACAGAGCCACCTTGTGAGCTGGCATGGATCTTGGAGCCCTGATCAAATCATATTTCAGCCATCATGTGTGGCATAATACGGGAAAGTTGCCATTGTGCCCTAAAAATCAACAGTGCAGATGTTCGGAACTTTAAAAAAATAGGATTTGAAACTGTCACACAAACTACATTTGACGTTGGCAAAGTCTGAGTCAGATAGTGGGCCTACAAGGACACGCAGGCAGGCACGCACACAACACATTTGTCCATACATTACAGCAGTGGTGATAACCAAAATAATCATTTCTTTTTCTGTCATGGTTTATACAACAGTACGAAGAAGCTATTTAACTGAATTATTTTGATGCTAAAATATTGTCAATATTTTTATCCTTGAATTTCTCAATTTTCTGTGAGAGGAGAAAAAACTTGGAATGCAGTCAACCCTGCTGTTATTTCTTGATTAAGATGTAAAATCATAATTATTTACCTGCATTCCTGAGCAGGAAAATTGGTTATAGTGGTTGAATAGTAAATAGAACACTTAATTATTACTTACTGCTTTGTCAGACATCTTGCATGCTGTCTCAAATTTGATTATAAAAAGGGGAATTCAGTTTGAAATTCCTCATTCCTGTTCAAAAATGATTAAACATTGAGAGCTCTCTCTTGCGCGTGCACGCGCACACACACACACACACACACACACACACACACACACACACACACACACACACACACACACACACACA
>JAUESF010000008.1:17767514-17796068 GCA_032274765.1 Malacoctenus tetranemus | reverse complement strand
CGCGCACACACACACACACACACACACACACACACACACACACACACACACACACACACACACACACACACAGGTTTTTTGTTTTTGTTGAAAGCTGTGAATGTACTTTTCAATTCAGCTCTGATGCAAAATCATTTAAAATGATTCTGGTACACTTTGAATTCACATTTGAAAGAACCAGTGTTCCTTTTTCTGCCTGTATGAGTTTCTTCCCCTTTCCAGAATGAAAATCTATAATACACTGCCATGTATTCACTGAATGTGTGAATAAACTTTCTGCACTTGTTTTGCATAGAGTCACTGACGAGTTCCAATATATCACATTTAGCTGCACTAATGAACAGACAGTAGCGATTACAGGCATTGCAAAGGAAGCAAGCAGACTGAGACTCACGTGCCTTGCAGCAAAATTCCACCCGGCAACTAAACACCTTACCATGGCAACAGCCCTGCCATTGGTCCCCAGTGCGTTTTCAAATGACCAATGGGATGGCCAGCCGCGGGTGATGCTTGTTGCTAGGTAAACATGATGCAGAAGGAAGATAGAAGAGCAGAATTACCATGCTGTACTGCAGGGTGCTTTCAGTAAGACGTGAAGGAGCACTTCACACATGGTGATACCCTCTTTTTTCTCATCACTTGGCTGTGCCATAGAGACAAAACAAGAAAAAGCAGCAATGACAGGCAAAAAAAAGAAAGAATTAAAAATGAAAGGCTGACTTCAAGCTTTTGCAAAGGGGTGCTGCTGGTGAGGATAGCTAAATTCACAATAAAAGGAGGAACCTGCTCACTTCTCCTTTGTCAAAGGCAAGATTAATACATCAAGGGTCCATTTCAGATTAGGAAAAAATTAATCTGATTCAAGACAATTTGCCCCAACTATTTTAATAAACAGCTAATGTAAAAAAAAAAAAACTTGAAAAGAAACTTGACTGAACTATCAATAATAATAATAATAATAATAATAATAATAATAATAGACGCTAATCAAATTTACAAAACTTCAAGATTTAAAAAAAAATAAATAAATAACACTACAGCTTAGTTAGCAGCAAGTCTGCTTAAAGTGGTGGTGGATGGACATGATCTGGGTGACAGTGCTGCCAAGAGCATTTCACTCTCCTTTGTAGTATAGTAGGATTGGCTACAAGCATACATAGAACCCCAATCGGGAACTCTCACAGTGATTTGGCAATGGCATCCATGTTGTGGATCCTGTTCTGTGTGAGGGGCCAGCTTGTGCTCTGCCGGGGCCAAGCCCTACTTATCTTAAGGCCGGGGAAAATTCATCCCAAACTCCCTGAAGCTCTATTTCACTCATTATTAATCATCCCACTTTTGGTTTTAAAAGAATCAGTGTTTGACCAGCAGAGCTATAATGGCTGTTTATTATCAAACCATTCTGAACAGGTGTAGTTCATCACAGTTTAAGCTTTTGATTCCAGAAACTTGAGAGTTGGTATAATAGCAATAATGAAAACCTTTCCTACGTTAAAAAAAATCCCAACAGTTGAGTAATCACAAAATTATGAGTGAAAGTACTTAGAGATGAGTATGTTGATAAATTGGTATTAAAGATTTATATATAGTATTGGATCCAAGGAATAAAACACAAGACTCTCAGCTCAGGTTGCAGCAGGTGGGGTTCAGTTGAGTTCAGGTAGACAGCACAACCTCTGGGGGAGCTCCTGGACCTCATGAGGAATTTTATGGAGGGCCAGCAGAGGAGAGAGGAGGGGCTCTTGACAGAGCTTAAAGGACCATGGGCTGTGCTGCCAGCACCTCAAATTGGGGAGCACAGTCTTGCAACACCTGGTCACTGAGTGTACCACAGTTCTCCAATAGACCCTTCTGTCAGTGATAGGAGTGACCGCCAGGAACTCCCCAGATCTGAGGTTAGACCATATGGTGACCCCAAAATCCCTCAGTTCATGGTGGGGAAGACACTGAGAACTATCTCCTGCGCTTCGAGCACATCGCCAAGACGTGGGGGTGGCCACAGTCTGAGTGGGCATGCCAAGTTTGACATCTCACCAGAGACTTACCATCAGCAGTTCAGGTCCAGTCTGGTTCCACTTGGAGAGAACCCAACGGAGACTTACCGCCACCTGAAGGGACTCTATCATCACTGGGTTTGTCTGGAGCAGCACACCAAGGTGCAGGTTGGTGAGCAGATCATCCTGGAGCAGCTTCTGCAGGTTCTTCTAGTCAATTTTCACACCTGGGTGAAGGAACACGAGCCTGCAGATGGACAAGCTGCCTCCAAGATAGCACTGCAGCATATTAATGCCAGAAGAGGAGACCCCGCTACACATCTAGGTGGACCTAGGCGCCAACTTCTGCATCCCCGACCAGCGGCCAGGTACAACAGCCAGCCACCAGGAGACACCAGCTCAGTGACGAGTCAGCAAGATACCAGTAAGGAGCTCATCTGTTTTTACTGCCAGCAGCCAGGACACAAAGTGTCCTCGGTGCCTATTACACCCTGCGGGCTGTGGATGGACATGTTATGGGGAAGAAGCAGCATTTTGAGGATGTCCTCATTAATGGTGAGTCTGTGACTGCGTTGGTTGATTCTGGGAGTTTTTTGACACTAGTCCGTAGAGAGTTAGTGCCAACACGGGTTGTGGATTTTGGCAGCCAGGAGGAGATCCTGTGTGTGCATAGGGACAGACATTCCTACTCTGGTGATCACCTGGGCCCAGGCAAGGGCAGGGGTGACACCTGAGCAAAATAACAGGCCAAGTGCAGGTTCTTTTTCTACCCTGGACAATAGTCTCTTTGAGGGAGGTACCAAGGGGCCACGGAAGTCTTGCCACCAACAAGGCTTTCAGAAGACGCTGAACTCTCAGGGCCCAGACTGGAAGGGGGGGCTGTCACAGGACCAGTGGGTGGTACCAGAGGACATTAGGGTCTTGCAAAGGGGAGATGAGTCACTGAAGCCCCTATTTGAAAAGGTGGTTGGGGGATTGGACTCTGTATTTGAGAACAAAGAATGCTTTATTTGAACGAACAATGTCCTGTATGCAGTGGCTGAGGGAATCAAGCGCCTTGTGGTTCTGGCGTCCAGTTGACGGATGATTTTGCACCTGGCACACACTTTGTCCTGGGCAGCTAATCTTGGTTGCAACATGACCTTTCTGCGCATTAGTTTGTGGTTCTTTTGGCCCTCTTTGTACGCTGATGTCCAGGTGTATTGTAAAGCCTGTCCGGTCTGCCAGAAGACAACTTACGTTCGCCAGTCCGACCCTGCCTACCTCCAACCAATACCGGTCATTTTCACACCATTTCGGCTCATAGCCATAAACATTGTCAGTCCTCTCGTGAGGAGCAGTTGGGACCATCAGTATATTTTGGTAGTCTCAAATTATGCCACACGTTTCACAGAGACATTCCCCTTACAGACTGCCACTGCTCCCACTGTGCTACAATGTCTTGGACAGCTGTTTTCCAGGGTTGGAATTCCAGAGGAGATGATGACAGATCAGGGGACCAACTTCACCTTCAGGTTAATGCAGCTCTTCCACCGCCAGCTAGGGATCTCACCAATCAAGACCACCCATACCATCGTCAGACAGACAGCTTGATCGAGCAGTTCAACCAGACCCTGAAGACGATGCTGCCGAAGCTCGTGGCTGAGTTCGGGACTAGGACCGGTGGCTGCCATTCTTGCTCTTTGCTTACTGGGAAGTTCCTCAAGCCTCCACTGGGTTCTCGCCGTTTGAGTTGCTCTACGGCTGGGATGTTCAGGGGCCCTCCTCGGACCTGTTGCGGAAGAGTTAGGAGGTTCCAGTGTCTGCCGCCAGTGATCGGAGTGTGGTCCAGTTTGTGCTTGAGATGCAGGATCAAATGGCAAAGTATTGCGCAGAAGCAGAGGTCAATCTTCGTGAGGCCCAAAAGTCCCAGAAGGCTTAGTATGACCGCCAGGCTCGCCAACAAGAGTTCCAGCCTGGTCAGAAGGTCCTGCCATCCTCCACTAGTAAGTTGCTCGTTAAGTGGCAGGGGCCATATACAGTTCTCCGAAAGACAGGTCCAGTTCCGTACGAGATCCACCTGCCAGACAAGAGGAAGATTAAGTAGACGTACCACGTCAACCTGCTGAAGGAGTGGAAGGAGGCTCCTGTCCTGGTTCCGGTGGCGTCCCTGCTGGTGATGGAGGTGGACAGCGAGGGAGAAGAGGAGTTGTCCCCGGTCAACTGCAACCAGCCTGCCGAACCAGCTCTCGACCACCTTTCTGCTGTCCAGGTGGGTGAACTTGTTAAGGTTTTCCAGTGAGTTTCCAGGCTGCTTGCGGACAACCCAGGAAGAACAGCTCTGGTGGAGCAGCTCCTGAAGGAAGTGGAGGAGATGCAGAGCCTGGGGGTGATCGAGCCATTGCAGTTGGAGTGGTGCAGTCCAGTGGTCATTGTGGTGCAGAAGGATGGCTCACTCTGAATCTGCATTGACTTCCGGAAGATCAACACGGTGTTGGAGTTTGAAGCCTACCTGATGCCCCATGTTGATGACCTCCTGGAAAGGATTGGCTAAGCCAGGTTCATCACCACCCTGGACCTCTGCAAGGGCTACTGGCAGGTGCCTTTGGAAGTGTTCTGTCATCCGTACACTGCATTCCGGACACCAACTGAGCTATTCCAGTTTAGAGTGATACCCATTGGCCTGCATGGGGTGCCTGCCACCTTCCAGAGGCTGATGGACCGAGTCCTGTGAGGGTGTGAGGACTGTAAGTGCTGCCTACTTGGATGATGTGGTCATCTTCAGCAACACCTGGGAGGAGCACTTGCAGCACCTGGCGATAGTCCTGGGTCAGCTCCAGCAGGCGGGTCTGACATTAAATCCGGCAAAGTGTCAGTGGGCCAAGGCAGAAGCAAGATACCTTGGCTATCGGTTTGGGCAGGGTGAGGTGCAACCGCAAATGGACAAGGTGGTGGCAGCTGCCCGCACCCATGTACAAAGAAGGAGGTGAGGTCGTTCTTGGGCCTGACGGGCTGGTACAGAGAGTTTGTCCTGCAGTTTGGCACTATTGCATTGCTGACAGGCTGCTATTCTATCTCCAGTTGTATAAATACATACATTTATTGACTGTATTAGTCCTGTGGAACCATTCAGCGTGTGTTGTATGATTAGAAATTTTTTGTTTGAATTTGACAGAAAAAATAATTGTTCCACTCTTTTAAGTTTTCAGATTTTTCTCTTTTTATTCAAACTAAATGGAGCAGTATTTCCCGTTTCAAAGCACTGATCTCCGAGGAGCAGGGGTTGATGGGAGTTGCATGCACAAACTGCACATGCACATTTGCACACTGACCAATTAAATTAGGTTATAGGAAATTTGCACTTAATTTATTTATTCTATTAAAAGGACAGTTCTATGTTGCTCAGAATGCTTGCAAAAAAATAAAACTGGATTTCATTTGCATAATGTACATGGTTGAGAACAAGAAAAGCAGAATGAGCCCAGAGATCCATTCAAGTGGTACCCAGTGTGCTGTCTCAGAATAAAACTGTTTTGCAAGCATGATAAAAATTTTTTGTCTAAAACAATAAATAGATAAACCTTACTTTTACAGTCATCATGCTTGTATGAAGAGTGTTTTATGCAAAAGAGAAATCCAATTAAAACCAAAACCAGGTATCGATCAGACTTAACTGCCATTAGCATGTTGCTTCTCCTTGTTCTGTTTGGTGTGCCCCTGCAGCCGTTTGATTTTGAAGTCATGCTATCATTATTATTAGTTTTTCGGGTTCTGAGCTAACGAGGAGGCAAAGCCAGTAAATACTGACCAGGCAAGAGATGGAAACACTTCTAACTTAAGGACGCATCTCCGAATCAACCATCCACTTACTGTTTTGAGGGTGCATTTGACCCCGAGTTCAGTCAGTGCAACAGTTTCAACGCCTCCCGCTGATAACGATGCACCCCAAACAACAATGACGTCCACCGCCACTTATACACAGCAGACAATAATGGGGGCCTTTGGGAAATCAGTGAAGTATAAAAGGGACAGTGCCCGTTGGAAAACCTGCACTGATGCAGTGACCAAATACTTGGTGAAAGAAATGGTTTCTTTCCACACGGGGGGAAAAGAAGTCCAGAACAAGAACAGACCAGTGACCAATATGTGATCAAGGGCGAATTGGTACTGCATCCAATTGGATGAAGTGGTTCATGGACTTTGGAGGGAGATGTGCTTCCAGTCTTCCTGTGTGCACAAGTGAGACAAGCGGCAACGTACTTTGTGATGTCAATGAATGTTTTTAGTCACTAGTAATGCCTACAGGTTGACACAATCATTCGGCTGACTCCGGGGAAGACTGCTAGCTGTGCCCAGAGCATGACCTTGGAACGGAGAGAAGGAGGCACCAACAAATGATGATTGGGACAGGATGGGGTACCTGAAATTCCTCCTGGGCATCCTCAATGATTCTTTACACCTACAAGGTGATGACTCTTTTTGCACCACTTTGATGGCCAGCAATTCGCAATCCTCCATGTCAAGGTTCCCATCCGCTCGCAATAATTCCTTAGAGAGAGAGCACATGGGTGGATACGATTGTAAGCCTCTGATTGCTGGGAGAAAACCATCCCCACCCTGGGATCAGAGGTGTCTACCTTCACCATCAACTGCTTCTCTGGGTCAGCCCACTCAGAAGCCAGATGCCAGTGAAATGGCGGCCATGGAAAATGGGAGGGTATTATCCAGTCAGGCTGCAAAGGCAGCACGTTGACCTTGGTGGTGAGTGTGGTGAGGCGAGCCCCTAAAGTAGAGAAGAGGTGCTTGCGCTGTCCCACATGAGCCTGAAGTTGTTCTTGCATCTGGGGCATGCCAGACTGGGGCTCTGGAGAGAAGCTGCAAATGCAATTGTTTTTGAAGTGAGAAAGAAAGCCGTGTCCAGTACGGGGCAAACAACCATGCTCTCTTTCCTCTTCTTACTGCTGTTACAGGAGTGTGGAGAGCGAAATTTTGTTTTGACGTGGCATCCTATATCATTGATGAAAAGGGGAGGCATCTGACAGCAGAGAGAACAGAAATGCTCACATCCATCAAAAAACCCAGGTGGGGTCTTTTTCCACAAATTTCCTAGTCATGTTTTTTTCTCCAGTTACTCCAGTTTCATCACAGTCCAAAACACAAGCACTGGGTCAATTGGTGATCCTACATTGTGCCTAAGTCGGCCAGGGTGTAGCCTGCCTTTCCCTCCCAAGACCTTAGTTGAAATAAGCGTTATAGAACATGGATAGATAGATGGACTTTGGTTGTTTGCAGGATTTCCTGACTTCCTGTGCTAACCGTATACTTACCTTAAGTAGTCTGTTGCATCCATGAATTTGTAAATATCATTTGTGCTGACAGAGAACAGTTTTTTTAGTAATTTAAAAATCAACAATAATGATAATATCAAAGCAAACAGAGCTATGGGAACAGAAGTGAAAACATACGGGCTGGTTAATCCTACAGACAATGGGACAGTTTTCATGAATTTATTAACCACGACCCCACAGAACATGAAAGGAGGACGTTTCATCAATCTACCGCCAAGTGTTTTTTTTCTCTCTGTTCCAAAACACTTTTACATGAATGATATATTACCACAGGTTGCTACAGCGAGGTCTTACATGACATTAAAATAACGCCAGATTAGGCACAAACAAAAAACAGTCCAACCAGAATATCACTAGTTTTAAACCTGCGCTCAAGGTAAAACTGTCCTGTGACTCCGCCATATTGCTCTCCAACAGGAAAGACAGTGATGAGAAGAGATGTCTCCCCTCTCTTGCAAAATTTCTAACAATAGTCAACGACTAAATCAATAGGGGACTGTTTTTATGGTTGACTTGTTGACAAAAATTGTACAAATAATTTGCAGCTCAGAGAACTTTAAGCATTGGCTTTCCCGTTGCAACACTTTGCAGAGCTGCAGAACATTGAGGGACCTTTGCTGCTGATGCAGTGTTTGTGGATAACCGAAAGACATGTGCTGTGACAAAATGAAGTCTTGGAAGTAGAGGGCCCCTTGCCTTGAGATCTTTGAACTGAGGGCCCCCCTACCCTTGAAATGGAGATGCGATATCTGTTTGTGAAATGCTGGAATCATTTCTGATAGACTAATGTCCTGATATTTTTCCAAGAAATCTCTTATGTACTTTGTGTTCATTATGACCTATGAATTGTGTATAGAGTAGAGGCAAAACAGTTTTGCATTGCTATCATACACTGACAGCCATTCACTGTGTGGGTGCTTTTGGACTTCTTCAGCAGTACTGTTTGAAAATGTAAAAAAAAAAAAAAAAGCAATGAGCTTCATTCACATAATTGTTAAGACTGTGCCGCATAAACCCATCCTGCATGTGTGCCAAAGGCTGCATGCTATTTTTTGTTTTATTTTTCATTATTATTCATACCTTCTAAAAAGTAATGTGGGATTCATGTTTCTATTTTTTGTTTATCTTTTGCACTTCAGAAAAAGCAAGAGTGTAATAAGGCAATATGTTTAAAGGCGCAGTCCGACGCTATTCCCCGTTTCTGTTTACAAACCCTGTTCAAACTGAGAGCCCCTCCCCTCAGCTAATCAGTGCCCGTCCCATCTCTTCCAGCACAGCTAGTACACACGCACTCGGTCAACACCGGCACTATTACATTCACAGTTATTAGCCGTGAATACAGACAGACTGCTTACAAAGCACGATAATGCTGTTGTCTACTGGCAGTCTAACTTACTCACAAATACGCTACTTGGTTAGCAGCTTAGCATGCTGCTAAATTAGCAGGCGATCAGTGATGCTGTTTGCACGTACCTGTCCAAGAGTAAGCAGGCCAAACCCGTGTTGCTCTTCAGTCCAAGCCTCTCCTTTAACGCTGGGAAGCAAGTGAAAGTGACACCAGTGTTGACTCTAGTTTTCCAGCGTGCACTATCTAAACTTTTCTTTGCTGCAGAGTATTTCCTTTTCTTCGCAGCTTCTGCGATTTTTTCAAAAGTTTCAGTGACTCTGTCTGACCTCTCCCAGTCATGACTTTGCGCCCATAGCACCATCATTGACTGGAGACAATAACACAATCTCCACCAAGAAACAGCCCTAACAAGGTAAACAAAAGGGAAATATAAAAATAAAGCCAGAGGGAGGGGGAGTTGCAAAAAATGTCACTACCACTCGAGAGTAGAGGCCCAAGGCTACGGACTGAGCTAGTTTTCACCTTTGTAAATCTAGTGTTTATTTTCGGGAGGGGGAATGTCGGACTGTGCCTTCAAGTGTTACTGGTCAGCTTTAAAATCCAGAGTATGCCAAGCTTAATGGACACTTAATGGCCTCTTTCCTTTCTCTAAAGAAGCACTGAGTACAGTTATGCCGCCAAACTCTGCCAATTAAAATGTTTATTTTTATATTTCATTTATTTTCCTTGTTAGATTTTACTGGGAAATGAAGTAATATCATAAATTACTCAATTAATTGCCAGATTATTTGCCAGAATGAAACCTCACTCTTTATAGGGTGTAGAAAATTGAACAACAAGCTTGTCAATTCATATCAACAACAAAAACATTTTCAAAAACAATGCTGCTTTAACAGGTTATTTTGCAAGATATCCTTTTTATAAATCAAGAACCATTAAGTTATCTCACTGATAAATTAACAATTTTGAAAACACAAAAAAATCTGCCCCAGCCGTAAAAACTAACTTCGATGAAGGTTGGTTCAGTAAATTTTGTAGTCCTGTAAAACAAACCATCAAACAGAAAAAAGGAACCCATATTCTTTTTGATGAACGCCTTATATTTCACAGATATAAAAAAATGGGTCTGCAAATAGCTTTTTTTAACTAAAATAAGCTAAATAAATGTATCTGAGTAAGTATTCAATTGGTGTATCGCATGCTCATCAAGGAACCAGTGAAGACAGCAAAAGAGAGAAAAAGATATGAAAAAGTCTTCATTCAATTTGCTTTTTTCCCTTCAAACTGCCGGTTGATGCAGCAAACAGAACACAATGAAACCCAATAACTGCCCCAGCTAGAAGTCCAGGTTGTTTTGGGTTATTAGCAAAAAAGATCACGCTGATTGCGTATTTTTTGAAAGTGCTGGATCCAGGCAGACTGATATCAATGCAGGGGGCATGTCAATTCGGGATAAGAGCCCACTTTCAGGGCTCATCACCATATGAAGAGAGGAACCTCCCTCAATGAGCTTTAACATTATAAGTTCCAAAAGGCCTCATCTGAGTGAGCCCTGTCATCGGAAGCAAGAGACACAAAAGAAGTGGAAGAAGACTCAATTAGATCCAAGTTAATGCTACATATACAGTATGGGCCAAAGGTTTGGACACACCTTCTCATTCAATGTGTTTTCTTCATTTCGATGACCATTTACACTGTAGATTCTCACTGAAGGTATCAAAACTATGAATGAACACATGTTGAGTTATGTACTTAAAAAAAGGTGAAATAACTGAAAACATGTTTTCTATTCTAGTTTCTTCAAACTAGCCATCCTTTGCTCTGATTACTGCTTTGCACACTATTGGCATTCTCTTGATGACCTTTAAGAGGTAGACACCTGAAATGGTTTTCACTTCACAGGTGTGCCATATCAAGGTTAATTCGTGGAATTTCTTGCTTTAGCAATGCAGTTGGGACCAACAGTCGTGTTGTGCAGAAGTCAGGTTACTTCACAGCTGACAGCCCGATTGTACAATTGTCAAAATTCATAATATGGCAAGAAAAAAGCAGCTAACTAAAGAAAAACGAGTAGACATCATTACTTTAAGAAATGAAGGTCAGCCAGTCTGGAAAACTGCAAAAGCTTTAAATTTGTCCTCAAGTGGAGTTGCAAAAACCATCAAGTGCTACAATGAAAATGGCACACATGAGGACCGAACCAGGAAAGGAAGGCCAAGAGTCACCTCTGCTTCTGAGGACAAGTTCATCCGAATCACCAGCCTCAGAAATCGCAAGTTACTAGCTGCTCAGATCAGTTCTAGCAGCAGACCCATCTCCAGCACAACTGTTAAGAGGAGACTGTGGGAATCAGGCCTTCATGGTTGAATAGCTGCTAAGAAATCACTGCTAAGGAGAGGCAACAAGCAGAAGAGATTTGTTTGGCCAAGAAACACAAGGAATGGACATTAGACCAGTGAAAATCTTTGCTTTTGTCTGACGAGTCCAAATTTGAGATCTTTGGTTCCAACCGCCGTGTCTTTGTGAGACACAGAAAAGGTGAACTGATGGATTCCACATGCCTGGCTCCCACTGTGAAGCATGGAGGAGGAGGTGTGATGGTGTGGGGGTGTTTTGCTGGTGACACTGTTGGGGATTTATTTAAAATTGACGGCACACTGAACCAGCATGGCTACTACAGCATCCTGCAGCGACATGCCATCCCATCCAGTTTGCATTTGGTTTATTTTTCAACAGGACAATGACCCCCAAACCCACCTCCAGGCTGTGTAAGGACTATGTGACCAAGAAAGAGAGAGATAGAGTGCTGCGGCAGATGACCTGGCCTCCACAGTCACTGGACCTGAACCCAGTCGAGTTGGTTGGGGCGAGCTGGACCACAGAGTGAAGGCAAAAGGGCCAACAACTGTTCAACACCTGTGGGAATTCCTTCAAGACTTTTGGAAAACCATCTCAGGTGACTTCCTCTCGAAGCTCATTGAGAGAATACCAAGAGTGTGCAAAGCATTAATCAGAGCAAAAGGTGGCTAGTTTGAAGAAACTAGAATAGAAAACATGTTTTCAGTTATTTCACCTTTTTTGTTCAGTACATAACTCCACATGTTTTCATTCATAGTTTTGATGCTTTCAGAGAGAATCTACAGTGTAAATGGTCAAGCAAATAAAGAAACTGCATTGAATGAGAAGATGTGTCCAAAGTTGTGGTCTGTACTGTATATGTGTCTATAGCTGTGTTTACAAAGTTCATGATTGTTTTTTGGGATGCAGAATGTTTATAAAATAACACAGCACAACACAAAGATGAAAGCACAAATAACACAAAAAGATATTGAAAGACATACACAATGTTAAGGTTACTTCATACAATATAAATTGAAGCTTTAACCTAACAAAAAGAAGTAAAATCCTGAGGAAAGTGAAATAAAGCTGAACAGTTTTCTGAAGTAACAGGAAACTCAGCTGAATTCACAGAGAGACTTTTAAAAAGCCTGGGATTTTCAAAAGTTATACATCGACATGGGTCAGATTATAGTGACCAAATTATCAAGGTTTGCAATATTATTGTGGTTTTCCTGATTGCCGTTCAATTGCCCAAAAATCTTAAATGCCTAAAATGACACTTTCGTATGACTCACCGTACATTCTTCCTCTCATTAATAAACATGTTCACATTATTTCACATCGCCTTACGTTTTGTTGGCTCTGCAGCACACTCGCAGCTGTGTAGCACACAAAACCAACAGCAGACGGGCTGCCTTCGACTCCATTTCATTTGGCGATATTGAGCAACACAGTTGCTAACACGGCTAGTAGCCGCTCAACTAGTAGCTCTTAAGAGTCTCAAAATGAATACAGAAAATGTCGTTGCATTTTAAGAGGATAGATACTGCTCAAAACTTCTCACCCTTTTACACAATCTTCCTAAAGCCAATGTCGCTCACATGATGCATTTGAACTGAAGTTCGCCTGTGGCTGTAAAGCTGTGGGTGATGCTCACAGAGATGGCCAGTAGATTTGAAGTGTTACTGCCTTTCGCAGCAAATATAATTGTCCTCCACCAGTTGTCCCTCTGCATTCATAAAAAAAAAAAAACCTAAATATGCCTAGACCTCAGATTTCCCCCTTTTAGTGGGCTGGTAGATGGCCTGCATGCTGTCAGCACTTTCTGCCATGCTTACGTTACAATGCCTGTTACAAGCTACGTATTCACGTGAAACACAGTCGCGAGTCACTCGTGAAAGTTGAATGAAGCTGTTATTACAAATCCCAGTCATAAACCGTGATGTTAAACATTGCGTAAAATTTGAACGCGGTTTACCATAATAGCAGTAACTATCACATCCCTAGTTGTGCAATATACTGTAATGATTTCTGTTAAATGATGAGAGAAAAACATTTTTTACTTAATTTTAATAGGATATTGTTTGTCTCATAGTGTCGTGACTCAGTCTTTACCAAATTATTTTTTCATTTAAAATGCATTTTATGTTCATTCGCGTTTGTATTTTGCACCATGAAGCTCTTTTACCACCCATGCAAAATATGATGTCAAAAGAGTACAAGGGAGAGTTTTAACGAATGAGAGCCACCAAAATACAACAGAGCTCAAAAGAAAGAGCAGATTCCGACATTGCCAGTGTTCTTTTTGCCTGTGGCATGCTGTTTAGCAAAGAAATGGAAGGCGATAATGCCTGACAGTGTGCGTTAAAATCTGCATACACAATGTCAGGTTTTTCAAATGGTTTTAAGAGTTATTTTGGTCTCTGGTTTATTCCTTTTTTCCATAATTCTATGCTATATGTCATGTTTCTTGGAATCGAGTTGTCTTTCTAATTAGGCGTGGTAAGATGAAACATCACCTCACTGCGGCTAATTTATGCTATTAGTGATTTTAGTACCATGAATCATGTCATGTTTTATAAAGATTTTAGCAGCTCTTCTCGTGTTTTGTCTCACCTCCATGTTTTATCTTGTCACCTCTCTTTCGATACTGGCATCTCACTCATTTGTCATTTGTGGTACCTTGCGCTTGTTTCTGCACTCATGAATGTTTCTTTCCACCTGTTGCCCTTCCTGGAGCGTGTAAATAGTAAACATCTCTCCTCATCTTTGACCAACCCATGTTCTTCCTTTAGGGAACAGATGCAGTCAAGTCTCTCGCTTCTTGAAATTAGTCCTTGTCTTGGCTTTGTAAGTGCCTTGCACTTTCCATTTTGGCAGAAAATCAGGGTTTATTCTTCCCTTTGTTGACTTTGCATGTACACTTAGGTCCTACTTCTAACTGACATTCTGACTGACATACAGTACATGCAAACCACAGAGAGGAGAAGGAAAATGAAAGCAGTTGCTCGGACTTTGACTTCATTCTTCTTGGACCAAAACGACTGGTTTTCAGGTGAGAACTTGACAGAACCTACCGAAGTAAAACAACTCCAAATGATGCTTCTTTTTCTGTCATTCATCATTCATTCTTCCCTGTAATGTTGTGACAGATGGGGCTGTTGTCATGTGTTTCAGTGTGCAGTGTGGTTTGGCCAACATGTCCGTGTAGTTGTGGCTCAATGCAGTGGTGGCTACACGTGTAGCTTAGCTTATGCTAATCTTGTTTTTATGTCTGGTGAATACACTGTACCTTGTCGCTGGACATTGTAGCTTTTTATGCGCTCGTCAAGTGTATGAGCATCATTGAAGCTTGGGCAATGACGTCAACTCACAAAGCGCCGCTGACGAGGCGCACAGATGAACGTTTGGTCTAACGACAGTATTGTACCATCCTAGGACTTAAAGGGGCGATAGAGAGCAAAAATCTGCAAAGTTTCGTAGCGGGTCTTTAAGTCCAGCCTCAGTGTACAGCAGCATCTGTTTTACCAACAACACTGATCCAAGCTGGCTTTGGGCGAAGGCAGGGTACACTCTGGATATGTATTGCCTTGGTGATGGCAAGGCTCATACTTCCAATTTCCTTCAATATATACATCCCCTGCCCACACACCCCACCCCTAACTCTTGCAAAATACAAGCACCGTTAAGTGAATATAGGCTGCTCTGAGAAGCCAATACACGGATTGGCACAGACAAAAAATGGAGCATTTAGAAAGACGGACGTGTTATTTTTCTGTGCTGCACCCATATTATCGGTATTTCCGGGGACAACAAACTTGCCCTGTCACTGCTTTGGCAACATTTGTCATTGAGAAGACATTTTTGTCTTTGACAGGAAAAGGTAATAAAATTGCTTTTCACCAGGGGTCTTGCCTCACTGAGTTGCAGACCCAGCCAGGGCCTTCATGGCGAAACTTTCAGGGCTGGAAAAACTTTGGCTGCCCACTTGAGCCGCTTTTTTTTTTTTTGTTCATGGAATCAAACGGGCAAGAAAAGATAAGAAATGCAACATGGGAATGCAAGTAAGTACAACTTACAACTAAGTGAATTAAGAGAGACATTTCAAGTAAAGCCAACTCAAATGCTAAACGTTCTCCACTCATGCTAGTGATGCTGCTTCTGCACTGTGTCTTTATAAACTTGTTTCACTTCATTTTTTTAAGAGTAAACTTATGAACAATACACTAAAGGAAGCGTAGCACCAAGAAAGGTGATTTTTACATTAACTCCTCCAGAACTTGACATGACACAACAAGACTTAACCCAAGTGTGTTTGTAGTACAGTTGCATGTGTTGAATTGTCACAGCTCTGCACAAGCTGTACCTGACCACCTCTAATCTCAGCAGAAGCTGATCTCCTGAAGGCCTCCAATGCAGTTAAAATGACTTCAAGTAAAGGCAAAATTCAGGAGATTAGCTGTGCATGTTCCCACAAGGAGGAGGACTTCATTGGCAGGCAGGTGCAGGTCAGCACAACACATGCACATGTCGCATTCAAGCCTGCTGCAACCCTAATGTCAGTATTGACGACAAACTTGCCCTGTCACCATTTTTACGACATTTGTCTTTGACACGAAAAGCCACATTTTCACCAGAAAAATGTAATAAAATTACTTTCTACCAGGGGTCTTTGCCGCAATGGTCACCCTACTGAGCCAGGTCCACCCACTTGAACGGCTGTGATGTTTTTCCAGTCGCGCGCATGCGTGTGTATACATACACAGACAGACACAGACACACGCACACGCACACACACACACACACACACACGCACACGCACACACCTCAATAATGGTGGACATTAAAGGTATCATGACATCAAATTTCACTTTTCTGGGCTTTTGGGGGTATAAAATGATGCACTGTGTACTGATGATGTCATGTGAATATCAAAAGCGAGTATCAAAGTCCCTGTTTATGGTCTGTCAGTTTTCTGTCTTTGTTCAGAAATGGCTGAAACTGAAAGCAGGTTGTCTTTCTATGGAGGCTATCTTTCTACATCATGTATATATCCTCCAATGAGAGCATACTATTGAGCAAACAGCCCGCCTCCCTCTGCCCTGCCCTCGAGCTGATACACCGGCTCGCAGGCAAGTCCACTTGCATGCTAGTCCGCTAGCATGCTAGTCTGTTAGCATGCCTGTCTGCTGCACTTGAGGAGAGGAGGGCATCGAAAAGGCAGTTACTATTTCTGAGGTTGCTCAAAAAGGAATGTGAGCTTCAACGTAGTCCTGGAGGATGAAGGAATCAGAGAAGAGTAGCTGAAGTTCATTTATGTGAAAGTGCCACACAATTATAACCCTGATTTGAGACTATGTTTGGTACGCTTTACTGAAGATTGCTTCCTGGACATGTTGGAATTCAAGTTGAGATTTTCAAACAAACTGATTTAAGAGAACATTTCTGTTCCAACACTAGAGGAAATGACCACAACATCTTTACCCATACTGTCTGAAGAGCCCATGATGCTAACAGCAAAACAAACTGCAAACAAACACCGCCAGCAACAGCCAGCATGTCCGTATGTCGCAGATATTTTTAATGACAAAATCTTTTCTGTAGCCGACACCAAGGTTTACTCAGTTGTGTGGTTTCAAGAAAGTGGTTCAATAAACTGCAACTTGTTGAGTGTCATGCGTGTCCTCGGCTGTGTGTAAACTAGTACATTTATGCCTGTTTTATGTGTGTACAATCAAAATTACCATTCAGAAACAACCATGTCAAGGTGTCTTCATGAAGGCAAAGTATCTTTCTTATCTTCTGACGATGGGAGCAAGCTTCCACTTGCCATAATAAACAATTTGTGACGGAGTGTTGAGCCAAGAAGACAGGTGTGGATGGAGGGGAAGGGGCTGTGTTTGACTGGTTTTCCAAATATGGTTGTAGCCAATCAGAAATAAAGTCAACTTGGTCTCCAAGTAGAGCCGCACATCATTACCGAGCTGGCCCCTTTTACTGAAGAGGGAAATCTGGTCTCCAAAAAAAAAAAAAATACCCCCATGAAGGTTTTTTTTTCTTTTGATAATTGACATATGCAGCAATATCAACTCCATGAAATGGTTTATGCTGCTGTGTCCTGGCCCCTTTAGATGTTGCCAAACTCGTTGCTTGTTCCTCCACCATGTTGGCGAAATGCAAGCAAAAAATGAAGTACAGCTGCCACTCATTTCTTTGCAGTGTTTGTCACCATTCTTCTTCATATACAGAGAAAATAAAAATGCATGGACACCAGCAACACAACATGGATAGTACACACACAGACACTGCATCCATGCAGGACACCAGAGTAATATTGTACTCATGGCCAGGTTGTTTCATTGTGGGTCTATATCTGTATTTTTCTTTATGTACAGAGTTAATAGAAACAGGCGTTCACTAAAATGGCTCTTTCCAAATAGGGGATGGACATTCCTGATTAACCATTGTCACAACTGCTCCATTGCCATGGCAGGTCAATCAACCACCAGCCACTTGTTGATTTCAAATTTCAGCTTACTTTGGCCTGCTTGGAACTGCAGCCGAAGACAAAGACTACTAAAAAGAAGATCTGTGAACAGATACTAGACCTAACAGAAACCCTCTGAAAGTGGGAAGAGGAGGAAGAAGAAATTTACCAGCATTTTGAACAGAGCTGCTCACTCTGCAACTTTTTGCACTTTTGGGTGAAGTTACAAAGCCTCTCTGCTCCTATTTTGTTATTTGGAATAATAATAATAATCTAAAGTTATTGAGCCTGGGACTATCATTCTTTAGGTCATGGCTGTGACAGTCAACTAGTGCTGCTGTGAGCCTTTCCCTGTCCATAAGCACAGACAGGCACACATCACCTCCCACATCTCCCACGGGAGAAACACACCACTTCGTATTCACACTACAGAGGAATTATACATGCAATTGTCAAAAATGTCTACAACAAAATGTTAAAATGGTATATAGTAGGGCATCAACAGGAAAAATGGTCTGTAAACATGTCAACATCAGTAGCACAAGTCAATGTTACTTTGTAGGAGTTGACAAGTCAATGTTTCTCTCTTACTCTCTCTTTACATTCATACACCCAGTGTAGACTCTGCCTTTGATTGGCTAAAGCAGATATCCTATTCTAGATTGAACCAATAGTAACTTCATAAAAAGGGGAGGGAAAATAACTTGACACGTAAACCCAGGCTGGTCAGATTCAAACAACCGAAGATATGGCTGCAGACAAAAATGTAGGTGAGCGTGACAGAAACACGACATCATGTATGGAGATACACTTTGCTAGATGAAACAAAAAAAAAAGCACAATGACCTGCGCAATATGCAAGTTAAGTTTAGAATACAACAGTCAAGTGGAGTAACAGCATCTTGAAGCAGCATCCCCAAGCAAGCTCACAGCAGTACAGCAAGTTGTCCAGCACAGCAGACGGGATGTTATTACACAAAAACAAATCTCTGACAGATTAAACATCAGCTCATGTATTAGCTTGTTAACTTCAAAAAAATTCTGAGACCTGCAGCTGCAGTACATGGTGAATGCTTTAAGAAACTAAATGAGGGGTGTCTGCAAGTGAAACGCAGAGCATTTTGTGTCCTTACGCCAGTAAAAAAACAAAAAACAAACAGGGCTTAAGAAAGAGACAGATATGTAACTCAAGTGTTTTCTTAATGAGTGAAGACAACTTTCCCCTTGCCAGCAGGGACTTTCTGCCATACCACTTGTATAGACAGCAAGGAAAAAACTAAATATTGACTGTGATTGGATTTGTGAAGTTATTTACGTGTAAATGTTTGGGCGGGGTGGAGAGTTATTAATCTCTCTTGAGTGACAATTGGAATGATACATTATTTCATTTGTGAGGTATTTAAAGTTATTACACTCGGTGGGGTCCAGAGGGTATAAACACTCACCATTTTGTTCCATTTACAATTTAATAATTCCAAAGGCATTGAAGCCTTATTCCCACTGCACAGTCTGGAACGGTACTGGTTGTGACAGTAGGGCTTTGGCATTTATCCTGCTTTTTGAAGTGTATTTCGACTACAACTAAGACAAGTTGAAATGCAGGTGTGGTTGTGAACATGTGCGTAATGATGCAGTTAAATGTCACATTGAGGTGACAATTGCATGGTAGGACTGGTAATTTAAAAAAAAAAAAAAAAATGAACACAGGTTGTAAGCACAGTTTAGAGCCCATACTTATCCTGTCCCTCTACCAGACAGATGGCAGACATCAGGTCCAACCACTGCTAGGATTTACTGATCTTTCTAAACAGCAAAATCCCTGTCTCACTAAATCTCCGCTTCTTTGACATAGTCTAAAAACAAAAATAGTACAATGTATCTACAGGACAAGGTGAACATAGCTCGGGCTTTGTCAAGAGAGACGTTCAAAGACCAATGAGCAGACAGCCATGTTGGAGCGTGCAATGACATCAAATTTCCGTTTCCTGGGGTTTTGGGGGTATAATACGAGCTGTTGTGTATTAATGAGGCCATGTGAATGTCAAAAGTGAGTATCACAGTCCCTGTTCATGGTGTGTCAGCTTTCTGTCTAAGTTCAGAAACAGTTAAATCCACAATCAGCTTTTTTTTCTACAAAGATTAGCATGCTACGTATTTTTTTTCTCTCCAATGAGAGCACACGATCAAGCGAACAGCTTGCCTCCGTCCGCCACCCCGCTTCCCCCAATACAACGGTTCACAAGCGAGTCCACCACCATGCTAGTCCACTAGTAGGCCTGTCTGCTGTACTTCAGGAGAGGATGGCGTCAAAAAAGGGAACCGCTTTTTTCCAGGGTGCTCAAAAAGGAATGTAAGCTTCCACATAGTCCCTGAAGGATGAAGGTATCAGAGAAGAGTGACTGAAGTTCAAATATGGGGAAGTGCCGCACAGTTATAACCCTGATTTGAGACTTTGGTCATTTTACTGAGGACTGCTTCCTGGACATGTTGGAATTCACGTTGGGATTTTGCAACAGACTGACTTCAGAGAAAACTTCTGTACCAGCACTGAAGGAGACGACCACAACATCTTTACCAGCAAGTTTATTTGTTTTGCAAGTGCTGTCTTTTCAAACGTAATTCACTGCCTGATGAGCCCATGATGCTAACAGATCAGATACTCTGGTTAGCAAACAAACACTGCCAGCAACAGTGAGCATGTCTGTATTGTCCGTACTTTTAATGATAAAACCTTTTATTGTATCTGACACCGAGATTTACAGTTGTGTAGTTTTGAGAAAGTGGTCAATAAACTGCTATTTGTTGAGAGTTATGCGTGTCCTCGGCTGCGCGTAGACAAGCAGATTTATGCCTTTTCTTACAGAAGCATGTACAGTCAACATTACCACTCAACCATGTCAAGGCGTCTTCATGGAGGCAAAGTATCTTTTTTGTCTTTTGATGATGCTTCAGGCTCAAACATATACGGGAGCAAACCTCCACTTGACGAAATAATGAATTTGAGACAACATGTTGTGCCGAGAAGACCAGTGTGGCTGGAGGGGGACGTATTTGACCCGTTTTCCAAATGAGGTCGTAGTCAATCAGAACTTCAGTCAACGTGGTCTCCGGGTAGAGCGACTTATCATTACCGCAACGACCCTTTTTGCTGAGGAGGGAAATCTGGCCTGTCAAAACAATACGCCCGTGACAAAAAATAAAGTCTTTTTCTTTTGATAATTGACATATGCAGCCATACCAACTACATGAAATAGTTTATACTGCTGTGTCATAGCCCCTTTAAAAAAATTACCTATGTTAGGTACCTCAGTGGAAGCATTGTGAAAACTGGGAATGGTCCATTACAGTTCTTAAAGTATCATTCACAACTTTTGGATGTGGAAGGAAACAAAAACTGTTCTGACCCATGCCATTTTCCGCCTGTGCAGTGGAAACAAGGCAACAGCCTCTGACTCATTGAAACTTGAGTGAAATTTCGTGTTAGCGTGAACCCTCTTGATGTAACACTCCTAATTTGGAAAAGGGTGCCATGGATCTTAGGTTCTTGCAACTAAGTCCTCTGGAAACAACAGTGGGAAAGATGCATCATACAGAGAGTATATAGTACACCATGCACTTCAGTTTTTATTTATTGCTAGTCATATCATTATTGCAATATTAGATAACCACATCGAATATTTTCTCAATATTGTGCAGCAATACATTCCACACCAAAAAAACTGATTCGAGACCCTCTTAGATTTAACCCACTAATATATTATTTGCACAAATCGAATTCAGACAAATCTATATCTAATATATTCATAGAGGTTTAGCTCAAATGCATTATTTATCCTCTCTATGGTGGATTTTTATCAAAAATAGAAGTTTCGTTTTTAAGTAGCATTTACAAAAGTGTGAGACGACAGTTCCTTTTTTTCACCCTCTTCCCCATAGTTGTTTTTCACCATGCATCTGGGGATAGTGGGTGCACCAACTTGGCTGCTGCCTCATCCTCTGTCATGTACATTCATGTTTTGTTTGGATGTGTTTAACCTTGGATAGATAATGGCATCTTGTTGGTCCACCGGCCCAATGACAATAAATGATTCTATCTATGTTCTTCTATTAGCAGTACATTTTTGTGCATGATTTATTTTAGGGCAGCAACAACGAATCGATAAAAATTAATAAAATGTGATAGCAACAAGTTTTGTTAATGATTTGTTGCTATGTGTGGTGTCATAGAACTGGGTGAAACACAGACTGGAGTGGAGCAAGGCAGAGCAGACAAAGCAGCAGCCAATGGTTCAAAGCTATACCTACCTTTGTTGCAATTTTATACGTTTTAATTGTAATTTTAAAATATTCCAAACAGGCATGTGGGAATAAAATTAAAGAGGAATTCACCAAGTGCGGGAACACATAAATGTACCCTTTATTTAATTTTTTTGTATTTCTGATAAGAATCTCGACCAATCATTTGATTCGTCCCGAATGGTCGAGATTTGTGTCAATCATCCGTTGCTCCGTCAACTCCCTCTTAACGTAACCTACACAGCACCTGTCGTCATTTTGAACTCAAGAGCGCAATACACTTCAGTAGAGACAAAGTATGGATATTTGTAAGTTTAATCTCCGAGAACTGAAATGATTCAACAGGAAAAAAACTCTTTTATTGGGTGCGTTCCCAACGGAGTGCCTGCAGAAGTTTGCTTAGAGAAGTCGTGTTGTGGCGATCAACTTCATGTAAAATGCGGCTTACACAAGTGGCTACATTTTCTGCTAAACACATGCATTTGTTACAGTAAGTGTCTGATTGAATTCACACTCTCCTGATCACTAAAAGCATCTCTGACGATGTTGCTCTTCGCAAATCCATAGAAAGAAATATCTGGGTCTCCTGTCTTGTTGCCACTCCCAGCTAAACAGTTTATGGATGGGATCTCTGACAGCTTGACTAGAGTCATGACAGCACCACAAAGTGTCAGTGCTCTGCTGCTGTTTGCCGTCACCGCACCCCCAAGCCAACTGTGGCTGTGTTCATTATATTTAAAAATATCAACAGAACATTGCACCCCAGCATCTACAATGTAATAATAACAATTATATAATTACAAAAATATGATGTGATACAGTAATAACTGGCAGTTCATCAGATAACCAAAGTATATTTATACCACATATAAATTTATATTTAGTAATTACTATTGTTTTAGTTATAACTTACCATTGCCTCTGAATCTGACTCCATTGAGTCGTGAAGCTCTCTACCTTTCTCATCGAAAACAACAGGGGTTAGGTGGGGGCAAGTGGGTAGAACTTAGAAGGGAGGCGGGACTGAGGAGGGAGGCCGAAAGCTAGATTGAGGTGCGCCCTACAAGATCTGTAAGAGTAGCTTTAATTCGTTAGGTGGCACATGGAAGATGGCAGAAGCACAGAAAAAAACATGGAAACTTGGCTTTGTTTTTTTAAAGTTGGCTTGATAAATATTCTCATGTCTCTTCCGTTAACATCAGCGCGGTATTTCCTCAATGGAGAGCCTGGTGAACTGCTAAAGGGTAGACTGTGACTTGAAGCTGCTCTACTGAGTACCGCACACAGACAATGGAGTTGCATTGACTTCCAGGGGTCCCAATTTTTTTTCCTTCTCCAGAGCCGGTAGTACACGAGACACCAATGTGTCCCTACCTAGATAGCACTGTGTAGAGCTACTGCAGAAAGACAGAGAGCTGGGAGTTCAGTGAGGCCGGACATCTCCTTTGGTTTTGTTTTTGAAACTTTGGTGCTCATAAGAATCAAAAGAATCAAATTTGTCCAAGTCATCTACAACTCCTTTACCCACGATGAAAGGGCAGATATGTTATTGCTGTCATTTTATTTGTTGAACACTAACAAACTAAGCTATGACTAAGTTGTCCTGTGTTTGGTCTGCATTTGTTTATGCATGATGGTGGAGGACATCTGCTTGTGCTGTTGTGGCATACTCATGTTTAGTGCTCTAAATCTTTATTCAATTGTATTACGTGATCATTATAACATAAAACATCTATTCAATATGCCACTTTGAAGGTCTCCTACAGCTCATTGACAAAGCAAAGCCATGAAAACCTTTTCTTTGTTATTCCTGATATGTCCTGAGATATTTCAAGCAAGAATATGCTGGTAGTGCACTTTCTGTTAAATTGGCGGAAGAATAAACAAACAAAGCATGTATGACTCCATTCCTACTGTCTTTGCCACTAATCCTATTAACTGATTAGTCGAGAAGAGAGCCCATCAGATTCATCGATGATCAGAATCATCAGTGGTTGAGGTCCTGCTTTATTTTGGTGACACCTTTAATGTTTCTTTCATATTTCGGTAAAATGAGGTTACTTTCCTTTGGCTGAGGGCTGGAGTGGTGGGCTGTGATGAAGCTAATTTCATCCCACTACTTCCAGTCACACACATTTCGACACAACCTGTCAGCTTAGTAACATTTGAATCAGATACACTTATTTGAAATGCAGAGGCTATATGTATGGGGCCATAAAACATAGATGTAAAAATCATCTCTCAGTTAAAAGCAACAGTAAAAAAAAGAAAGAAGTGCCTTTAGCAACATTTTTATTTGCTGCAATGATGCACTGTGTGCACAATCAACTTACGAACTCATACAACAAACAAGACAGCACTCTGTTGACCTGTTGAGCCAAAGCAAACAGGTTCATGTAATCTCATGCTCAGCTGATCACAGTTCATTTTATTTGTAAAGATTTGCAGCAGCATAGTGGATGTGACATATAGTTGTTATTCTGTTAAACATCGGTATTCATTGAATGAACGAAAGTCAACCATATTTTAGCAGATGAGTGTTTATGCCGCTGCAATGTGTTCCTTTCCAGGTGAAGTTAGGTCAGGCAACATGTGATATATGTGCTGTGTATTTTTCAAAACTGAATAAAGCTGATAATTGGAGACACTTATGTACATTCACATAATAATGTATTATATTATTGTATATTGTAAGTATTAATATCAATGGCTATCGGAGAATATGAATATTGCTTATTGGCTGAACTTATCAATGCATCCCGAACCTGGATGGACACAGGCCTAACACTAAAACACAACAGCTGAGAATAAAGCTGTTCATGCAACATGGGGCTCATGTATTGAAAAGTGTGGATTCATTGGTAAACTAAACTTTTACCAAAGTACACTTTCCAACATGCCTGTCTTGCAAGAGTGTTGCAAATTGTTGCTCTTTCTTGCCTCCTGAAACGTGCTAAATGTAAGCATGGTTTCAACCAAAACCAATCCTTTGTAAAACCAGGCCTTGCTTTGCCCACATGAAAAAAAAAATCACTCTTTAAATTGAACTCTTTCTGGTTGCCACCTGAAAAAAATGAGGTATGAATTGGATCTGATTTGAGAGTTTGGAGTCACCTCGTCAAAGCTAAAATGTTTTTAGTCGTATCAGAATGCACTTCACTGTAGGTCTGCAGGATTTAGGAAAAGATCGAATTCTGATTTCTCTGGTATATACTGTGATTTGGAGTTATTCCAACATTTTCCTTCATTTTTTTTCAACTCAAGCTGCTGCTGTGCAACATTCACCATCGTAACAGATCAAAAATCATGACATCCTATGATCAAAACACTAAATGCTATTTACTCTCATGGAAGGATGAATAGTAAAGGCAAGATGTGCTTCAAACATGTATTTACTGCCAACAAAGACAAATGCATGTACACTTTTTCCCCAAAGTCCTTAACCAACTGCAGTTATCACTGAAAAACTGAGCCATTTCTGACGTTCATCCGCTTGACTGCTGAAAAAAAAGTGGTTCAGAAAAAGCAAATCTTAATTTCATTAAAACAAAAACTCCAAAAAACACATAACAATCTCAAAACAAATCAATGCACTACTAAATATGTTCTGCTGTCATACAATCAGGTTATAGTTATTTTCACGCTGCTCGTGTCAGACGGAGTTTCTCAAGCAAAACAATCCTGTAATTGTGGCCTGTTTGCTACTGTGAGCTTAAGGGTCACTCTAACTAGAAATTTCACTGGAATTTCTTTGTGATACCCTGGTCATGCAAATGCTGGTAGTGATTTTTGAATTGCCGGTTTGAGTTGGTTGCTTTGTACCAGGTTTTGCAAAGCAGTGGTGTTCCTTGGCACTGGCCATATAGGTGGCTGAGGGCACCGGTCGCCTGGCCATCACAGCCTCAAACCCAAAATAGTGTCGGATCCTCTATTTCCAGTACTGACCAGAGTTGGTGCAAAACATGCCGTTTGTTTACCAGCAGTGTGTGAGCTGTTGCCTCCCATGGATAATGCCCACCTCTGATTAAGTGTGCCTTGCACAACAAGCAAGCTATTTCTGATTTGTTCACTAAATCTGTCCACAAGTAGCATGGTTCTTTCTGATTGGTGGGCTTGACAGTGGGTTGAATGGGTCACGTCCAATTCAGTGTTTTTTGTGTTTTGCCCTCTGATTCAGTTGTCATAACATGTTGAATTTGTAATCGCATGTGTGGGGCAGGCTACAGTTTAGAAGAGTTGCATTTTTTACTTTTGAAATTGACTTGTGATAATGTTTATTTTTTGCCATTCACCACCATCATCATTCTAAATAGATATTTATTTACACAATCACTGCTAACTACTAAACTACCAAACCTGTAGTCTGGAAGCAAATCTTTACATAGTACTTCACTCAGAAGGGCCCATGTCTTTTGCCATTTTAGGGGGTTGGGTATGCACGTTATTAACCATAAACCAAAGACAAGAACTTTGGCGATAGATAAAAACCATCAGTATGTTGGTTTTTTTTTTTATTGCAACTTCATCAATCATGGGGGCATGCCAATGTGTGCAACAAGTGCCCACTTGGCAGCAATAATGAAGTAAACAAAAAGAAGTTCTGTTTTGGGACAATATCGATAAAAATGAAAATTTGATTCTTTGCAAAATATGTGGTGCACACTGAACCATACAAGCACTGCCAGTACCATGCCACTGATGAAGCAAAGAGCCAGGATCAGATGAAATATTCGTAAAAGGAGGATTTTTTTTTGCTCACTGTTGTTGCAGCAAAAAGTGAATTCGTGAGTATATAAGTTTGGTCTGCAGAGTAATTTTGACACACAGGCCAAAAACATTTATTTTGACTCATGAATGTTAATGCAAATTGTATTTCTTTAACTTGCTCATAATGCAAATGCTTGATTAAGCCATTGTGTTGTTTTTTTTTTATTTGTCATTTTTGCCAAGGCGTAACTTAACTACATCATAGTCGGGGTCAAGATTAGGATGCTGCATGGCTGTTGTGTGTGCAACAATTCCTTTACAGAGCATCAATGGATTTTGATTGATTTGTTTCAGCCACAAATGTTCATGGCAGAATGGACCTCGTTTCAGTGCCTTAAATTCTGAGGTTGCACTTCAAGTTGGACATGTGCACAATTGGCACATGTCTCATCTATACTATCCAGAACACAATAAGATAGTCACTTTTGACAGATTTCACACCAAATGATACGAACATCAACCGTCACAAGCTTATATTTGCCCTGAAGAGATTTGCCCAGTGATCAATGTAATAAGGATTACCTGAGCGAACCCATGTAATGCCAGGAAAAACCAACTTCACGACTGTACAGTAGTCTAGTGGGGGAGAATGCGCGTGTGGGTGGGCAGGGGACTAGCATCCTTCAAAGAAAAAAAAACGCTCACCCAATTGTCAATTTGCAAACGTCTTTGGGGGCTAATGTGATGAATGAGGAAGAGTCACACGTCTTCCAGACCAGCACCTTTATTTCGGTGCCCTGTTTTTCCCCCCCAACGAGCAGTATTCCAATGCAGGAAACGAGTCCCGGTGTCGCTCTTCTCGAGGGCAGGGAAGGGGCTGGGGCTGATGCGGTAACTAAGCGACTACCATTAACAACCACAACGGATGAAATGCTGCAGGTCCTCAACGGTAGGTCGGGATAAGCCGATCGCTGTAACATCCGATGCTGTTGCCTCCCCACAAAAAACACACAAGCGAGTGTCCAAAACTGGACAGGTAGAGAAAAAAAGCGCTTCGGCCCTGTAACACCATTCATTCACCTATCCGTTGGAATTCATTTCGTGTCTACATTAAGTCGTGATTTAAAGCGAGAAGCGACTGCTACGGATCACAACAGTCAATCACATAAGTATAGTTCACTAGTATACAGTCGGCCGTCTAAAACCGCTTAGCCACAAGGCAGAGTCGAAAGGTAGAAACCTGGTAGCACCAGGCTCACAGAACCCTCTCACGCTGATGTGACACAAACCCCTCATGAAAAAACACGCCTCATCATGCAAGATACAGTACCCACAGCCCGTTGGTTTCAACGGCTGACCAACACCGCATCAAACTGTCTACTGTAGAGAAAAAAACGGCATCTTTACCCTATCGGCAATTTAACATCCGAGAGAGAGGCCGGATGAGAAACGTTAAATCCCAGAAATGGAGTAGCATCTCTCCAAGCCGTTTGGATTCCCAGTCGCCGAGCCCGACACACAACTGATTTCCAACAATCCGTTTTTCTTCCTTCCTCCCGAACAGACAGCGAAGCTATTTCTTACCTCAGGTAGCGCGTCGAACCAAGTTCCGTATAGCAGCCATATTCGGAAACCGAATCTCCCCTGGTCGACACGAACCGAGCCCCCCTTTCCCTGGGGTCAGTTGTCTCCCTTCCACAGGAAAAAAAAAACAAAAAAAATCCAGGACAAAAAATTGTGGTAAAATCCAACGGGGGAGGCTAATAGCTACCGAAGTAACTGCGGTCTTCTCTATTCCCCTAAGGTCTGCGAGCGGCTTGTCGAAGGGGAGTGATTGCCGGCGCAGCAGTTAGCCGTGCCTGAAGGGAGGTGGGCTGCTCGCCGCCTCAACCACGAAGAATTCCAACTCCAGTCTTCTGCTCTGCTCTGTTCGCTTCATTCACTTCACTGAGATTTTTTTTTGTCGAGACCAAAAATGTCACCTCACAACAAATGCTTGGGTTCGTTGAGTTAACATCTTAGTGTGTGTATGTATATGTGTGTGCGTGTATAATA
>JAUESF010000008.1:17721989-17735143 GCA_032274765.1 Malacoctenus tetranemus | reverse complement strand
CCCCCCCCCCCCCCCCCCCCCCCCCCCCCCCCCCCCCCCCCCCCCCCCCCCCCCCCCCCCCCCCCACAAACCACCGTCATAGTGCAGAAAATCCACTGAATCCAGCTTGGTAGTACTGGCCTGTAGTCAGTAACAGTGACCCAACTGTAGCAAGTGTTCAGCAGCAGCATGGTTACCATGAGTGCTTCCGGGCTTGGAATTATGTGATGCGTGAGGGGGTCCTATTTGCGTTGATGGCCTCAGTGGCCTCTGTGTCCCCCTGCAGGTGGTGTACTTCACAGCCACATTTCCATATGTCGTCCTGTTCATCTACCTGATCCGGGGTCTCACTCTTCATGGAGCCATCAACGGTGTCAAATACATGGTTACGCCAAAGGTGAGGTTGTATAAGCATCTGCGCAAACTGGCCTCTGAGCCTTTTTTTAGTCGCTCGGGGTGGTGCGCTCACTGAGTTCGTCAACGTCTTGTTTGATGGTGTGCACGTTCACTCGGCGCTCAGATGGAACAGCTGGCCAACCCCACGACGTGGATCAACGCGGCCACGCAGATCTTCTTCTCCCTGGGCCTGGGATTCGGCTCGCTCATTGCTTTCGCCAGCTACAACCAGTACAACAACAATTTTGAGAGACAGGCCATCGCCGTATCTCTTATCAACAGCGGGACCTCCATCTTTGCCAGCCTGGTGACCTTCTCCATCTACGGATTCAAGGCCACGATCAACTATGAGAGTTGTCTGGAGAGGTCAGCGCATTTGTGTGTGAAAGTGAAGCTGTGTTGTAAAAAATGGTCATTTGAAAATTTGAGTTTTGAAACCTCAATTGAAAGAAATTAGTTCTGATTATTCTGAATGTTTTGTTGCTCTGCATGAAAGGCCTGCAGATGCACAGAAGAATTGAAGTGACACCTCTTTCTGCTTTCAGGACTCGCTGGCTTCTGCTGAACACCTTCAGCCTGGCAGAGGACAGCATTACCATTGACAATGTCCTGGGATGGATTGAGAAACTGAACGCAACGCAGCCAGTTGAGTTTGCTGAAATCAGTGGCAGGCTGGAGAACTGCAGCCTCGAGAGTGAACTCGACACTGTACGTTTCTCTTTCAACTCTCCCACAATCATTCATCTTTTACATGATAGTCTTTTTTTTCTCATTACTTTTGAGTTGCTGGGCAACAATTGTTCCGCGTCTCAACACTTAGCTGGAATAAATGAACTGAATGTGAGAGCATGGTTGCCACATCTTTGGAAATGTCGTCTATTTACACCCCCGCTCTGGTTCAGATACAGCAAGATACAATAGTCCAGCTAAAGTGCAGCGATGCTAACAAGGCTTTGCAACTGCACCGTTGCTCTCAAGCGAAAGGTACCTCTATACTGAAGCAGTAAAGCTAAAGTGAAAGTTAGCTTTCATGCTAATAGCACAGATAATGGTCTGTGATTAGGCCAACAGTAGGTTTGACAGTACATTTTTGGCACAACACTTGTCAGCTGATTTCATTGTGCATTCTTTCACAGTGCTTTTCAACAAGCACTCACACAGCTCTACTCTGCTTGACTCCACTCGGTTATTTTGAGGCATTTCATGCGAGTACTAGCTTTGCTGGTGTAACTCATTCACAGGAATCTGTTTTTTGACCTCCTTTGAGCATGTCAGTAGACGAGAAGGCAAATGGATCTGTTGTGACCAACACTGCAGGGCAGCAAGTACAGCTTCGCCTCTGTGTCCTCAGTGGTTGTGTCCTGATGCATAATAACAATGCCGCGCACGTTTCCAGCGGCCTTACTATGCAGAGCCAACCCACATTGCGGTGGGACTCGATTGCTTTGGGAACCACTGAACAAGCCAAGCAAAGGTCAACCTGAGTAGAGCCAAGCAGAGCTGAAACACGAAAGAAAAGTAGCTTGAACAACCGGGATTTGAATGGAACCGTGTGCAAGGTCAACCATTCCTCCTCTAATAGAGATACAATGCAAAACTACTTCACAATGTCATAGCAGAGCGCTGTCACTGGGAGCGTTCGGTGTCATTCACAGAAAACCCCAGTGTTGAGTCTTGAATTCCTGGGCAGAGCGGAGAGTCTCCAGAGCATCCACGGATAATAAACTGTCTGCTTTGACTCCCTTTCATCCCTTTTCAGGCTGTGGAGGGGACAGGTCTGGCCTTCATCGTCTACAGCGAGGCCATTAAGAACATGCCGCTGCCTCAGCTGTGGTCCGTTCTGTATTTCTTCATGCTCCTGCTGTTGGGAATGGGCAGCATGTTGGGCAACATCATGGCCATTGTCACCCCGCTGCGAGACTTCAAGTTTTTTACAAACATGAGCACGGAGCTGCTGAACGGTAAGGTCACGCCTGATGTTCGATGGTGTATATACAGTCATGGCCAACAAAAATGGGACATTTTCACAAAGTTTGCTGCTTAAGGGTTTTAAGGTGTTTTTGTCAGATGTGTCTATGGTATCATGAAATACAATGAGAAGCGTTTCATAAATATCAAAGGCTTTTATTGAGAATAACACAGAATTCATGCAATAAGTCTATGTTTGCAGTGTTGACCCTTCTTTTTCAAGACCTCTGCAATTCTCCCTGGCATGCTGTTAATCACCTTCTGGACCAAATCCTGACTGATGGCAGTCTATTCCTGCATAATCAATGCTTGGAGTTTGTCAGAATTTGTGGGTTTTTAATTGTCCACCTGCCTCTTGAGGATTGACCACCAGTTCTCAATGGGATTAAGATCTGGGGAGGTTCCTGGCCAAGGACCCAAAATCTTAATGTTTGTTTCCCGAGCCATTTTGACTTCCCCTGGATGGTTGGGAGAAGTTCTGGGACCATTCTTTATCCGTGGCTGTGTTTTTAGGCAAGATTGTGAAACAGCCCACTCCCTTGACTGAAAAGCAACCCCACACATGAATGGTCTCCAGATGCTTCACTGTTGGCATGAGACAGGACTGATGGTCGCGCTCACCTTCTCTGGACAAGCCTTCTTCCAGATGCCCCAAAAAATCAGAAAGGGGATTCATCAGAGAAAATGACTTAAGCTCAGTCCCCAGCAGAGTCCAGTCCCTGCACCTTCTGCAGAATATCAGTCTGTCCCTGATGTTTTTACTGGAGAGAAGAGGCTTCTTGACACCAGGCCTTTGGTTTTTGACCCTTACACATCCAAAAAAGCACACGCTTTGCAGGCAAAGCAGGCACACTGGAGCTCCACTGATTGTGCTAGACGTGAATCTCCAGTGATGTGACCCTACTTTTAGATCAAGAGTCTGGTCTGCTCTCACTGAGTCTTCCTGTAGTAAACAGCTGATATCTGCATCATCGTTCGCTCACTGCAATTGACCGGGAGTTTGTCTCTCTTCCCAGGTTTAGTGTGTGTGTTCTGTTTGCTGCTGGGCCTGGCATTCACAACCCCACCGGGGAACTACTGGGTCACGATATTCAACGACTATGGCGCCACGTTCTCCCTGCTGTTCATCGTCCTCATTGAAGTCATAACTGTCAGTTACATCTACGGAATAAAGAGGTTCGTGTGGTCCTGTCGTTGAGACCTGATGCTGGCTGAGGCCATACACTGTAGAACATGAAACACCATGATCAGTTACTTTTAATGAAGTAACATTAGAACTGAGTAGATGTTGTTCTCTCTTTTTCCAGGTTTGAAAAAGACATAGAAGACATGCTCGGCCATCGTCCGAACTGGTACTGGAAAGTGATGTGGGTTTTCGTCAGCCCAGCTCTGCTCATCGGCCTTTTTATCTTCTACATTGTAAACTACATCCTGGGAGGGGTCCCCACCTACCAGGCGTGGAACAAAGAGCTAGTAAGTTCCTCTACGTCTTGAGGGTGAACTGGTTTCTGAGAATTCCCACCAAGTCCAGTTGTTTCATACTATGCTGAAACACAACTCACAGCAAGTGAGCAGTTTGGCTAAAACAAGCCAGAGAATCTTGACTTTAGGGGGCAACTTATACTTTGGAACAGTTTAGTTGCATCGGGTGAACATGTCTTGCAACAGGGCTGACCACGTTGTTCAAAGCGAGCAGCTTCCAAAAAGACTCAATTGAAATTATCCACCTAGATACTTTCAGTTAGGACCAATCAATGAATAATGGGTGAAGAGGCCACACCCACAAACACTGACAAAAAAAGCCCAGGAGGATTAAGAGACCAAAGGATGATACGATGTTGGTGTCTCAATACAAGGAGTGTGAAAGAAACAAAAATGAGGTAATAACAAAAAACATTGTGAGCTGGAAGTGTCTCAGAATGTAAATGCTTCCCCTTAAGAATACAGATTGATATGTAGAGTGAACCTTCTGCTCAACTGTGTTGGTTTCGGTGCAGAAAAAGTAGTAGAACAAGAAGGGGGGGCCGTTCTGAAAAGAGTTTCTTCTTGGTTCACCTGCATGCAGTCAGCAGTTCAGGCCGGTTTTTCACAAGTCCACTTTGCTAATAAAAAAAAAAAAAGCTGATTCACAGAGAGAAAGACAATCACATAACACACTCACGCTCGTGCACAATCCAGTGACCGACTGACCTCTTATGCGAGCAAGGAAACCGGAATGCCTGGAAAAAAAAAGCCCTGCATACACACAGGGGGAGAACACGCAAGACCTTTGCACTGTGATGCAAACCACACCTACACCGTGGCCCCATATACATGGCAAGGTGGTGAACAGCACTTTACAACTTGAAGACGTGAACTACTCTGGTTCCCCTAAACACCAGTTTTTTTTTTGACACCCCCTGGGTTTAAGTTGAACGTGTCATTTAAAAAGACATTAAGTATAATACAGAAACACCTGTAAATGCCCCAATGTTTGTGAGAATTGCAACTTATTCAGCTTTACATTGAATTCAAAAAGAGCTGCACGGGCAACATTTGAACTTGACTGGACCCGTTTTATTTCTTGTCCCTCAGGGCAAAGCCGAGGTGACGGACTACCCCATCTTTGGTCAAGCCGTCATCGGGGTGCTGCTGGCGTCGGCGGTGTTCTGCGTTCCGGTCTCGGCACTGTGCGTCTTCTGCAAGAGGAGGAGGCATGGCAACCAACTGAAGAGGCGGCGCTCCGTGAGCCTGGTGTCTGCGTAGCGGGCCCAGACTGTTCCAAAGACTAACCCACTGCCACCACTTTGCTCCCCACACATCTCCAAGCCGCCTTCTTCCATTACTTGGTTTCCTTTGGTTTTGAACAGCAGGTCGCAGCAGTACCGTCAAATGAAAGATCGGTTGAAGCTAGCTAAACTGTACAACTGCTGACTAGCTTCCCAGTTGTAGCTTCTATCTGATGCATCTTTTTACTGCTTTATCTATAAACCGAAGGAAAACCCCCTGTTGCTAGTTAAAGGACAAAACATAATGTGATGTTGATGCCTTGGAATGCTATTTGACCGCATGTGGTCCCTGAACTAAAACACATCTGACACCCCCCTTGCTGTATTATTAAAGTCACAAGTTCAATCTTTTACATGAAGCACATTAAGACACGACATTTTCTGGCGGGCGGGAGTTTCGTTGTTTGGTCTGCAAGCAGGTCATCATCAAATCAGCATTTCATTTGAATCCAATCGTAGCAAAGAGTGCATTTTTGACAAGATGTGAAACAAGTGAAGGGGTTGGAGCTCCGTTTGAATGAACTGAGTGGACTTTTTTTTTGACTCCTCAGTCCTCAGAAGTGTGGGATGGAATGACCTGAATGTTTTCTGGCTCATGACGTCCTATCCGGACCACTCTTCCCTCACTCTGCCTCCAGTTTACACAGGTCACCCTATGATGCTTGTTGTCACTGCGAGCATTGTCTGTGTAGTCTTCAGACATTTCGAAGCAGTACTTGAGTAATTCGGTGCACCCTACAATCGTAGTGCATTATTTGTAGTGTGATATCAGGATTGTGTGTAGATATGTGTGTTAGTCACTGAGTTCTAACATGTAGGGCTTTCTTTTCTCTCTCTTTTTGAGGTTGTGTTGTATGCATTGTGAAATGTGTTTGCTTTTCCAAGCCAAACTCTGACAGTCCGTTCCGTTTTGGGAAGGTTTGAATCTGTACAGGAAAAAAACAAATCAAGGCAAGTGTTGTCGGTTGAACAATCCAACCAGCCTCCAGTGGGCTTATAGTCCAGCATTAAGATTATAGCAGCCAAGGTGGCTCCAGACTGTTGTTTTGTTTTTTTTTTACACTCCAGGAATTTCTTCAAATCGATTCTTTTTGTCTTAAGTTTTAAAGCACAAAAAACAAGCTGTTTACATCACTGGTACCAAAAAAATGACTATTGAATGTAGAGAAATGTTCAAGTTTTCTTAAGTTGCATTGGTAATTACTAACATAACACATCACAAGATTGTGAATGTTTTTCTGATGTCTTAGGAAACTAACATCTTGGACTGTAATTACCATTTCGATGATTAAATGCTGTACATTTAATCATACATAAAATACATGTGTTTTATTAGCTTCTAACAGTGAGCGGGTTTCTTTGCGTGATCTTTGTCAAGATGTACAAACTGTTGTTTCTCTTTTCCTACACAATATGTATTTTTGATAACTGGTTTTGTATCTCTTTTAAAGGGCTGGAATCTATGGTTATACTTGGTTTGTAACCCAGAGGAAAGATATCGTGGATGCTTTGTGCCAAGCTAAATTGGAATCCTGAATGTTGAAGTATATAACGTGTGTATATAGCGTGAAGGTGTCATCTGCATCTTGAATAAACCTTCAGGAAAATGATGTTTCTCAGCTTCTGTGTCACTTAAGAGAGGAGGAAAGAATTTCCCCTGCGAGTGTTGTTCATTCGATCTTCTTTGAAACCTTTGCGAGGGACTTTAAACAGTGGCAGAATGTGCCCAACACAAAGTGCCAAATGTAGCTGTGTCCCGAACAAACGGAGGACCTGTTGAGCATGTTCCTAACTGAAGGCTCCCATAAAATTCTGACTGTATTCCATCTGGTATTCACAATAAAACCTGTTGGGACAAGACGAGCTTGAATTCGCAGTATGAGCAAAGAGTGGGTAAAAAATGGGATTCAGGATGGAGACGGGTGAATCAAACAAGGTGGACTGGTGAGGGACAGAGGATGGAGGAACGGAAGGATGAGGGGAAGATGGGAGGCGTGGTCCAGACAGCACAGGTCCTGGATAAAAGGTGCAAAAGGAAAGGTTGAGGTGAGGTGAGAGGTGGAGCTGCGGCTCTAATCCTGAGTGTACCGGGGATTATGATACTGGACCCTCTTACAGTACAAGTCCCTTCATGCAGCCACAGTGGTCCACATCTCACAGTTCCTGATGAGTTGACACTATGGAACCTTTACAGCCTTTCAATTGTATGAGGAAGTGTTGGCTGAGAGGCTGGAGAGGTACACTCGGGACCAGTCACTGATTTATAAAACTACAGCAAGTTCCCATGTTCCCACCCTCATCGACAAATCTATGTAACCCCATTTTACCCTAAGGTCTGAAGTTGCCAATCGGTGAGGAAAACAACCCCTCCAGTTCTCAGTCATGGACTGGTGCGCGCGTACACGTTGCCTCGTGGCTCTGACCTGCCACAGCTCGAGCCAGCGGGTCCCTCTCGTCCTGCTCAGCAGCACGACACTAATCTCAGGAGGCATTTTAAGCTTGTTATTTCCTCCTCCCAGAGCACGAGCCCTTCAAACATCACGGTCCTCTCAGGGGCAGGAAAAAGGGACTGAAAATTCCTGCCACGAGCAGGAGAATCAATGGCACACTTCACGTTGCTGTCATGTCTGGTAAGGAACAGATCTGATATCATGAGACTTTGGTGGTTTGCTGAAGTCACATTAGCTTGAATTGTTTTTTAATTCAGTGAGTTTTAATTTGTTTTCTATTTTTCTACAGCTTTCATATTTTGAAATGCTAAAAGGTTCGTTCAGCTTTAGTTTATAATAGTTTAGCTTTGTTTTCCAATTCAGTATGTTTAGTCCAATTAGTTTGTTTTTTTTCAAATACAAAATGGTCTTCACAACTATTGTTTTGTTAAAAGCAATAGATTGAAAAACGCAGCACCTACCTCCTTGCGGTGGGCATATCAGGAAGCCTGAGGTGGCGTCCAGCGCTCATAGTTCTTTTTTTTTTAAGGTTTGCATTTCTTCCCAAGTGTTGACATCATCACTGAAGGTGTCATTTTGTTGTAGAATAAATGCAATTTTATTTTATTACATTTTTTTATAATAACTGTGACCACCACCTGTCCTCACTTGGCGACTGGCCATCTTGCTGGGGGTTATCATCAGGTGAAGTGGTGCACAATGAGGGCTGTGCAAGAGGGACAAGAGAAAGAGGGAAGGGAGGAAAGAAAGGTGGTGGGCTACTAATCAAAGAGATACATGATGAGCCGGTGCCAATCGTGCTCTGAGTCAGATGGTCTGCATGCAGTGTGTAACCTATCAGCCCAGTATCTAGAGCTAGGAGAGGGTGAGCAAGTAGAAACAGGAGTGAAGAACACAATGACGCTAGAGTAGACACAAGATATATACTGAGTCATATTATCTGTGGCCACATAGCAAGCACCTGACTAGACCGGTATCAACAGCTTGAGAGCGGAGGCCATGAACTTCCTGACTCCAGCTTCAGGATCGTCCGTGGCACTTTCGAGGAAGCCGGAGAAGATGAGGTTGTCCTGCATACTCCTGGTCTGGACATCCAGGACGGCTTCCTTAAGGACCTTGTTCTCTCTTTCCTCAGCTGATCGATCTCCGCTGTCACCGCTGTCACGGAGGAGCGGAGCTCGGCGTTGTACCGCTGCAGATCGCTGATCTGTTGGAAACAGAACTCCAAACTTACCTTCAGGTCCTTGATCTTCTGGTGCATCTCCCCGAGGATGTCCAGCTTTTTGTTGATGGACTGGAGGATGCCCAAGTTCAGAGAGAGCAAGTCGCTGGTGTCGGTCACGCTGTCGACTTGTTTCCACTTGGACAGATTCGGTGTTGGAGTCTTCCATGATGCAGGCGTAGAAGTAGCTGTCGATGAAGTCCTCAAGATCCTCCACTGTGGCGAGTGCTCCGTATGTGATGGTAGGTTTGTAGAGATAATGCAGAGATACACACAAAACGCTAAACGAAGAGCATAAATCTAGCAGCAGGGGGCCGCCATGTTGGATCTCCAAATCTCCCAGGTTTGTGCGATCTCACAGGCATGCCACACCTCAGCACACAGCTCATGAGTTTTATCAACCAAAGAGATGATCGAAAAAACAGAAGTCAGACAGAAGTCACAGTGAAATGTTGGAGTGTAAATTGTTTTGCCGCGATTACTTATTTCTTTAAACCTGTAAATTCCCATTCCTTTGAATGCATCAGATCTTATGGCAGGTTGTTTTCTGTGTCACTGTCCAGCTTGTTGGTCCCCAGGAATGGCCCTAATGTGTTCAAACAGAAGCACATTCTCAATCATTTTGGTGATTTTACAAACACACAATGCAATTTTAGTTTTCATTCGCTTGCAAACATTAAATCGTGTTTTGATTTCAGTAGTTTTATTTATTTATTAATTCTTTAATATTTGTTATTGAGACCTTTGATTTTGGCGCTAGTTTCAGTTCAGGATGATCATCATGGTGAAGCACATCTCTCATACTGCCCAGCGATGTGTCACCGCCTCAGTGGCGCCGTACTGTGCTGAGCAAAGCTGCTCTTGTTTCCCGTCTGCTGCCACTTCCTCCAGGTTGTGTGTGTTGTTGTTTTTTTTTTAACCTTTGGTATTGTTGCCTGATTACTGTGCTGTCGGCAAGTCAAAGTGTTAGTAGCACAATGTCAATGTGAGAAATACAGTACAAGTACAAAGGCAAATGAAATCGCAAGTCTCATAAAATGATTTACTAACATTATCGCCAGTAAGAGGATGAATAAAGGGCACGGTTACACAAATGCTAAACAAAAACAAGCAATAACACACCAGTCAAACAACAACTGCATATAATGAATGATTTGTTGGATCCCAAAACTGGAAGATGACACACTGTCTATTTGGCATGTTTGCCTTCATAAGGCGTTTCTGCAACATCACTGGAGGTAATTTATGGTAAAAGATGATATTTCTACGCAGAATAACACAATTAGTCTGCCTGTGAGCATTTGTATTCAAGTCCTTCTTGCATTTTTAACTTGACCTTTACAAGGATGCAGCTCTCATTGCACTGGGAGGCACAAACAATACATTACACTGCATACAGCTTGCATGCAGGACACCCAGGTGAGCTGCATCGGGCTGATCCCCCCTCCCCCCTCCCCCCTTCTGATTATTGACCAGCCTTCACACAGTGGGCGGGAGCGAAGCAGCAGTGAAATCGGGTGAAAGGCTCACCTGAGCAGATCTCACCAGTGTCATCTGGAGGAATTGCCCTGTGACAGCACTGTTGACCCCTCTGGCAGAGCAGTCATAAACACCACCTTTGAGCACTTCCCAGAAGATTTTACTGCCACTGTATCACTGCACTATCACTTTGTTTGTGTGGAGACATCTCAGTCGAGAGCTTTACTGTGGGCGAGGTGGGCCACCATTCATTCCAGTGGGTCCCCCCCCCTTTAAATAATGTTTCCCCCCTCAACATCCAATATTTGTTTTCAAATTAGTTGTTAAAAACAGCGCTGTGCAATCGCTCAGTGACTTACTTCATTCTATCAAGAAAACGTTTGTCAAATATCAACCCCGGTTTGCTTGTTGGGGGGGGGGGCGCTTCAAATGTGTCAAATTAAATCTTGAACTAAAGGACAAAGTACTGCATTAGTACCTGTGTGAGCTGGAACAAGTAGTGACAACACACCGGCACCACTTCGGACTGAACCTGGTCGTCGAACATGAAATATTTTCGATATAATGGACAGAACCTAGATCAACAGATCAGTGCTTCATTTTTCCTTCTACTTTCCAGACCACAGACAATCATTCACCCTCTCATTCACACTCTCACTCAGACGATCTCATTCAACAAATTTCCCTACTGCACACTGAGACAGTTACATAACTTCCTTGTGTAACTTTACTCTAAATACAGCACAGAAAAACAGCTCATCAGCAAGCTTTGATGACAGCAGGAAAAAGGAAAGGAGCCTCCAGCCCTTGAAGGGTCAAAGGTCGGGAGTCTCTGCTCTGCACTCACTGAAGTTTTACGGTATGAGACAATTAACACCAAATTACAAAACTAAATTTCAAAAAAAGGCTTATAACTGTGATCACATGCCCTGTTTATTCTGCTTCACTTCCCTAAAAAGGAGATAAATCTCTCATCTTGTTGTATAACTCCAAACTGTCTCGTTTCAGGATGGGTTGTATAATGAGGCGTCAAACGGTGGCTGTCAATGATTCTGTAGAGTCAGACAAACATGGCCTCTTTAACACAACAGTAGGGCATGGGTGGGTAAATGATTATGGGAGAGGTCCAGCAAAAAACGAGACCTGGCAGAGATATTGTGGTGGGCAGTCTGCCTCCTTCTTAGGTGGGGCGGACGCAGGGTGGCGAGATGGATCACATGATCCGTGCCAGCACACAGTGGGTGAAACCAGGTTTCAGGTCCTCAGTCCATCACACAGTTGAGACACGCATTCACACTCCGCAATCAAACTCGGAGGTATGCATGTTTCTGACAATAGAAGCATGCAGGGAAACCAGCGTGAACCAGACTGACTGACACACACGCACGCACGCACGCACGCACGCACGCACGCACGCACCTTTTACACCACCTTCTCCATTAAAAGCAGCTGGAAGGGGGGTAGGGGGCAGTTCCAGGTGGCATTGTTGAGCTCAGGCTGACTCCAACCCTGCTGTTTTAAATGATCTGAACTACGTTGTCAAAAACTGAACCTATTCTGTATCCTACAAAGTGTACTGACTTGTTTGAATCGCGACCCACCAATGTGAAAAGCTTTGAAGGAAGCGCCAAACGAACGGTCAGAAGACTTTCAAGAAGCGGGTTTTTCTGAACAAAATGTCTTCATTGGATTTTCTTGATTGAAGCATTCAGAGTGACGCCCACGCTCCATCCTTGAGTTGCAATGGCATAAAACAACATTTTGTCTGCACACAATAAAATGGGTGAATCTGATCGTAGAAACAAACGTGCGCGCCAAGATCCGACAATCTCATCGTAAGCTTGTTGTGCAGTTAAGGCGGATGTGTTCACATGTGTTCCATGTTCATTGCCGTTATAAAAGAATTAGGTCGGAACCAGAGTTTAGTGCAGAATGACCATTGTCGAATCTGTAACGTGGCTTTTATTGGCTAATTCAAATTGAGCCCTTTGAACGACGTCCAATCGCAGTCCCTTTTGAAATTCACTGTATTTCTGCAACTCAAACTAATACAATGCAAATTGACAAAGAGAGTTCATCCTTTGGTTCTCTCTCTCTCTCTCTCTCTCTCTGTCGTGGGTCTTGGTGAAGGGTTAGATCTGAGGTCAGGGCCACTCCAAGGCAGCCGCAGAGAGCCCTGCATCTCTGCAGAGAGTGTGTGACTAACGTTAGGGAGGACCTGATAAGGCTGGATCGTGTCAGCCTGGCCGCCCAACAGGGTTGTGTGGACTCCGGTCGGATGACTCGGACCCACGTTTCGACTCCAGCCATAAATTTAACAACCTCAGCCTCGGCTCGACTGAATGACAAGCTCCGACATTGGCCGTTGACTGACATGAGTCATGGCTTCGGTTTGACTTCAGCCTCGTGACTGTGAATGACTTGATACCGCACAAACACAGGCCACACACTCTCCTCAGTTCCCTCACATAACTGCCTTTGATACTGATCATTTCAGCACCTCGACCTAATCAATCACAATACACTTTTTATTTTTTAATCATGTACCGGAACGCAAAGACTGCCAAGAAGATAAAACCTCACAATGGAAGCAGCAGAATCACAAATTTGTTGGTTTTTTGGACAAAACATGTCGCGCAGCAACATTACAGATGGAGACAGACAACGTCCAGCTTCGTCTGACATCTGAGGTCTTGCAAAGAATGGAAAGCCAGTCGCATTGACCAAGATTGCAAGCTAATGTTAGCTTGACGAAGTGGACTTCAGCAGCCGGTGTGCACGTCCATCTGCTGAGCTGATGACACGTCGCGTTAACATTATTATTATTATTATTATTATTATTATTATTATTATTATTATTATTATTATTATTATTATTATTGTTATTGTTAT
>JAUESF010000008.1:17687157-17700919 GCA_032274765.1 Malacoctenus tetranemus | reverse complement strand
GGGGGGGGGTGGGGGGTGAGACAAGGCCTTTATTGGACCTAAACACATGATGTCTGAGAGTCTCTTTACAAATGATGATGGCCTGATGGGACTCTTCTGTGAGCTCTTCGGTGTTACATCCACCCAAGCGTTATCCTGCCTGCAACCCACTGTGATTCCATGCAGGATTTCCACTTCTGCTACCTCGGTGACAATGATATACTGCATGTGCTCTGCTCCTGCTCATCTACGCCTGGGGCTCTTCACAAGCACAAATGCAAAGATTTACACATTCTGATACATCTGGAGAACTGCCAAAGTTTCCATTCAAAAGACGTACTTAGAAATCTCATGAGTGCATTGTCATGGTGATATCACCATGCGTCATACACACATGTATATACAGCAGGACTGAATTGTGAGAGGTTTCATGTTTTCCACGCTCGCTGTTATTATGTTCTGGCTGTCAACAACTTTGGTAAATCGGACGTCTGTTCAGAAAGCAGATGCTGATGTAGCGAAAAATGTGTCAATACAGCTTGTTGGGGTGTTGTGATGTGATGGTGGAAGAGACAGGGACGGGCAGGTGCATTCAAGGGTGTAAGCGTCACGGCCAACCCTAATTTTCACCCAGCGCCGCCGCAGCAAGTAACAGCTGAGCCACCACTGCACTGCGGCGCCAGGAGAAATTCAAGTCATGTGTAGACATCACTCATGCTTCCCCGGGAGCACCTCGGACAAAAGTGACTGGCCATAGGTCAGAGGCACACATGTACACAAATTCAGGGGAAATAACCCAAAACAACAAAGCTCACACTTGCCCCACCACTCAATGGCTGTTGGAAGAAACTGCAAAACACATATGATGACAACAAGTCAAGTGGTGCTTGGTGGGGAAGGGTTAGGGCTACTATCAGGAATACTGTGATTTGGAAGCATGAATGAAAAATGTGAAGACATTGACATCATATACTAAAGTATTCCTTTTATCTATACCGAGTGGTGTCACAATCACTATGGCTATTTGTAGGCCGCCTTTCTTTATAAACACTGTGAGTTCGACACAGAGTCCAACACCTTGGGCATGAAGCTCGTTCATTTCACACACTGCCAGTGACGAGGCCACCATCATGTCATGTCATATCATATCGTATCATATCATATCATATCATATCATATCATATCATATCATATCATATCATATCATATCGTATCGTATCGTATCGTATCGCATCGCATCGCATCGCATCGCATCGCATCGCATCGTATTGTGTCGCATCGCATCGCATCGTATCGTATCGTATCATATATCATATCATATCATATCATATCATATCATATCATAGATCAGTCCTGTAGGCGTAAACATTCAATGACAACTTACATAAGTAGTAAAATTACCCTTTCAAACGAGGCAAAAAAGTATCTCGCTTTATATGTATGGGTTTAACAATGTGAACTAAAGGTTGACTGGCTTCTCACTAACATACATGCATGCACTGCAGCAGAGAGGTGATGAGTTATGTGACTTCAATAAAACCATGAAGAAGAAAAAATCCCCAGACCTGGGGATACCAGAAACCTTCTTGGCAGAGGTGGTGAATCCCACTTGTTGCACAAGCATGAACGTGGTTGGCATGTCCCAGGCAAGTTTGGTGAGAGCACAACGCTCTTTGTCGAGCAAAAAACCAACAGCTCATTAGGAATCGACTAAAAGTCTGCATGTTTCAGTTTGCCTTGCACCGTAGAAACATCCTACCAGAATAAAATCTAGAATTCTTCACTGGATTCATAGAAGTCAAGTTTACAGTATTGCAATTTTTTTTTCTTAAGGGGGGGGGGATGACGACGACACACCACCCTGTAATGGGCCATTAATGGACCGATATCTGTGATTTATTGTTATTGTTAATTATTGTTATAATGTCCACCTTAAAAAGTCCACGATCGGTCGATCCCCAGGTGTGTACAACCCACCGGAAAGCTGTTGTTGCTCATCTGTTATTCAATCTTGTCTCAAGATCAGTTTAAGCTTTTCATACGTGTATCAACCGGTGATCATTTGTTTCTGACTTACTTCTCCTAAGGGTCCCTTAGGAGCAAGAGGTAAGCTGAAAAGAGAAGAGACGCCACTGAGACAAAGGAGATTGAGTTGAGATTAGTATTTGAGCAACACTTGAGAAGTGGGATAAACAGAGGAGATCTCATAGTTGTCTGCCCCTGATCTCTATTATGTCTCTGCTTCTTAAAAACCGAGAAATATTTGAGTTTTTTTAGTCATTCACCCTTAAAAAAAATTTTCCAACTCCATTTGCACCCCTGTCCACCTCTTCACTAGTGCTGTTAGACAGAGAGTGACTATAACACTCAAGATATTGACAAGTAATAATAGACTAATCTGTTACCATATGGCCTCCTGCTAAACAATTAGAGCTGCAAGCTCAGAGAATCGATTTTTGTAGCCTCCGGACGGCCAGATTAAAAATCACATAATGGAAGAAATTCAATTCCAAGTAAAAGGGCAATATAGCCGCTGAATGTAGGCTTCGGGCAGTGATATTAAAAAGCAATCAACACTTTTTGAAATACTCCATTTTCCTGGACTTGAGGATCGAGAGGCTAAAAGTTGCAGCTGGTCCTAGTAAATACATAAATATCCAATATGGGCAGACACAACATTGAGCAGTGAAAATTCAACATGGGACTGTTTTTGTGGGTGATCTGCTTTAATCTACTGGCAAGAGATAACAATGAGCCTTGAAGCTCTTTATCCACCTCCTTTGTTATTCCTTGCCTCCCTGCTTTGTCCGCCACTGTGGGATTGATAAGGGTGCCGGTTATGAAAGGTAAGGTCATTGTTGAAGAGAATTGATAAGTCGTTGTTTTTTTTTCTAATATGTGGTTTCTATAACTTCACCTTTTGAAAGCAGTGTGAGTGTGCCGCATCAAGCACTGAGCTGAACAACAACAAAAAAAAAGCTGCCTGTGGGACATCTAAACCTCAGCCTGCCCAGCATGACAGACCAACACATATCCTTGGAATGAGAACAAAATCCAAATATTGCCGTTTAAAAACGTGGAAAATCATTATCTCGAGTGAAAGCTGGTCATCCATATTTGGTCTTTTTGGTGGGCAGTTTCCAGTTTTGACCCAAAAAAATCTGCACTTGAGACAGCCGGATGTGGAATTGGCGATCGGGTAACAGCTTAGGATATTCTCACTATGCTTTGTGGCAACTCGCATCGCAAGGATCGCTTGTTTGAATAGACAAAGGCCTCAAGGTTAACATCCTTGAATATCCTTTCGACACATGAGCCATCAAAGTGGATATCGGTCGCCTATTAACTGAAGTCATTGATCATCGATGATAAATTCAACTCAGGTCTTTGAGCCAACTGACAGATAGACACTAAAACTCGAATGCGACATAAAGTTTCATCTACGCACATTACAAAAAGTCAATGTAGAGTTACACTGAGATAAACCAATCTAACACATGTAATTGAAGGGGCTTAAGTTTTGATTAACCAATTGCAACAAATTGTAAATACACACACTTGAGTAGTAAAACCATTTACTCTTGTTAAAGAGCAAACAAGCTGCAGTGCTGCTTTCAATCGAGCCTCTCCTGTCTGCTTTATTTCTCTCAGAGAATGAGCCTGTTAATTTTGGGAGAAGGAAGATTCAGCAATAAGGCCCGTCTCTAAAGTGCGAGCTAAACCACTGGCTGCACACTTAATTAGATTCTGCACAAATTAATTACCTTCATTAACCATGTTTTGCATTCATTCCCGGAGAAGCATATGCTGAAAAGGTATCTGAATAGAAGGGGGCTGTAGGGTCACAGACAGGTGGGAAATTACAAAACCTTGCACCACAAAGTGAGCTGCAGTGAGCCCGATCGCTGCTTGGAGACATCCGTGTGTCTGATTGGGACAAGTTGATGCAATGATAGATCGACCCTCAGCGCCAGCTATTAGTGTTTGCATCTTCAGCCACAGCATGAGAGTTGTAATGTCCCCACTGTGTGCAGTATGTGGCAAAGCAGATCAGATCCAACAAGCAACACGTCTGATTTGTGCCATTATTTCCACTTTCAGTGTGACTGAAGAAATGCCATAACAACAGGCAGAACAAATACCTCAATCAAAGCTGTGATCTGCAAATCACTTTTTTGTGCCCTTGAATAGGCATGTGTTAGTATGCGGCAGGTGTAGGTATGCTACCAACAAGTGACACCTCACTCCCAACCTGTCATATGGGTGGTCTGAGGTGATAAATTTAATGGGATCATCCTTGTGTGACACCTGCATTTGTCAGTAACGGACTGGCCATGGGGACAGGAACCAGGAAGGCATTCACCATGACACTATTGGAGGCATGAAGCAAGTCAGAGCCTCGCTTAGCAGGGCTTTTGTGCTTCAGTCACCCACACAGTTGCTACAAAGAGGTACGTGCTTGAGTGGGGGCCTTGTGGAGGTCCAGAGTGCAGGCTTTATCTGTGACCGTAGTCCACTACTGCCTAGGGTGAAGCCAGTCAAACACAAAGTTTGAGAGAACTTATCGGAACCCGATGCAATCAAGGTTTTTTTAGTCTCTAACAGGGACAAAAAACCGAAGTCACAGCCTCAGCCCAAACGTAGCCTCCATCTGCGAACGTCAAACCCTAACCTATGATGGCCATGTCCTCTGTGACCAAAGGACGGAGTGTCTTTAAAAATCGACGCATTCTATTGGAACTCCTCCACATCTTCCTCCTTAATTCATCCCTCACATTAGGGCTGCATGGTATTTTGGAAAACTCTCCAACCATGGAGTCAACATGCACAGAATTCATATCGCAAAAACATTCGCCAAATGAAACTAAACTGCATGTAATTTTGGTGCCATGAATTCACTACCTTGAAAAGCAAGGTGTCTGCAATATCCAGGAATCACACAAGATGATGTGTGATCAACTGACTTTGACCAATTGGCATCCTGTGGGACCAATGGTTCTTCTCAGGAGGCAGGTGTAGTGGTATGAAAAACAGACTATGGCTTTCTCTATCTAGGCAGCAGGTTCTTACTGATTATAAACAAATAAAAATAATGATATCCCAATTATAGTTAGAAATCAAACAATGATATATGGAAAAATGAGCTACAAAAATTCCAACAGCAGTGCGTCAGAAACATTAGAGAAGCAGTCCACACTTCGCACAAAAAAAAAAATTACCAATTACTTTCCAGCTAAATGTGGGAAGAGCATGCAGTGCATGAGGGACAGGCTGTGCAGAAAGAGCAGAATGTCTGTTACCATCCCACCGATACAACAGGAGGTCCAGCGAGGAGCTGCACACCTGACGCAGAAAACTTGTAAAACGCGAGAGAGGCTTTGGGTTCAAGAAAGAGGAGCTAATTAAAAAAGATCTTAAAAAAAGACTATTGAAATCAATGCTCAGTTAAAACTAGCATGAACAACAACCTCATAAAAATCGAACCCCGCTATTAATTACCCCTTGAATGCCTTTACAGGGGCACTCGTCAGTGTTTTTGTGCCTTACCTGTGAGCACGACCACCTGCAAGAAAACCTCACCACTGTGTGCAGGAGTAGTTCTTTCTAGTCAGTTTGTAAAAGAATTGGAATCAATCCTTCCCTTGAAACCACTTTGTTTGGAGGAAGCCTACCAGCAGGTGTTTCCCTAAGCCCCAACACTGATGGCGGGGGGGCTAACAGTCAGAGTCGAGCTTGGTAAAAGATGCTGGGGTACTAGGCTGCTTTGTTTGTATCTATCAAATCAACTTGTGCAAACGCACGTTCACCAAAGTTCCACTTCAGCTTTCACTTATTCTGTGTCTTTTGAATTAGACTGAAGGACAACACATGTCGAAGCCATGTAAAGTATCAGGGACGAGAACCAGCATCTCAAAAGTCCCATTCACACAAACCATTCAGTCTGGTCTGTACCCAGTTCAATGCGTCCTGGCTTCTGTATTAAAGGTCGCAAAAGAAATCCACAAAAAATACCACCACTATGTAAAATGCCTAATTAATCCATCACACTGAAACCACCTACCAGCTTCACTCATCACTCTCAGTTGTGTTGTCTCTACTGTTACTTTCCCCATCCTGCTGTCTGAAACGCCTAACAGTGCACCCTCAGCTGGATGGTGCGAATGGCTTTTTTTGGTCACCTGATGCCAGGGCTGCCACGTGGCATCGTACCACGGATGGATCCTCTGTGTGACAGGAGCCGATGACTCGAGCAATATTCCTGAATTAGTGAACAAGTCCCCTTCCCCCTCCAGGATGGGGTTAATGTTTCTACCTCAATCGGAGGATTTTAAGTACGTATTTTCAGGTGTCTGGAATGGGAGATTAACAGCGAGATCGGTGCAGGTACAGCAGTAATGCTGTGGCTGTACCAGTCTGCTGTGTTGTAGAAGGAGCTGAGCTAAAGGGCAGAGGTCTCAGTCTACCGGGTAATTTACATTTCCTATTTTTACCTTTGGTTCAAAACAACAAAACATTGGATACGACCTGATAAATAAGTTCCCTCTGTGGGATGGCAGGGTACACCCCTTAGAGATAGGAGGAGCTTGGAGTTGAGCTGCACAAAGTCAGCTCGGGCATTCTGTCAGCCTCCCGGCTGCCTCCCAGGGGGGGTGTTTCTCGGGGAGGACCCAGGAGACACGGAAGGAAAGATGATGCCTGTTTTGGCTGTGGAATGCTTTTGGGTGCCCCCACAAGAGCTGGAGGGAATGTCCAGGGAGGTGGGGGGGGCGTCTTGGTGCTCCCCCTCATTACCCCATCCCAGCAAAAAAAAGAAGAAAAAACATGGAAGGATAAAAAAAACGGAACAGATTATTGCTACAGTAGTCTATGAACAGTTGAACTTTGATCACTTTCATTTTAGCTCTTGCAGATTCCTCGGCTTTCAAAGCATCCATAAATAACACCAGGAAAATTAAGTGTTTGCTCACTGAGGTAATTGAACCTGGCAGATTACAGGTTATCCAGGTTAGTGTAACTATCTGTAGTAACACCAAACAACCATTAGATCTTTAAATCTGCTGAAAACCAACACAATCCTACAAAGCAGGGGCTTGGCGAACATGAAGCAAGTAGCCCCTGAACACCAAAAACAGCAACATATAATTAGAACCAGATTTCAATCGAGTGTCCGAACCAACAGCTTTGAGAGCAAATGTTCAAATAAGAACTTTGAAATGGTTTTAACGCTCAGCAGTTACTCCACTAAAACAGCCTGTGTGAATTACATAAACAGTCATAAAAAAACGACAATTCACATACAAGCAAATATTCCAATTCTATTCAAGCAAATGGAAAGTACTGTTACTGCACTATGACTAGCAAAGGGGGTTAATGGAAGAAGTAGTTCCTCTAAAAAAAATCAGATGTTTAGAGCCAGAGGCAGCAATGTGTTATGTTACATCCAGCTAACAGGAAGTAGCATAAATTTGCAATGTCAATTGTGAAACAGAGAGGTGAATAGCCAGGAAGCAGTAATAAGCCAATCAGAGGAGCTAGCTGGGTGGGGTGGGTGGGGTTCCACAGGTTTGGCAATAGGCTGGGCTGGTAGCCATACATTAAGAGGAGGGTAAAATGGGCAGGTCTTTTTACCCAATCACTGATGACATGGGAGGGGGCTTCTGAGACTGATGTGTTCCTGATTGGGGAGCCCTGAGTGAGAGAGAGGGGATTCTGTGCAAACTCGAACATGACAATCCAGAACACAAAACAAGTACAGTTAAACAGAGAGGTCATTGAAGAAAGCAAACATTTTTCAGAGAGAGAGAGAGAGCGAGAGAGAGAGAGCGAGAGAGAGAAAGAGAGAGAGAAAGAGAGAGAGAGCAAAAGAGAGAGAGACAGAGACAGACAGAGAGAGAGACAGAGAGAGAGAGAGAAAGAACATTTGAAAGCACCAACAATGCCAATGGAAACACAACTTGCAGGATAAAGGGAAGCAGGGTGGTTGGTCTGACCCAGGACATTTCTTAGCTGGATAATGTTTTTTACCTGATAGATAAAGTCAAATACTGACCATCTTTTTGGTTTGTTTTGTTGTGCTTACTTGACATTTCTTGAATTTATTCAGATATGGGTGGAAAAAAACCTGTTGCACTTGCAAATATCTGGCTTGTATTGATTTCTACAATTGCATTGAAAAAAGGCTTTTAGTTGTGTTTGACTGGTGCTCGAGGTAATGCTGTTGGCAACATAGTTAGGTACCACTAACAAGTGTTGTGAACGCACACAGGTTGCAGATTTTGGTAACTCACAGCTGTAAGTTAATACGGTTCAAGGAAAGTAATTGTCAAGTTCAGGTGTAATGTCTTTTTAAAGGTGGAGCTAAATTACACTGCCTAGCCCACCTTTGTGGATATATTGTATATACTTTGTGTGTATATTTTATTGGGGATACTGCTGGAACTGTAAATTTCACACTGGGATGAAAAAAGCATCTGTCTGTCTGTCTGTCTGTCTGTCTGTCTGTCTGTCTGTCTGTCTGTCAATCAAATGTGCATGACAATCATTCATGAGCCGCGTGGCCATGCCAACCACTGTTGCTATGGTGTGATGGCAACTACCCTCGTCTCTTCTACAATGCTACACACAACATGGTTGGTCCCTCTGGCTCCTCTGTAGGTCACACCCTTTATTCTTATTCGTATTATTCTCATTATTATTATTATTATTATTATTATTATTATTATTATTATTATTATTATTAATAATATTACTAATAATAATAATAATATCATCATCATCAACAAACAATGCAATTTTGATGAAGTCCAATACAATTGGCAAAAACAAGGAGAGTGGCGAGCCTATTTCCTTGTGTGTCATGGAGCATGCATTTCCAAAAAAGTAAAGAATTTGTAACTATGTGAAGTTGTATTTGCATGGAACACGCATGGAACTTCCCATTCAAACAGGATAGCTGATGGAGCTACTTGTTGCTGGTAGAATGTACCTTCAATCATTTTAGAAAGCTAGCCTCTCAAAGCCTCTCAAAGGATTACTGTTACACATCCCACGGCAGCCTTGTCACAACAACCGACACTTTAGTACCGAGTTGATGCGGTCAGAGAGAGAATATGCTGGTAGCTGTTATATTTTCGTACCGGATGTTGAGTTTTGCCACTGGCTGGAGGTGACCTGGATGATGTGTGTGTTGGAGAGAAAGCCTGCCAACAAACGTGACACGAACACTTGTGAAATCTGACTTCAACGCGTGCAGTTGAAGCAGCGGTTCGACATCAGCTGGAGGATTTATCCTCTGGTGTGGCTAACGTTTGGCTCAGATCTATCGGTAAAAATCTCCCAGCTGGCCAGTCCCAATGTGCTGTATCGCTTTCAAGGAGGCGTCACAAACATCTGGTTGACATTTGATTTCGAGACTTTGAGATACAATGCTAATCGCAATGGTGATTAGAGAAAGAGCTTGACAATTCATGTTAAATGAATGCAATTATGTTGTCGGATATGGCTTTTTCTTACAAGCCAACCTCTCAAGTAAGCAGCATCAACAATGTCGGCAATTTAGTCGAATCAAAAACGAAAAGACTGAATCTCACCCTGATGACTCCACATTAAGTGTCAAGTTTACTGGTGCTGGTTTAAACCTACACTTGCACTGAAATACAAATGTTGGGGTTTTTTTTCGGTCTGGTTCATTTTAGCTGGGTCTTGCTGTTGGCCGGCCCTGCTTCCCTTCACTGTAACCAACTCAAGAGAAAAGAAATTAAAGACATGGATGGATTCACAGAAATTTACATCAAGAGCAACACCTGCAAATTAAGAGCAGCTGGAGGAAAATGTGACACATTCGAAACTGAGGGAGGAAAAAAAAAACAAAATGAAAAAACAATGAAATGAGTCATCGATTTTTTTTTTTTGCTCAGTCTGTGCAGGACCAATAACCAAACTGTCGTCCCCACATCTCCTCTGCTCCTGCCCCAAAAACAGGCAGGTTCAAAGCACTGACCGCAGAAAGAAGGGAGTCGCTGGCCATAGAGGGATCAAGAAGCCTAATGCCAGAGAAACTGGGGCATCAAATTGAAAATAGAAAAAGTATGCAGTGATGTGCAAATCACCCTATATACGCCCTGCAAAGGACTGGAAACGGGTACGAGTGAAGAATAGCAAGTGTCACAGCAGAGAGGGCTTTGTTGCTTGTGACAAATTTGGAGAATGTCTTACAATGTATTAAATGATGTCATGGGTAACTGCAGTGGACTGCAAGTGACTAAATATACATCAGTATAATAATTAGCTGTGTAGATGAAAAGTAATCAAAGAAACAAAGTAGGGGCTTTGGAATCGATGAATGATGGATTTGGGAAAAGACTCAAGATACGGTTTTTCAACCAATAAAATCTTGCGTAATCAACAGTTTTTGTAAATAAAAATGGTCTGTCGTGCTTTATCTGAAACACAGGACATACAAGTACTTGAAGTTTGAGGGGTTTGTGTTTACAGGCAATGCTCTTTCTCGAGCCATGCAGTCATTTCTCCTACAGAGATGAGCTTCTAAAGTCCCAGAGGACCAGATCTTCAATGGTGCCAAATCCTACGCTTTGTCTTAGCGTCCTTATGTTCAGCTGTTCCTTTTTTACCATACTGTTGAAATGATTTGCACATTATTGCATCGCGTGTACACCCTGCCTCACTGTGAAGCCGACTTTCTGTCGGAGTGTTGCCTCCTTTCGAATGATACCCAAAATCGCAGTGGAAATGTCACTTTCCATTTTTCGGTCATTTTGCAGACGCGACATCATCTCAGGGGACAAGGAGCCAATAGGAGTGCTGGTCCCTCCCCTTAACTGAGCCATCAGACTGGTTATAGGTCGCTGTGTAAAATGAATGTGTGGTAAAAGGCATACCCCGCCCTCTCCTTTAGTTTCATATCAGTTATGCCGTCTTTGGACACCAGTTTGTTAAATACGAGAATCCCAATAACCATGTTAACCTGCAAAAGAGAAGAGGCACAGAATTAAATCAGAGCAATCAGGGATCAGAAGATCACTTCCCATGCATACAGCAATGCTCTACCAATGATCAGGCGAAATGAAGGCCATGCCTCTGACCCTACGCTACCAGCAGCATGCACAATGCAAATGAATGACATACACACACAGAGGTTGTACTTACTGCAAGCTATGCACTATATATACAAAGTGGCACTGTTTGAAATGTTAATGGCAGGCACAGAATCAAACATGTGAGGTAAAACGTGAGGTCCAAACGATGGATTGCCAGGATCGGAATAGATTTTCTGAATATAGAGCTTGCCTGTAAAAAGCCATTATACGTAAAACACATGCAATGAGAAATCAGAGGCGGACCCTTGATTTGAGCTACTCCTACATTTCTATTGCTTTGAGCATTCTCTCCACTCAAAAATTGATTGTACAAAAGTGCTCAGGGCGAGCTTAGACTCCGGCACCACGGCCAATTAAAGCTGTAGCTCTTTATTAGACGAACAACTTGTGGAAAAAGGACAGGGCCAAAAACAAGCCGCTCACTCGTAGGTGGGAAACAAGAAGAGCGGCGTGTCTGACTGAGCCGGTGGCTAATGGGTTTGATTAGCAAAACAAGGACAGAGTGTCAGCGCTGCGTGTTTACGTCTGTGATTCTCCTCTGATTGAGGCTGAACATCAGGGGAGCTGAGATGACAATTTATATCGGAAATTACCTCAACATGACTTTTTTTTTCAACGCTTAATAGAAGTCTGCCCTTGTTCTCATTTCAGCAGCCTCACTTAATATACTATATGTGCTCCCTTCAGGTGTGTATGCCTGATCTATGACTGTAAGAGCTGCAGAGCCCATTACTTTTTATTTGTTCCTACATGTGAGTACCAAGGACACTTACACAAAGCATTTAAGGCAACCATATCTGTTAATCAGGTTCCCCCCCCAGCGGGCTGAAGCCCGGCAAACCACTGGCCTCATCGTGACCCTGTGTACATGTTTGAAATGCAGCACATTAATCAGCTGGTTGGACTTTGTTGTCACTCTGAGTTGCAGGCTCTTTTTTTCCCTCCTCGTTTTGGACTCTCACACGTTCATTCAAGGGTCCTTCCATATACTTCTCGAACGGGATGTCATAAAAGGATTACATCTTTGTCAAGTTTGATCGACTTTAAAAGAGACAAGGTGCTCCCCTTGTTGTGGAATAATTATCATTTGTTAATCTAAAATGTAAATGCTTCACTGAGAAGGAATCTTCTGGGTTTCGTTTGGTCTGCAGAGGAGGCAGGTTTGGAAAGTAGGAAAGGCCTAAACGGTTTGATCCCCTCTCCAGGACATTAACGCTGACAGCAGAGGGCTGAGGCGAGGATCAGAGCAGCACTCGAACAAATCCCCATCCTAACTGACATGTATATGCATGTCAGCGTGTGCATTTCATGGCTTTAGGTGCAACCTACACTACCAGAGGAGTGTCAACTCCTAACTTTATACGAGAACTTTTAAACGATGAAACTACAAATAAAGAATAAGGGAGCGATGGAAGAGAGAAGAGGAATGTATCAGGAAACCACATAAGGCATTGGAAAAAGGGGGGACAGTGTTTAACGAGGTAAAAATTAAGAGCAGGGGGGAAAACCAAGTTACATCAGTGGGAAAGAGACAAAAAAGAAAAAGAGGGAAGGTGTGAAAGAAAACAAGTGGCAGATATAGTGAAAAGTCAAAGTAAGAAGTGAGAAAAGGGAGAAACAGGGGGACGAGTGGCTAACTTCAGCGCCTTGCACATGGACGTGTCTATTAATCAGTGGTAGTGCAGCTAAATAACACGTCCTGTTGGAACACGGACACTTTAAAATGGGGGACGAATACGTAGGAAGTAAAGGCAGAAGGAGAGGTGGAGCGAGGAGAGTGGGGGGGGGGGGGCAGAGATACAGTGATGGAATGAGAGGCAGGGGGAGGTAAAGACGGAGCCAGTCAACAGGAAGTCTGTTTTAGTTTCCGTAACAGTGACAGACACATTTCACAATGTAACACTACAAGTTACCTGATGAGAAGTCTATTCATCCTGACTAGTTTATTCTTCTGTATGTACAGATGCTTTGGATTGATTTTGACTGCAACAGTGTGCAATCCCATTTTTTGTATAACACATATCTAATTGATGCTACGTCCTTGAATGGACCAACACAGATGATCCTCAGTGTTTGGACAGGTGACAGTTGCATGATGGGATCTGTTGCTGCCGCTGATCTTCCGATTTGACCGCGGAAGCTCGGACAGCAAACAAACACAGGTGGGAACGGAAGAGAAGAAATACCAAGACTACAGCCGCGGCAGGTCCAACAAATGCATAGAGAAGACCTCCTTCCAGAGAGAGCCAGCAGCTACAAGACGGCAGAGCAGGGAAACCCCGATGCAGAGGGAGTGAGGAGGAGAGGCGAGTGTGTGGAGGGGAGGAGCAGAGAGGGAGAGGAGGTGGGAGGTGAAGGGAGAAGACGCAGGACAAGAGTGAGGATGTTGAAAGATGGAAGGGACAGAAAAAGAGATGTTAATTACAGCACAAAGATAAAATTTCCAATTATGTGCAACATCCCATCAATAATATTGAATCAGGAGGAGGTGTGAATATGGGACGGAGCCATGTGGAAACATGCTTACTAGCTTGGAGTCCCGTATCCTTTAGCCTTGGTAAATCCAACAGAGATGGCCACGACCAGAGCGGGGAGACCTGCAAGTAGGAAAGCAGGCAGAGGTTCACCCAGGAACACATTTGGGGGGGGGGGGGGGGGGGGGGGGC
>JAUESF010000008.1:17500181-17511100 GCA_032274765.1 Malacoctenus tetranemus | reverse complement strand
GTGTGTGTGTGTGTGTGTGTGTGTGTGTGTGTGTGTGTGTGTGTGTGTGTGTGTGTGTGTGTGTGTGTGTGCGCGTAAACTCTATCTGGAGTCTTAGGAGAGCCTCCCGGACCACCAGCTTCGAGTGCCATCCCTCAGCCACGGACGATGCTCCACGTCGGTGTGTCTCGTGTTGATAAAAATCATTACAAAATTTTTGATTCTCTTCGTACAAAAACACGTTTTCATAGAAATTGCATTTGCACAAGTAAATGTGGAGCTTGGCTGCGAATGGAAGGGAAACAGAAAGAGAAAGCCACGGAGATACGAAATGGACTCGGAGACTCGACACTCAGCTGACGGCCTGAAAAACAAAACGGTGCACCCGTACAGAGCTGAAATGAGGTGTGTTCAGTGCAGCAGTGAACGTCCAGTCCATAGAGATATAAATTAGATTTGTCCATAAATAAAAACAATAAATACTTCCAATAAATAGAGTGTGATTGCTGTGAATTTAGACACGACGAGCTGTGCCCACGCCGCTCCATATTTCCTTCCGACCAGCATGTGAGGCATTTTCAGACAGTGAGTGGATGCCCTTGTTGCTTTCATTGCACAAGAAAGCCAGAATGAGACCAGACTGCAGAGACGTGCCAACATCTTTGGGTCTTTTTCTTCTACAGGTTTGCATTTTTGTGTTAAGTGTGTGTTTCTGCAAGTGTTTGGCTTCACCGCAATGTTCTGGCGAACCAAAGATCGAAGGCGGAGCGAGCACTTAGGAAAGGTTGGAGCTCGCTTGGTTTCAGTCACGCATGACGCACAATGGTTTGGAGCTGTGATCGATCCTCGGCTCGAGAGCGCCCTGTGACACAACTCGCCAGTCCCATTTGGACAATTCTGCTGAGAGCAGTCCTGTTATTCAATTATTGAATTGACAGACATCAAACAGGCAAAAGTATGTCTGTGTTGCTTTCTTTTTTCTAGTGAATGACATTGATGGAGAGGCATAAAAGCGGTTGCAAGTGCCTTCACACATGGAGGGTATATCGCATAAATCACGGCAAAGTGTTTGAGACTGGCGTAGCCTGAGGGGAGGAGCCTGATTTAGGGAAATGTAAACCACTTCCAGGGACACTGATTGTGTGACTAACAGACAGTTCAGGGATTCTGTCTTTGCTGTGGATACTGTGGGCAGCACAGCGGGGAAGTGGCTGGCACTCTTGCCTCAACGTTAGAAGGGACCCCCGTTCATACCCAGGTGGGACCTCTTTGTCATGTTTTTCACATGTTCTCCCTGTGCATGTGTGGGGTTTCCTCTCTCATTTGCTGACTGTAAAGCAGCTGTAGGTGGGATTAAGTCTCACCCTATGTTTGCCCTGTGATTGACTGGCAACTTGATACCACGCTGTGTGGACAATGCAGCTTGTACAATACCGTGGACAACGGCAACCACTCACAGTCTGAAAGCACCTCCATGGAATCCTCTTTGCGTCTACTGACTGAAACATGGACATCAACAGCTCACTATATTGCCCCTAGTACTGCATTCTCTGCTTGGATTTCATCATATAGCTTCTAAAACGTCCCTCCTCCCACCCCTCCCCTTATTAAAGACTAAAAGTGTTAGTACTCTGAAACACAAATAATGATATCACTTATTGCCTGATGGATGATATACAGTTATATCCATTTTTAATGTCAATCAATATCATATGTGACTAAGCGATGCCTCTCTGTACAGTTTGCGAGCATCAAGCTCACTGTCATCTCCAGGGGTTCGGGTTTGAGTTGGTTGAGAGACTGTGTGGTTGTCGTATTCACATTTGAGAAGAAACAATCCTCCGCAACGTCTTCTCCCTGGATCACGCTGTTGCAGTGTCCTCCGCGATGCTGCCGGCGCTACCCGACCAGCCTCAGTTTGAGCTGTGCGGTGAAAGACTGGGTGAGCAGCAGCTAATGACAGTGGGCTCAACTCTTTGTGACATTTATTTATCTTTTTTTTTAAAATATTTTGAAAGGGGACGGACTGACCCCTTTTTTTCTCTGCTTTGCTTTCAACCCTAATCCCAGAACCATCTCACTTTCCCTCTCTCTCTCTCTCTCTCTTTCTCTCCCCCTCTCTCTCTCTCCCCAACCCTTGGGTTTGGAAAACCTGCCACCTGTAGTTCACTTATTCGTCAAAGTGTTAAAGAGTAAATGAGGTAACTCGCTGAAAATTTCACCCGGGTTCAAGTTATTTCCACAGGAAATATTGTTGAATCTCTTATCCCTAGCTAATTACAAAGAAACAAAAATGACATGTCATCAGTATACTGCAAAACAACTCTGCTCTATCCTTAAAGTAAGCCTAGCTTGCCAGCCGTGACACCCCACCACCCGCTTTACCATTTACCCATTCCCTTTTCCCCAGAGTCTTGGCACACCACCTCAGTACATGAGAGAGGGTGAGAGAGCGATTGAGGTTCCCACGTCAAGCCATGGTTTCTTTCCCTGGCAGTCGTCGGTCGTTGAAGGTGTGCATGTTGATGACCTCCTCTGTTTTCACCATGGCAGGTGGCTGAGGCTTGTGTTTGAGCCGGCGCTGGCACTTGAGGGAAACCCGGAGCTCGTCCACCATGGCACTGCAGAAGGACCTCTAGAGAGGGAGAGAGGAGGGGCGGGGGGGAGGGAGGGAGGGGAGGATCAGGGTGCATTTCAGGCCACTTCCACCTGTCCAAATGATAAGAGCAACACAACGGGGGCCATTCTCCTTGTGGGTTGCCTCACTTTGTAGCCTTCACCCTCTGGTCACCGGCCCACTATCTACTACCACCTCGTTTCAGTGTGAGCCATGGGGGGGCGGGGGGGGGGGGGGGGGGGGGGTGAGGTAGAGTGCAGCAGGCTTAGGCTAGAGGGAATGGTTGATGATGACAGGGAAAAAGCGGTGGGGGTGGTACAGTTCTATAGGCTGTGTGGTGGAGCGTGAAGGTGAAGAATTACTTAACATTGTGTCGGAACGCATCAGTGATACATTCTGTGGCTGTTTTGGGCTTTTTCAGCAAACAGAAAACGATGCTCAGCAAGACTCCCATGTTCTCCACATATACACACCTGCATGCTCGTCAAACAGTCACAGAATTTCGAACAGATCCTTTCAGACCTTTTAATCTCTACCACTACCCAAAGTTCCAATGCTTTAGTAATAATCTAATTGTTAAATCTGGTAGATAATGGTGACGGATAACGTTGGCAATCCTCAAGGAGTATACCAGGGGCCCTTTAACATTTAGTCAGGTATTATTTTAATGAACACGAGTGTGTGTGATTTGTTTTACGTTCAAATGCCATCTAAATCGAAACAACATGCTCTTTGTCAGGGTTACTGTTGTGTGTAGAAATTGGGAAAGTTCTCTGGAATTGAAAGGTGAAACGGCCGGGGATGATCGCTCCACCCTGACCTCCTCTGGATTTGCACCAGGTGACTCTGTGACTGCAATAAACACCCTCCTTCTCTGAAGGTTGCTCTGGTGAGTTGAAAACAGTCCACCACAAAAAGATGCCAGCATTAATACAATCCCAGAAGGGGGTCACATTTTATTGGTAGTGTGAAATACACACTCAACATTTACACAGTTTGTACTAACCAGAAAATAAATACTAGTCACTTTCTGGTGGTGAAATTCTCCCACAAGATGTGATAACGCAATTGTGGAAATCTGCAGTGTGTCTCCAGTCCCCACTTTGTATCTCGACTCGAACAGAGAGCGGCGTCTCCTTCGGACTTTCTTCCCTCTAACTTCTTGCAGAGTACAGCTTGATGCGTAAATCGTGATGATCAGATTGGAGCTGGACACTGTGCCGCCCGATCTTACTGTGTAGTGTCTGACTGAAGAGGATTTGCACGAGTGGGTAATTGATGCTGCAATTTTTGGATGTGCAAATAATGAATAATCAGTATATGGCCAATTGTGAATAAAAGCGCAGTGAGACATAGAGCATCAGTTTGTTCTCAAAGGTTCAGTTGAATTAGGGAGCGTTCTGAGTCCGTCTGGCTGGTTGTGTGCAAAGAACTTGTCAGGTGCAGATCACAAGTCTGAATTCCTGGAGGCATGAGAAGGAAGATGCTCCACCATCATCATCCTACAATGCTACAAGCAACACAATCGTTTCCTCTGTTGTTCTTTGTGTTTTGCGCACTGCATGCATGCCCCATTCATACGTAGGTTGTTGACTGCACATCACCTGAACAGTAACCCGTACGTGACTTAGTGTCATCACACATCCTCTCTGTCACTGTGCTGCTGTCATGGCTCAGGTGTTCGTTCAACATGTGGTGCTTCCAGGTTGATTCTTTTCCAAGACCTGCTCAGTTCACATTTGCAGGACCAGAAGTCTCCACAGGTAGATTGTGACCATCAACGGTGCAGAACACAAGCAAGCGTTGGGCACGTCTGAAGCCCAGTTTAGCCCCTTTTTCATCAGCTCACCGGCTCACTAGCTTTATCTAATCTTTCCTGTTGCATTTGACGGTATTCCTACCACCCACTGCTAAGTTTGTGTCCTTCTACTAAGTTATGACCCTTTAAAAAAAAAATAGTACAATCGCAAATGCACAAATTAGCAACAGTAGTTGCAGAATTTACCATTTTTCTAAGATCAACTCGTGGGCCTCTGGTGGGTCGGATTTGGCTAGCCTGAGTTGCAGCAACTTGGCAACTTAAACAACTTTTTTGAAGTAGTATAATATATTTAAGTAGTATGGTATCAGAATTTGACAGAGCTGTCAGCAAGTGTCTCACAGGCACCTCGACTCTGGAACCTTTTGCTTATGCAAGTCCATTAATTGGTCAAAGTTTTCTTATTGGGCTGAGTTGCGCGTTGCGTGGCCGTTCTAGAAACGCTTCGATTCAAACAGGGTTCCTCCTGAAGGGGTTTCGTTAGTCACTGCTGGTGTAGTCATTGCTGGTGTCGTCACTCTGTGCCAATGGAAAAAAACTTTATTTGGGTTAAGAAACTACAAGTCACTGTATTGGTATCAGAGTTGAAGATGCTCTTGTAATAATAATATGCTCACATGCATAGAATTATTTTGTTTGTTAAATTGTTGTTCATTGACTAAACTTCTGTTTCTCTGGAGGTTGAACTCATCAATACTCACTACATAACTGAGTCACTAACCATGTGTGAAGTCTCTGTTTTGAGCAACTCTCATGCATTAGCATTGCTTGATGCAGATTAGCTTCTGTTTTGAAGAGTTTCATTCAGCTGTGTAGTTGCTGCATATCAACTCTGCACCAAAATGTCCTGCACACCCCCCATTGTGTATGCAAGGGTCATTTAAAAAGCTGGACTTTCACAACAAACCTAATGAGTGAATTGTTCATTGGACTGACCCACACAGTCCTGTCAGCTTAGCCCTATGTGTTCTTAGCAACACCACAATAATACTCGCTTGACTTTGAGTCCTTGTTACTGATAGGGAAGTAAGCGAAATTCACAAGCTACTTTTCACTGCACCTTTTAAGGGACACGTTTCACAAAAAGAACATTGTTCACTACAAGGCTTAAAATTGCTTGTGTGGCCCCCAGTGAACCAAGAGGAACCATGGTTGGCTTTTCAGAATAAAAGCTGTCACTGCTTCCTGTGTGTTGGTTCTACATTCTCTTGCTGCAGGGCTGGACTGGGGCCTCCCGCAGACCAATTTTGGTCCGCAAGCCACAGTTACAACACCCCTGCTAGACAAAGATTCATGACTAAAGACGTTCATTAAGGTTTATCAGCAGTGTTTTGTTTTTTTGTTCCTGGAGAAGGACCTAAGCATTAGAGCTCCATAATGTGGTCAGTGGAGCAATGCAAAACATTGCACTGAGGGTTGTCATGGGCAAAAAGCCGTTGCCTCAAACCAGTCAACATCTGGCTGCACGGCACAATGGGAGAACATTCAGCGCCGCAGCAGCAGCATGTTCCCTTGTAACGTCATTCCCACCAAGCATCACGTATATTTGCAGTAATTTTCACTCTGTTGGCAGCCGGCTGATGACTCATGAGTGAGCATTTCCAGAATGAAAGGGAGAAAAAATCCGAAAAGCCTGCACTTTGCAGGAGGGGGAGTCTCCGAAAGCTCCTCCAGCTGGATCTCGAAAGAGATTTCGTGTGCGAGCATGAACCTGACAGGCTTCGCCACATGTGCATAAACACGGCATCACTGAGCTTTTCACAGCTTCGCAGAGCATCATTACGAATTGATGCGCGATGCATCTCATCTGAATGGATTCCTTCGCTGCCACACGCGCAATTAAACTGCTGCTCGTTCACATTCTCTCTGCTTCTTCTCGCAACCCACCGTGGCATCTACATACAGCGGGTAAAGGGGCAAAAGGGGGGGGGGGACTGAGGGAGCAACAGTCAGCGGCAGATTTGCACATCTGCTCTGTGAGCTAACGGATGTTTCTTGTTGCAAGTGGACTATTCCGTTTGGTTGAAAGCAATGATTGTTGCGTTGGCCAGCATATGCTTATTCTTAAGGGATGTACATAGGAGAGGGAGGGCAACACGGTGAATGCGATCGCACATCTGAGCTTTGAGTGCGCGTCTCAATCCCAAGGAGGCTGATTCAGGCACTTACCTAAAGGGCAGTCTTACCTTCAACATTTCTCTTCTTCCTTGACCCCCCGATAATGTCATTCTTGGATGAGGCAACGGTCGGAATGCCACAGACAATGGAAACAAAAAGAGATTTGATGCCAAGGAGCCTTTTTTGTAGAATTTCAACATCAGGGAAGCTCAACTTTTTAGAATCGGTGTCACTCGTGACTGGATCACTTCGTCTTGCGTTTTTAGGTCTGCTTTTAGGTTACTAACACTACTTGTTTGAGCGCAAGTGGTTCCAGTTACTTTGAGAGTTTGCACGTTCCGTTTGGAATTGTCCTTACTACCTCTCACAATCCAAGCTTGTATGATAAATAACAATCCTGAACTATAGATTTGAGTAACTGTGTTGGTGTCTTTGACACGAGTGTTATGTTTGTTAGTGTGGTGGGATGAGGCGTTCTAAAGTGGAAGGAATGTACCTTTGATTCTGACTCAGTTGTACATATTTTTCCTGTCAGTGGTTCAGGTTATTGTCCAGGTGTTCCACACTCTTCAATAATCGGGACACATTCTGGAAAAGCTTCACTCACAACCAGTCAGACATGCTACTGTGAGTCATTCCCAGTGACACCCTCAATCTCCCTTTTATGTGTACAATGGCAAAAATCAAGTCTAAGTGTCGCTGCATCAGTCTAAGAGCTCATACATCAGGCTTTACTGAATGCCAGTTTGTCGAACCGTCGACACCTCATTGACACACATTGGCAGAGTGGCTTGCACTAAACAGAGGATTTCTAAACGTGCATGGTATGCAGGGGGGCTTTGATGGCAGGCGGTGAGTTCAGCAGGGAAGAAATGGTAAAATGTTGTTGCTGTTTGTGTGATTGCGTCACCTTTAGGAGGGAGCTCAGTGACCCATCCAGGGTGAACCCTTCCCTCTGCTACTTAACTGGCTCAGGACTCAATCCCTGTGACCCCAATCACAAAAAAGGGAAGATGGATAGATCTTCAATATGATCTACAGTAGGTCAGACATCATTCTGATGAGCACAGGGGAGTTTTCCATTGATGTGTCAATATATTTATGTTTAGTCCTGCTGGGCTATTACAGAGTCTCTGAAAGTCAGTGATTTTCCTGGATTCTTAGCATCTGTGTTATTTTCTGTTGATATCTTGCATTGAAATGATTTAAATTGATTTGCTGTATGAATAAATGGCACTGAAACGGCATTACACTGATATACCTGCAATCTATACGATAATGACCTGTCACTGTGAGAAGTCAACACTGCCTCAAAAATGTTCTAATACACAGTGACTGGCAGGAATTTAAATTTGGGATTCTATGTCCTGACTGAATTTCAATCGATTCAAGACACATACAAGAGGTTTAAAAGTGGCTCTATTATACACATTTTGGATGCCTTGGTCTTCATATGCAAGTCCACAGTGACAGATGTTCATCAAGCTCTTTTTCTCTCACACCGTTATTCATTATATCTTGGTCGTCTCAGAATGAGACTCTTCCGCATTAAGCCCCGCCCCTACAATGATGCAGGATGCCTCTGATTGGGCCGTTGTTGGGAGCGGGCACATAGACATTCTCGCCACAGAGACACCGGCACTACTTGTAAACAATATGTATGTATGTATGTATGTATGTATGTGTGTGTGTGTATGTATGTATGTATGTATGTATGTATGTATGTATGTATGTATGTATGTATGTATGTATGTATGTATGTCTGTCTGTATGCGTGTATGCGTGTGTGTACATATATTGCCAAAAGAGCCGATTTTTAAAGTTTGAGTTGACACAAAGAATCATCAGCGTTGATATAATCATGTGTTTGTGTCAGCAAGTCAAGTTTTGCACTTCGCATCCTGGCAGGAGGTGCTTCGCTCCTTTCGCTGCTCAGCGCTACTTTCCTGTCAGGCCGCGAGCAGCGAAGTTGAATGTTGCTGTGTGAGTCCAGCTTCAGGCCTGGTTTCTTTTTCTTTTCTTTGGGCCCCAGAGCAGGTCATGGGGCGCTGACCAGGCCGAGCAGAAGATGCCGTTTTCTGCCCTGTCAGTTACTCATGAGCCACACAGAGGCTCACATGTGTATTCTGCAGTCTGCAGGCAAGCGCGACTTTGCAGGGAGGGAGGGGGGGGCATAAGGACGGTGGGGAAAGACAGCAAGACAGAAATGGGACCTAATGCACCGGATTTGAAGGCAAAGGCAGTTTGCAGTACGAGTATAACTAGTATCGCATGACTTATGAAGTATTTGCTTCTATCTACATGACACGCTATTCAGTTGACTTGCTGTTCTTGTGTTTTCTGTGTCTACAATAGTCGCAACGACTTTAATACTCTTTCGACAGTCTCCAGTTGACCTCATGTGCACGTGGGAGGAAACTGGAGTCGGGCGAAGTTCTCCTGCGAGTGATAGCTGAGGATGTCCACCTCTGATCCCTGATTTTATCTCTGTAAAGCTGAATCTTGGACGATACATAATTAAAGGCTTTAATATATCAATAGTGAAACAAAGTTTACTGGAAGTACACCAGTTAACTGGAATTTGAGTTAATACAATCCTATCTCTTAAGAGGGTGAAAAGGCAGATTTTTTGTGCAATAACATGCAACAGTTCCCTCCCTGACCACTAAAATGCCCCCAGATTGTATTCAAGGATGACCGATTGCCCCCATCTGCAATCATGCTGCTCAGAAATATTACAGGGAAGCCAAATGTTAGCAGGCCAGCTCACTTGCCAGCATGCAAAAGGAAGTACGCTCAATAAAGGCAAACCAGAGAAAAGGGTTTCAGGTCTGCTCTGATTGGTCTAATTGTGATCGTTTGCGACAGCCTTCAAGGCGGCCCTCCATCCCCACGTTGGCAAACCACAAATATATAGCCGTGCCGCAATGGGGTCGAAAGGTGTTTTTATTACACTTGTGATTGATTCAGGAATCCTCACGACATCTGACGTTAAGCTGCTTTTGTGCTTAATAGGTTTTCTCACGATCCCTTCACAGCACCAAGTCCTGATCCCCCACCCACCCCACCAAACTGCATTTTTCACATTGTAATAGCAAACTGTCGGAGCACACTCTGAAACAGTCCTTTCATGGCTATTGATTTTACTCCGCTGTAAAATTAAATGGCATGGTGGTGTTTCCAACGGTAACAGCCATACCGCTCCAGGCTTCGACGGGACGGAGGGGCCCACTCGCACTCGCACTCTGGGGACACATTGCGATCCCGGCTGCCTGCTGGTGGCATGCTGGATTGATGGCGGCTGCTTAGGGTCATTGGATTACAGAGTTTTTATGACGCTTGACAATCAGCTGCGGCAGCGCTGCCGCCAAGCGCTGTGGGATATCTTGGCGGTGGGGTGGGATTGGTCGGGGTGGGGCGGCGTGTGGGTTGCTATGTGCCTACTCTGAGAAGAATAGAAAGGTCATAAATCCAACAGTGAGATCCCACAGAAAGCAAAAAGGTGTATTAAGCCTGTGTGTGTGTTTTTTTGAACACCACCTGCACATGAGTAATGATTAATAAAAACACACATAATGGAGACATTTCCTGGGGGGATGTTATTGGTTTAATCTCATTCAAGTGTGGATTATACGAGGTGCTTTACTGAAGGAAAATCAGAGGGGTATTATTTGTGGTGTACATGTTTGCAGAGTGAGACAGCACAGTCGTAACAGACCTGCCACCTCTGGCTTGAAGCGCATGTAAATGGGAACCGCTGTTGTTGGATTCTCCAAGTAAAAGAATGGCAAGTGAAAAATGTCTCACTTGTTTGTAATTCAGCACTCGCCAGCTTAATTGAGGATATACCCAAATTCAGCCCTTACTCAAGAAAATTATTTTTGTATTAATTAAAAATTAATTTTGTTAATTAATTAAAGAAAATATTTTTTTATTAATTAAAAAATTATTTTTTAAAAAAACATCAGGGAGTAATTCCATTTTTACTGTGCAAACATTACGTCATTAACCAGGGCACATGGCTACTCAGCTCTGAAAAAAGTATTTAATGTGTGAAGTCTGTTTGGATGAAATGACCTACTTTTGTACTACTTCCTCCTGAAGACGAACCTTCGATCTTTAACTCGCAGTAATGCCACATAGCACCGAGGCAGGCAAATCTTTTTTCCCTTTTTCGACAAAAGGCTGCAGAGGTGCTCCATTAGCTTCTGCATCAAGAGTTTTCAAATCCAGGAAACACAAATGAAAAGCTTCGTTCAGGCTTATACAACCCACACTGGAATAAAGGAATAGTCCACCCAAACAATGGTGTGCCTTCATTTCCTACTCACCCCCATGCTGAACAACACTCTGAAGCACTTTTCTGACGTCTCAAATGCAGCTGGA
>JAUESF010000008.1:17476831-17497454 GCA_032274765.1 Malacoctenus tetranemus | reverse complement strand
CCCCCCGTGGCCTCTCATGGCGAGCGGTGGTACCTGGCACCAAGCCATTGCTCTTTGTAACTGTGAGGTCGGGCCTTCATGGATCCTACTCGTTTGTCCATCACCTCCAACAGAAGGCAGACTGGACTGAGATCAGGAGGATTTCTACGCCAAGGCAACGTCTCCAAATCGTTGCCATGCTCCTCAATCTATTCCTGAGCTATCGTGCATCTGGGGCCATGTGTTCCCCTGGTAAATTATCCACACATACACGCCATCATGCATGTGTTGTAAAAGAAAAGGTTGATCCATAAGACCAGGCCACCTAATTCCATTACATCGTGGTCCTATTCTGCTGCTCCACCCTGGCCGCTCTGCAGCCACACAGACCCAAATGCATCAACTGTGATGCCCTGTGTATTCTGACACCTGTCTGTCAGAACCAGCATGAACTCATTCAGCAGTTTGAGCTACAGCAGCTCGTCTGTTAGATTGGACCTGAGGCTTCATGGTCATCACTGTTACTTTTCATACATACTGACCATTGCGGACAACCACAAGGCTGAGGATGAGACATTCACCTGCTGCCTGATAAGTCCCACCCGACTTATCAGCCTCAATGATGAGATAAACAGTATTATTGTGCCTGTGGTCATAATATATTGCCTGAAGCCTGAACAGCAAAGCTGGATTCCCTCTTAGCAAGGTAACTTTCATGTAGCTTACTTTCAATCAAGGCTTGTTGCCACAGTAACTTACACAAGATGCCTTGCTTGTTTAGGACCATGTTGTGTCCAGTAAGAGGTCGGGCCCAGCAGACTGACCAATCAGATCTCTGGAAAAATGCCTCTTACATGTCAATCCGAATAACTTTGAGAAACACATACTTGTGTTTCGGCATACAGTACATGTTACTATCATAAGACCAACTGAAGCCATCAAGAGGCCGCCCCTTTTCATACGAGCATGCACAGAAAACTACAAGTTACAAATAGCTTACCGGCTTTATAGCACTGATCATCTCACTAGTGACGCTCTTTGGTGGGCCACAGAGATATCAGGTGCTGCACTTGCAACTTTTATGGGTTTTGGCAAGAATCAACAAGGCCTGCACCACATTACCGCCCATGTTGTGTGTGTAGCACTGCAGAATTGAAGACATGAAGCACTCAACTTGCTTCTAAATAATAATGCAACTCTTCCAAATGACTCGAAGTAAACAGGCTTGTGACTTGTATTTGGTCCAAGATGATGAGCAGCAGGTTGTGAGTGAGGCTTCTGCGCAGGCTCCGTTGTGGTGATTAGCGCTGTGATTGTTGGTTTAGACCTTTCACTGGAGCTCATTCGCGAGCTTCTGTTTTGAGCTCAGACAATCCTGCAAGTGGACATTCTGTCCTGCTTTGACACAGCCGAATCTTATGAATGGGCAGTGATCAAACTGTGCAAGAGAGGTTGCTCACGAGCAAACCACTGAAGTCAAGTGTTTTCATACAGAAAGGACTGTGACCCTTCAGGACAAGGATCTGAGACCAGTGTGTTAAAAGCAAAGAAGGGAAATATAACTGTGACAAAAGCCAAACAGTGACACATTGAGTGGCTGTGTCAACAACACTGCAGCTCTCAGTGTCCTTGAGCCGATAAGTGAAAACCTCACTCGCAACTTAGGTGAGTCTTGTGTGACGAGTGAATCCCTGTGTGCATGTCACAGGGAGGGGTGGAAAGGGAGCTGCGCTGCTGTCTGAGGGACACCACCGACAGGGAGTGTGGAAGTCTTTCCGAGGCACGTCAGTCAAACAGCGACCGCGCTGCTTTTTATGTCCTGCACTCATAAAAAGGCCGTTCCAGCCCTGCTTCTGACAATGGTGTTTGGGCTCTTTACGTGCACACTTGTGTCCAAATTTAGAACACATGCATGTGTTGCACAGGTCTCAAGCACAGTTTCCCAAGGTTTTAATACGATAGTGGTCGCATGTTCAGCAGGTTGTGAATGAAGGGCCAAAACAAAACAAAACAATGATCAATGGTGATGGGTGCAATACGATCGCTCCACAACGGACTAAACCTTTGACTGGGCGACAATTTTTGGAGAGGACATCGCTTTATTAAACAAAATGTATTCAGCTGTGTTAACATGTGTGATTTGCTATGGACACTTGACACTGAAAGAAGGTGACCAAGCTTCGCACAAAGTCATGTGGGGAAAAGAGAGTGTGGTCCTTGCCATCAGGTGAAGGCGCCATTGCTGAGCACACCGTGTTGCATTTGTGGTACATAGATTTAATGCAAAAATTGTGTAGCGTTCTTGTTGCCTCGCAGTGATGGTCCCGCCCTCCATAAGGTTTTCGTCCCTCTACTGGAAATATGAATAAGGCCAGATTGTTTCCTACAGAGCGGGACGGTGAGGACAAGCAGAAGGCCTCGACACGAAGAACCTCCTGAAGACTCGGACTCTAACGCAGCTTGTTGCACAGTTCAGTCTGCTGTGCGTTCTGTAGCTATGTGGCTCATTGCACGACAAGAACAAAAAATGCAGAGTGCAACGTTACACATGGTGTAAATTGCCTGCCGATTTTTTGCAAATCAGTGGTCCAACGGCGGGGGGGGGGGGGGGGGGCGGGTCGCCAGCTGTTCTTGTAAATCAAATAGGACGTCTCTGAAAGGTTAACAGCCGACAAACTAAAAAACAGAGACTCTATGTGAGTATCCACAGACATGCAAATCTCTACTGATCTTAAACTAACAATCATATTCCGTCTTAATGCACATAGTGTTGCAAATGTGACCCTGTTGTCTGAGGAACCTGAGCTAGTGTGGGATCCAGTGTTGGAATTCAGAGAGTTGGGGGGGGGGTTCCCGAGTCACACCCACACTGAAGTCAGGACATGACACACAGACAGTCGGTGTCACTCACTTCACCAGTAAATGGTCACATTGTCATGCCTGATCAGTGTCGTACCATTCAGCCTGCTCATCACAACAAAAAACAGCCACAAAACAGCTTAGTCAGTTTCCACCTTCAAGAACTCCACATCATTTCACTTTCAAACAATTGTCGTAGTGTGAACATCCTCTGCATGCAAGCATGTGTGTGTGTGGTGCTGATGAGATGGGTTCCTCACACACAGCTGGTTGTCTCTGCACCCCGAGAGCCAGGTTAGTCTGCGGCAGCCTCGGCAGCAGGCAGGAAGAGAGGAAAAAGAAGCAGCAGGAGCAGGAGCGGGAAGAGGAGGAGTGGGAGAAGGAAGCGAAGGATAAGCTGGGAGGAGGAGGAGGAGGTGGGGGAGGTAAGAGAGGAGCAGGGGAAGGCAAAGGAGGAAGAGGAGGAGGGGAGGGAGGGAGGGAGGAAGGGGACAACCATAGTAATCATGGAAATCTGACAGGCCAGCATGGAATGACAAAAGAAACGCTCCACTAAGAGTCTGCGAAGCATGTGATTTAGTGGAAAATGACGTGTCCCGCCTCAGTTTTTCTGAAAGACTTAACTGAGGTTAAATTAGCAGGAATAATTTGCTCCAGCGTATTTCAACCCACACCGGAACCTTCTCTGGGTAACATGAGGCCTTCTGTTCCTCAGGCTGAATCTTTCCTCTGATACAGGCCTGATGGGTGCAAGACTTTATTATTCAGCCCTCAAAAAGTCACCGCCCCCCGCCCCCCCCCCCAACAAAAATTTCTTCTTGTTCTTGTTTCTTCTTGTTGCTCCTAAGTGAAAAAACTGCAACTGGTCAATTGATCATCAGTGACAGATGGGACATATTTGGCAGACCTGTTGTCTTTAAGTTTATTCACACAAGTCGGGCTTGTTGTTTCATCTGTCTTCTGTTGATTTTCAGCTATTTTAAGGGGCCTTTAGATTATGACTTCATTTGTTCCCTGTTTTATGTCTTGTTTATTTCTTTGCAATGTCTTCCTGTCTAGTACATTGTCTGTCTGGGTGCGCACTTCCTTTCACACCACTCTAGTAGACACTGGAGTGGTCTACCTCCCCTTCTGCATTTGGTTCCTTTTCCACACCACCTGATGGAGTTGAGCACTGGCTGTGGCCAGCCAAGGTGCAGAGGAACTGGAAAATCCTCCCGCATCCTCAAATTGGCTTGTATGGGAGCGCAATGACTTTCAGTGCGGGAACACTGGTTTGACAGGAGCTAATCGAAAAAAGCCACAGCAACCTTGAAGCGGAATCTGACTGGGCTGTGACTCAAACAGGAGCGACTGCGATGTTCCTGAGCTGCTGACACGAGGGATCAGGCACGCAGATCAATGCCGATTGTTCTCCAGCCACATTACAAGATCCCATCTCACGAGCACTTCAATGAGGAGACGGTGCCAAGTCTTTATGAGCGGGAGATGATGGAAGTTGCTGAATAGTTATTCAAAGGAGCCTCTGTAGTGTTCCCAGGCCTTTGTAACTGACTGCTTGCTACAGGCAGACGAGTGTGTGTGTGCTGCAGACATGTTCTGGAACGGAGTGGAAACACTGATGTCTGAGAAACAAAGATTAAAGCTGAACGACCATCGATGGAGCAAGTAACAGTATGCCAGTGTTATAAATGATACTACAAGGGGAGTTGCTTCATAGAATAGAGTGAAGTTATGTTTCATGTATGTTTTATGTATCAAATTTAGAACGAGTGTTGAGGTTGGTATGATTATTATTATTATTAAGTATTATTTACACTTTGGCCTTGTTTGTACATGCGAGGTTTGAAGACTTCGGCGACTCCAGATCAGCCCGTCAGCTGTCCACAGTTTCTGTGTCCTTGGGCAACTTTCGATGGATACTGACGAATGCAGATTGGGAATACTCTGTCAGTGCTCCAAGTGTTTGGATGCTTTTGACCCAGTCATGTTACCATTACAAAACGGGCAGATTGCATTTAATCCAACGCACCAAATGACACAGCGTCTCCCACCCTTTAAGAGGTGATCACTAAAAAAAAGGGTGAGCAGAGTCCTTCGCTTTAGTTCTCAGTGGTCCTGATGTCATGGTGAATAGTATGAAGTTACGGAAGTGTCTCACATAATGATGTTTGTAATGATATTGTTTTAGGATTGATCCAGCTTTATATGAAATTTACTCAAAGCCACAGTGAGTATACATAAAATGATGCCCTGCCACATTGACATAGGCCCCCAGTGGACTGGTGTCCAGGCCAGGGAATGTCTAAATCAGCTGCAAACCACTGGGAGTGACAGGAAGGTGCGCTGCGGGTGCTCAACTGTAGCAGCACTATAGTTCTCTGTCTCTCTCTCTTTATATACTCCTGGACTGTGTCCAGGACAGCACATCACACATGTGAACACAGCATACATAAATACCCCCAAATTCAATCTTGTGTTTGTGGGAGCTGTAGATTGATCAAGAGTCTTCTGGACATTGGACACTTAAAGACGGGCTTACAACAGTTTTGAATGTATACAAATGTCTGGGTGAAGAACACAGCTTGTACTGTCCATTTTCCCATGGTTGCTTTCCTGACCGGAGATGCTGGAGAGACGTTCCTCCTCAGTTGGACTGTACCAACTTGATTTTATTCCACGGTAATTTCTTTTTTTGGTGCCTACATCTGCATCAGTGTGGTCATCTCCCTCAAAGTAGCTTTTTCCAATCCTCTCTCACCGACAGAACTTTCAACTAAATTCTCCTGTTTGTGCATATTGTCAGTCGTGCTGGTGTTTGAGTTGATTACCTGCAAAAGTCTACCATAATGAAAAGTCTTTGCCTGCACACATCATCATCAGGCATCAGGGCTGTGACTGACCATCACATGAACACTATATCACCCACAGCCAGTTCTTTCAGGTCAGGTTCAGTTGTTTTGCTTTGCTGATCTAACAGACACGTTTTTCCTCACAGTTTTTTCCACAGGTAGCCAACAGACTTGCCTGTGCACGTGGGTGCGTGGAAAGGAAACATCATTTCCCCTGTTTAGCCTGTGTATCTGAAGGAGAACAAACAGAAATCCCAAACCTTTGCTGTGCTTCTTTACAACGAGCAAGTTGCGATCTGTTGGCGATGATGGAATGCGCTGGAACGTTGTGAAAAGGGACAAAGAAAAGGATGGAACTCTGAGGAGATGGATCCAAAAAAGAAAAGCCTACAGAGAACTACATGTTGTTGAGTTATCAAATGTTTATTCATACTTTTAATAAAACCTTTAACAAGTGTATAATATTGTCTGACAATACTTGCATCTGGTGGTATTACAATCTGTTTAGCAAACGCAGTAATCTTAAGGAAAACACAATGAGGGCATCAACATGTTCATTTTACCTTTAAAATCTGTAAGCGGGGAGAAAGGTGCGTGGCTCGTCCCATTGTACACATGAATAGCTGCTATTTTCCTTTGCACCCCTTCTAATGTTACAGAACAGAAGTAATTATAAAATGCAAATTGAGGGTTTGCACTGTCAAGCATGTGAAACACAACAAAGAGATGCTTAGCACCACATTTTTCAACTTGACACGTGCGGCATCACTGTGACAAAACAACCCCACATCGTGAAGGGAGGTGGCGCTCAATAACGCGGGAAGCCAGGAGTCGTGAAAACAAAGTACGTGTTGGGCTTCTTCAGGGTGGGGGGGCAAGGAGATGGCTCATTCTCACAGATTAGCTTGATGCTAATTAGAGCCAGACCAGGGAGATTCACAAGCTGCACAATTGATGTGTTTGAAATCAATTATTGAGCGGACGGAATTAAGCAGGTTAGAGTTGGACATATTGGTTTTTCTCAAGAATTAGCCTCCTACTAGCATCTCATAACATCAGCTGCTGCTAATAATTGAGTTTCTTTTGACTACAAATGGAGAAAAATGCACACAAAAGAAGGTTTTGGTGACGAAAATTACTGACACTTTTGCCAGATATTGATGCAGACCTTCTGTCGGATCCCATTGTAAATGTTTGTGAGCACTTTGCCAAGTTTCACACATTGTTTTCTTCCCAACTTAGTGATGAGGTTTCAGGTCTTTGTAGTCATCGATGGTCAGTGTGTGTGTCTGTTGTTGTACCAGCCTCAGATAAGCCCATTTCATATAGACTGTTTTCCTAACTTAAACTCTGTGATCATATGTGGTTGGCATAGAAACAATTATTTACACTAAACTGCCTACAGAAGCTTACAGCTATGGATGCTAATTGGGCGCCAATCAATCAAACTCATGTTCCTTTTATTGCAGCCTAGGATTTTATTTTTTGGGGGGTAGGATAGGGGGGGGGTAAATCCTGTGCCAACATTTAGTTTCTGTGTGTCTTTGCAGGAAGTGTTGTGTAACAGAGGCAGCAGTAATCACAAGAAGGGGAGAGAGTAACTCAGATAGTGATAGCTCTATAACTCAAATAACCTGATCATTCATCGTTTTCTTTTCTTTATTTACACTACAAATGTCAGATGTTACAAATGATTGATTATAGTGATAATAATGTTTATTATTTCTTTGCGTGTTTGGCAAGACCAACTGCAAGTCTTGCAAGAGGCTTCTACTGATTTGATGTTTAGGACCCAACACCCAGCATGTTTTAAGTGATGTGGGACAGAGACATTCCCATGCCGGTCCCTCGACCAGTGGGCCACCAGTCGCCCAGATTGGAAACTGCTGTCCGAACGAGTCCATCTATGGGGGGTTTAATAAGGTGGTGGTGGTGGTTCGGGGGGGGGGGGGTCCACAGTCAAAGAAGATGTTTAGTGATAAGTCTACATCAATGAGTAAAACACTTATTTTGTTCAACTGACTAACGTGATAAGATCCTCACATGTATTCCAACAATTGTGACTACATGATGACGTATGAAATATAATAGGCTATAATAGGGTAAAATGAGATTAAACGGTCCTGGGTGGTTCAAAGAAGCGATGGGGAACTGTGATTGGTGATAATAATGGTGAGGTGAAGCTGTCAAACATATCAGGTATAAAGTGTGAGCTGGTGCTCCGTGAAATAGGGCTGCAGAAAGAAAAGTGGCGCCAATCCAAAGCGCCCACTAACTTGTTCTCATACCAACTAAAACTCATCATCATTCACCTCCTGCCTGAAGAGTGCGAAGCAAAGCGTTCTATCAGAGCAAAATCTGTGCTGCCTCTGACACAAGAAACCTGTTTACGGTGTTCAACTCTCTACCGTCTCCTCCAACCACTCAGCTTGTTATTGCTTTAAACTCCCGCCATGTTTGCCTCCTTTTATACCGAAAACATATCCATCATCAACAAACAATTGTCTGAGTCCAACCTGCTCAGTCAGCCCAGGGTGGCAATGGGAAAATCACTGCTAGTCAGGCCTCTGTCCTGCTGCTACTGGACCTGTCTGCTGCCTCTGACACTGTGAACCATCACATCCTCCTCTCCACACTCTCTGAACTTGGCATTTCAGGATCTGCTCTATTATGGGATAAGTCCTACCTCACAGGCAGATCCTTCAGAGTATCATGGAGAGGGGCAGTGATGTAGTCACATGGCTTAGTTACTGGGGTACCTCAGGGGTCTGTGCTTGGTCCCCTACTCTTCTCCTTCTACACCACCTCACTCGGTTCATTGACCTGCGTCCACAGCTTCTCCTACCACTGCTATGCTGACGACACTCAGCTTTACCTGTCCTTTCCCTCTGATGACACCACCGTCTCGGCTCAGATGTCTGGCTGATATCTCCTCAGGGATGAAGGAATGCCATCTTCAACTCAGTCTGTCAAAAACTGAGCTCATTGTCTTTCCAGTGTGTCCCTCCATTCCACCACAGATCAATGTCATGCCAGACTCAACTCAACTTGTGCCCGCAAACTCCGCCAGAAATCTGTGTGTAGTGATTGATGACCAATTAACCTTTAATGCTCTCGTGGCCTTGATTGCTCGGTCTTGTCGACATGCCCTCTATAACATCAGGAGGATCAGACCCTACCTGACACAATGGGCCACGCAGCCTCTGGTGCAGGCCCTGGTGATTTCACGCCTTAACACTTGCCACCCTTTTCTCGCAGGCCTCCCTGCAAGCACACTTCAAGCACACTTGAGCTACCCAACTCCATACGATCGACAGAGTCCCTTTCTCGTTTCAAAAGACATCTGAAGACTCAAGTGTTCAGGGAGCATTTTGGGGCTTAATTGTGACTCTTCTCCTTCTTGTTGGCAGGAAAGAAGGAACATGCATGCGTGATAAACATTATACTTAATGGAATTCAGATCGTTAGTGTTGATTTGCTGTTATCGTTTAAAAAAAAAAAAAAGGCACTTCCTCTTGGGCACTTGATGAAGCACCTGCGGCTGAATCAACCAACATTTTGCACTTTGTCGCACTTACTGAAGCTTTTACTACTGTCTAAAGTCTTGCTTGCGTTGTCCATCACTTTGGACAAAAGCGTCCGCTAAATGAAACAGTAGAACTGTAATACTAAGGACAACAGTGGTCTGGGTTCAAGAAATGCTCCTGGGAGTGGTTCACCAAGGCTATGCTGTTATACCCTTTGTTCTGATTCATCAAGAGTTAGGGTTAGGGTTGACACAACAAAATTCATTATCAACTAGCCCTCAAAATGTTCCCGTGCCTTCTAACTGCCCTTGAATATCCATTTTGACCAATTGTTTGAACTGTGTTACATCACATCATGCATGAGCACTGCCGGTCTATGGAAGCTGGAACACTGTAGAATGGCAAAAGACTGCAAACAAAGACATTGTGTGCAACATAAACCAGGACAAGGATCTAGAACACAACTGTTGCAGACATTTCTGTTTTTAAAAGAATGACCTTGTACTTTTGCCTATGTACTTTTTTAGGTGTTTCAGTGGACAAACATGCAGAACACACGTTTGCATAGAAGAAAGGCTCACAGGCAGCTCTGGGATGGCCTTGGAAATCCAATCTGTGAAACCCTGCTTTATTCTGGAGCAGTGATCCCAGTGTGGCTACAGAAGTGAATTAATCAAAGCACAATCCCAAGCAAACCAGTGACAGTGGGACAAATATTGTCTGCCGTCGTGCGCCCCCCCTGACCAAGAGGGCCGTCCACAAAAGCAGTGTGCGGAACATGGGGCAGTGGTGAAACTTGTGCGATAAATGGGAGTGCGAGGGGATTCATTGTCGATACAAGGTTGAAATTGAGGAGGTTGTGTTGTGTTTTTTGAATGAGCCTGTGAAGAATGTGTCACATCTGCGCGGTGCCTGCGCGGTGCCTGCGAGGTGCCTGGTGGCTTTATTCTTTGAGTTCATCTTTATTTAGCTCGTTCTGCGCAGATGAATAGGCTTGTTTAGGGGATTAATGCTAGCGCCGATCAATGCTGTGCTGCCCGCAAACACACTGTGTTATGGAGAGGTGAGGCTAATTTGTCAATTCAAACATGATGTACTAAAGTTCCCTAAATAGCACAATAAATGCAGATGATTTAGGCAATTTCTTGAATGAGATATATATGTATATATATGCGCGCGCGCACACACACACACACACACACACACACACACACACACACACACACTTGCATAAACACATAGACATACACGAAGAGAATTCCTGTATGTCTTACCACATTTGCTGGTATAGATGGTATATACCCAGTGCGGCATAATGCAACACTGTAGGACTCCATAATATGCTGATCAGCTTCTCTGAGTGTGTGCTATATCTGACAACAGGGTACAGCATGGCCTTGTTGTCCAGGGGATCCTAATAGAATAGAATAGAATAGAATAGAATAGAATCGATCTTTATTGATCCCCCATTGGGGGTAATTTAAATGTAGATTTGTAGAGTTCATAAACATGTAAGTACCACTGGAGCGCTGGTGCATTTTTACTTGGAGGTGAGGTGTGGCTCACACTTAAACATGGTGCAGATGGCCTTTGATAAGAGGAAGCCGTGTGAGGTGGCCCCCGTAGTTCATGCCACAGCATCGAGACTGAGCATGTGTTCCTGTGTCAAAATAAAAGCCCTCGTTACAGAGCACATATCTGATCATGCGGCCCTCAGACTGCTAGCCACTCCAGTTGCACAGATGACCATAAAAACATACATTTGAAATTGATGATTTTTGTGCACCGGTTTCTAATCTTCATTGTTCACATTGCAATGCTTGCAAAAACTGCTTTCTTGTTCTCCAACACGTCATCCTCTTTACTCCTGTATGACTGCGAGGGGACGTCAGGTGGCGATTGGAGGGGGCCGCGGGCGTTGCCCAGGACGGTGGCCACGCCTCGGTCAGTCTGCCTCTGGGGGCGCCTGTGGAGCCACATGGTGCTCACTACCGAGGAGTGAAGAATGAATAATGCATGTGCGGGCTTTGAATGACAAGAAACTGAGAGAAGCCCCCCCCCCCCCAAAAAAAAAAAAAACAGGTGCCTGGAGTAAAACCTGGAGTCGTCAAGACCTGGTTGTAAACAAATCAAAGAGCGAGAGAGGGAGAAACAGGCAGAGACAGAGAGAGAGAGAGAGAGAGAGAGTGCTATAATCTGTTCTGGGCCCCTGGCGCAGCGACATTTCAGACCATAGTATAATGAAACTGACTCGGTCACTATGACGACAGAGGTCTCATTCCGGGGGGGGTGGGGGGGGGGTGTCAAGAGACTCAGCAAATGACCCTTCAAATTCATTCTGAATGACTTTTTTCTTCTCCCTTTTAACTTCTCGGTCCCTCCGACTGTGCTCCGTGGTCAGGACAGAATGGCCAGTGAGTGGGAGTCATGGCCGAATATTCCCACTGTAAACTGGTGATGTAAACACACCATTAACCCTGGACACAGCGGCCTTTACGCCGTCATAAATCATTCTTTCCACTTATTTACGCATGCATGTGTGTTTACGAACATGTTGCTGTGAGCTTTTTTTCACCGAACTCGTCGACACAAGGTCGGCGTGCTGAAGCGACTATACAACGAAGCTGCGGAGGAATGTGAAGCTCCACCGCCCCGACTGTACTCTCTTTTCCGATTGGAGCCTATCACTTCAGCACAGAGCTTCACTGTCATGTCAACGTTTGTCCAGTTCATCTGTTAATTACCTGCACGGGTTTCATAATCAACTCTGGACATCCACAACTGAGTTCATGCAAGAGAGTAACGTGATGCTGCACAATGGCTCAAAAGTCCATGTCAACAGTGAAGAGACGGCTCACAGAGGAACCCCTGCATGGACACACATTATTCCTTTAGTGCACTCAATATGGCCTTTTAAAATCAATGCATTCAGCATAGTTACATAGATAACCTTACAAATAAAATGCACTGATAGATAAATTTCTATATTTTACAGTATATAACAAGTTATAAAACTTTATCTTGATGCAGTCACAGTGTGACAGTGGTAGGGAAGCACGTGTGGCAGCTGAGGTGTACATTATAAAAAAAGGAAAATATGTAAATATGACATCAGCTCACGGTTTGGGTGCACCTGCTCTGTTTTCTGCTGAGTAAGCATCTTCCTCTCTGACAGTGGCGGCTTTTTAGGAGGTTGCAGCATATTGCAGCCACGGCAGAAACAGTAAAAAGTTTAGCTTCATTATATTGGTAACTTTTTACTTTTACAATAAAATCATCTTTTTTTCATTGTCAATGCAAAATCATCCTTATTTAATTTTTAAAAATCGCAAAAAAAGTGGAATCTTCATGTGACGGCATTGTTGCTCTGCGTGTTTAGTCATTATTGTAACTCACTTTTTAGGTTCCAAACACAAAGAACCAAAAGCATCCACGTGCTGTCGTTCCCTCACTTCAAATGTGCCGCATTAAAAATGGATGAGACCACATTTCTTTGCCTGATGGATGGCAAGCTTCAGTCAAACACGTCAGACAGGAGCTAAAATGAGCAATCCCAGTCTTCAGCGTCACGCTGACGCTAAGCCTGTTAGCTGCAAGCTGAAGATCTTCCATTCAACCTGTCGGCGCGCTCACACAACGCACATTAAATTGCTGCGGTTCACTTAAAAAAACACATAATTGTTCTGTACTTTGGTGGAAGTTTACAAAAATATTGACTAAATAAACATAACTTGTTGTTTCAGCCACCAGCCACCTTCTGTTTTTGTCTTTGCAAGTGCTCCAATCATTTTTTCCAACAATGTGGTTGTTTTTCAATCACACCTTATATCGGTATTTACGCATCATGTAAAACTAAAACTATATGTACAGGTTTTCATTACGATCTATCATTCACCAACATAACCTAACAGGGTCCATTGCATATAATGATGAATTACATGATCTGGCATCAAAAACCAAATGTGTTGAGATATTGTGAGTGCTGCTGTGAGACTTCTAGGAAGACGGGCAATGTTGAATTAATCCACTCTGGACGTTACATGATGCACCAATGGCTGCTGTCGCTCTGTTGCTGGTCTGATTCACTGCTTTACTGAGGGACACGTACAGTAGGTCTCCCTAAAAGTTTGTTCTACTCCTAAAAAGATGACACAGATTACACTTTGTGATATAAGCTCGTGTATATTGTGATGCTTATAATATGTGTATTTTTGTGTCTGTGTGCAACAGCATACTTGGCGTGGGGCCGTGACATCAGTGCCTGGTGCGTGTCAGGATGGCTCGTCGGGCTGTGACGCACGAGCTGCATGTTGTTCGATTGCACCGTGAGAGGCTGCGCGTGAGTCAGATGCATCAGGACACATGGACGGGTGGGGAGCAGTTGGGGTGAGAAGCAGGATGGGAAATGAGCAAGACGGGCAGCAGCAGCAGCAGCAGCAGCAGCAGCAGCAGCAGCAGCAGCGGCGGCAGCGGTGACGGTGGCGGCAGCGGCGTGGCATCAGGGAGGTGGGGGGTGGTCGAGGGGGGGGGGTTGCGCGTCAAGCGGCAGAGCGGAACCTTTTGCGACAAATGTGCATGTGATCCAACTGTGTGTTACTCCAAATGTTTTATTAAACAGCTTCTTAGCTTCCTGTTCCCTTTGGGAGGGGGGTCAGGACTGGGCGAGGGAGGGGGGAGCGGGGCAACAGAAGTAGGAAAAGGGACAAATCAATAAAAAAAGTAAATAAATCAAAACCAAACAGTGGTTTGGGGGAAGTTTTTAAACCCATGTTCGGCTTCCAATAGAAAAAAAAAAGTTTGTGGAGGTGTGTGTGTGTGTGTGTGTGTGTGTGTGTGTGTGTGTTTTTCTGGAGGTCATTTGAGCTGGTGGTTAAAGTCTAGCTTGGATCCGTGGTGACAGCAGAATTCCTCACGTTTCTTATCTTGTTGTCGCCATTGGGCCTAAGTGAATAAACGCAAAAAAAAAAAACCAACCCTTATCTCTCTGCGCAGGATTCAGCACGGTCATCACAGTGTGAGCTTCCGCAAAAAACCGGCAAACACACAACCTCCGGACGTCGAGCGACACAAAATGTAGCTAAGCACATTATTCTTGGTTTCAATTTTTAGCAAGTTTTTTTCCAACGTTGTTGAAACGGTCAAAGCGTCGACGGAACGCCAGCAGGGGGCGGTGGGGGGTGGGGGGTGGGGGTTGGGGGGAGCGGTTGCGCTTACCTTTTCGAGTTGTGCGTTCTGCTTGGACTTGTAGAGGAACTCGCCCACGGCCACGAACACGGACAGGACGAGGCCGGCCGCCAGCACGATGAAGATGCCGCCGATGTTCTGCACGCCCAGGGCGCTGGCCTCCTTGCTCTCCTCCTCCGGGCAGCCGTTGCCCCTCCACCACTTCTCTTTCATCATGTGCAGCTTCCCTTCCTCCTGGAGCTGCAGGATGGCAATAGTGATCTTATCTCTGTACGGGGAGCCTGAGGGGGACCAAAACACACGGGGGTCAGCGCCGCCGCATCGGTGCCTGGATCTCGGGCGGAGTCGGCGAGGAAACGCGGCGTTTCCAAACATCCAAATCAGGTTTGAAAGCCGACTGCACTTTACTCAAGGTGTGTTGGTTCATTTCGCGCTCCCCCCCCCCGGAACATCCAGCCCCTCTCAGGGAACCAGACTAAGTACGATGGGGTTTCAGGGGCTTCTCTCAAGTGTTCACTTTCCCCACCACAGTCTGCGGATGGTTGCGAGCACTCGAACCAGCGTTTTTCCTCCTCCCAAAGTCACATCACTACCTTGAAATCACTACCACCACCACGCACGCACGCATGCACGCACGCACGCACGCACGCACGCACGCACAACTCTGGGATTTGACCCTGACTCTACTTCATTTGACTCGTGACCTTCCTACACACAGGGTCCTGACATCACCATGAATCTACAGCAAGCTACAAACTTTGACTCTTCTCTCCGTTGTACGAGTTGGAGAACTGTTCAGCGGCGTCAAAGTTCCATGCATGTGCACGTGCATGTGCACGTGCATGTGCCAGCAGCTACTGTTTCAGTCTCCCATTTAAACGCATACGGAGCTTGTCTCAACCAAACTGACAATGGCTTGGAAGAGACGCTCGCTGTGGCTGAAAACTGAGCGTTTCAATCAAATCTCACGCAGCCCATTGGACAAACAGCACACTCCACCACTCTGCGCTCTGTATATCTAAGAGCAAGCTCCATGTTTACTGTAGTAAATTATGACATTACCACTTATTGTCCCCACGGGCTCCACAACACTAAACTAATAAAGCTAAAATGCATCTGTGGGGCTCATATTTCCACTCGTTGTACCTGTACGGCTGCCTAATTAAAACCGCTTGCCACGGTTAATCTTCGCTAATGTTTTCGCTGTGAGCTGTTTTCTTGCCATAATAACCCGACGCTCCCAGAGCAAGCCTTGAAAACGCTCTCTCCCCGGCGCGCGCCTGCCGTGTCTGCCGAGCACCGGACCCAGCTCGCTCCACCGAGGAGCAGCGCGGCCGACGCATCGCCCTGGCTCCTCCAGATCAAAGACGGGTCGCGCTACAAGACCCTCGATCAAATCTGAGGGGGTGAAGCCTTTTTTCTTCGGAGAACAACCGACTCCCCCCTGCAACCAGGATGTTAATGAGGCTAAAACAAGCTAATAATTTTTTGCAAACATTGAGATCAGGGTTTTTCCCAAAGCACGGGAGGGAGAACAGGTTCACACCAGGAAACACCAGAAGTTAGCGAATAAAGACGCCAGTGGCGGGCCCAAGCTGAGGCGGTGGTCCGGTGCAGCGGCCTCACGATGGCAGCGCTGCACGGTCAGCCCCCACTCGACAACAATGGAGCTATCAGCCTGTAGAACTGGACAGGCTGGAAAACATGGTGTTGGTCTGTTCAGGAGGATCAACCACTGACACGTTCAGAATCACAATAAAAGCAGCACGCTGGGTCGGCTGCTGGTGCTGGAGGAGGATGCCTGGCCCGTGAATTTTCAGTGAAGAGAATCACACTGAGCACAGCGCCTCATGACAGCTGGTTATAATGTTATGGCTGCTTCGTTTATATCAGATTGCTGTAGAAGTGGAGCAGTCGCGATCCCACCCCTGCTAAGCAGTCCGACGTGCCCAAAAGACAAACACACACCCCAAATGAAGACACACACACACACACACACACACACACACACACACACACACACACACACACACGCACACACTCCATGAGGTGAGAGCCACTGTGCCATTGTGCGACTCATAAAACGGCCATTTGCGGCGAACACAAACAAACTGCATTTTTCCCTCCACTTCGCAAATGTGTGAATGTTTACGCGAGGGCCTCAGCGCTCATAAACAAGGGTGAGAGACGCAGCTGACGCCACACAAGACAAAAGCCCTGTGAAACTGAAAAACAGAAGTGAGGCTTTTCCCTCCCGGGAACGCTTCGCTGACGCGCAGGAGAGCGGTTCGCTGTCATCCCCGCGCCTGACCCAATACGCTTCGCCTGAGAGCTGAAACCGTCATGAAAGAGCCGCCTAATCCTCCAATTCAGGGACGCGTGCGGATCGAAGCGACAGCCCCCCCCCCACGCCGAATCTGGAATAAGACACCTCGATTTAATCTGCCAGATCAAAGCCACGTAATAGCCCCTCCGATCACTTAATGCATTGTCTTTCAGCGGAGAAAAGAAGGTAATTCAAAGGTGCTGCAGTGCCTGGTGCTGTATTTTTAGCCAAACAGGGAGCGCGTGTGGCTCTTTGTGCCTGGTGGAGGACTGCTTTGCATTTCAAATATTCCAGGCGTGATTATTTTTCTCCTGATACTGGAAAAACTGTGAGAATTTAAAGCCTAAAATCAAACTGATTTGTTGTTTCTTTGTGGTGAGGGGAAAAAAAAACAATCATGGAGGTTAATTGTAAAGTTCACCCCCAGGCTGTTATAATGAGCTTGTATTGATGATATTAGTGGGATTACACGACTGCATTCTAATCGCAGCTGCAAAATCGGTGGCTTCCAACATTTTTTCCACATCGGAGCCCAAAGAGAGGCCTCTAAAGAAAGGCAGTCTTTCATCACAGTGACGCCAAAGCACTGGCGGGAGCGCCCATGCTGGAGGACGTACACAAGTACTACAACCAGAAGCCTTCAAAGTAGTAGTAATACTTCTAATTGTGTGTTTTTTGTGACAGATTTCCTAATAAAAGAAACAGAAACGTTTGAAAAGGAGAAGTGAAACTTACAAAATCCTTCCTTAGCATGTCTTGTGTACTCACAGACAGTGTGATGTCTACCTTTGTAAACAGATACACATACATATATACATGGATACACACTTTTATATGCACACTCACACATGCACTTAGAGATTAATACATGTACGACTGGATGTGTGGATGTTCCTGTTCAGGGAAATACCTCATATACTCTCACTTGCACAAAAACATGATTAGATGAGGTACTTTCCCTCATATCATTTTTGTGTTCATATTGTCTTTCACTTATTTAGTTGTGTGTCTCTGTGAGTGTCTCCAAACTGTCCTTCCTCCTGCCCGGCTGTTCAGTTCCACTTCTCTGACGACCGATCGGGTTTTTTTTTTTTCCAAAATGCTTCCGTCAGAAATTGAACAAACTGAGTCACAATCACTGCTGTGGGTTTTCAGACACCTGGAGGGGGGGTGGGGGGTGGGGGGTGGGGGCGCCGGTCATTGAGATCTTCTATCCTGCACAAGCTGTTTGTGCGGGACCCCTTTTTTTCCTGTTCATGAGGCAGCCGAATAATCCTCTGGGGCGCCACAAGTGAGAGACGAGTGGAAGGGCAGAAGCCTGCTGACAAGCAGCTTAGACAACCCCCCCCCCCCACCACCACCACCCCCCACCCCCCTCGCACGTTTGATTAATGCCCCCTAATGAAGCGAAATTACTGCCGATAGTCATCGGGGAGAGACACAAAGAGGAAGAGGCGGGAGGAGGAACAACGTGGAGCTGTGTGAGATGACGGTCGGGGTCACGCGAGGAGACTGTGGCTTCACACGGCCGGTGACTGCGATCAGTGGCAGATACACAGAAATCTTCAGGGCGATATGTGCTTAAAGGGGGGGGGTCAACAGCTGGTAATTGTTTACAGTTAAGCAACGGAGAGAGCAAGAACCACAGCGCATCCTCAGGCCACTGAGGCTGCTCAGGGCACAGGGTGGGCCTGCCTGCTGTCCAGGAGCTGCCCCCCGACCCCCTGTATTAGAAAGCCTGATGTAACTGATGCTTTCCATTCATGTGCAGCGTCACCCTCACCCGACCGCACATGCTCGTACAGGCGGTCGACATTGAAAGATTCGGTACGATGCTTGGCTGTGTTCCCTCACGTAGGTGATTGCAGACTGTCTACATGCAAAAGCTGCCTGACAAATGTTCTCTGACAACTGTGGAGCACATCGAGTCGCCCTGATTAGGAACCAGACCACAACAATCTCCTCAGTTTTGGTGAAAAACCCGGGTTCGACTCGGGTTGGCTTCAGAGAACACCTCACATGCACCTGGTTCCTCGGTCGCACTGCAAGAGGAGGTTCAGCGTGGTGAACACATCCTGGGTACGAGCATGAAATGTGAGGCGCGCAGCTGCAGGAGCCGCCACGGGCACTGAGCACCCAGTGGCTCCTACCAAGACCCAGGCACTAATGCAGAAAGACACCCTCTCTCCGTTGAAGCCGATGAGGACCGTCCTAAATGGCCTGGCTGCATGGGAATACAGGCTACATATGGCAAAAGGGTACTAAAAGGGTAGGATTAGCAATTTAAATACCTTGTTCCAACCGCGCGCGAGTGGCCCACCGGGGAGTAATGATGCTAACGCGCCTTCCTTCCTCCAGCGCGGACAATCGGCAGGATGCAAAACAAGCTGCCACATGCCAGGAGCCGCTCTCGCTGCAGCTCCAGCTTCCTTTCTGCTCCCGCCTTACACACATTTATTTATCCACTCCAACGTAAGCAGTCGCAGAGAGCAGGGGAATGTATTCAATGTGGGCTTCTCACCAGAGTATACAATCACAAAGGCAATTGCAACTACACACACACACACACACACACACACACACACACACACACACACACACACACAGAAAGACGCACGCATAGCAAAGATTCAAAAGCAGCGCGGCACATCAGTCAGGAAATGCAATCACCCAAAGCAAATATAGCCTCCCTCCAGTGTTTTCACACACAGCTAAACAGTCACTCAAATTACCCGGTGTGGGCTGACCAGCGGAGCATACACAAACAGCAGCGGACGACCTTGCCAGCACTCACGCGCCCCCAAAGGACACTGCCCTGATTCATCAGTGGGAAAACGGCCACTGGATATCATTTATCCTCCACGGAAGGGGGGGTGGGGGGACGACACCTTCCGAGATGGACACACTGCTGACTTTCAGGAAGAGGGTTAGCTGGGAGATTAATCCTACAGCCTCACCCCCCCCCCCAAACATGCGGGCATGTAAGAAATTTAAGGTCAAACCAAAAGAGGAAGTAAAACTATTGTATTTTCTGCACTATAAAGCGCACCAGATTACAAGCCGCACCTTTAATGAACGTCCTATTTTAAAATGGTTTTCATCTGTAGGGTGCACCGGATTATAAGGCCCACACCTCTGTTACTTTGGCGACACCCCCTGACGACGGCAGTCATAAGTCACCAATATGAATATGAGCCCTGAAATTACTATCCCAGTACTCCACTATTGCTGTTTGTGCGCCTTCCCCATTGGTCCCCAGGTGGCAAGACTTGGAGGGTATATTTTGTAGAGGAGCTGAGGATGTAGCATGTAGCACTGTGAAAGGGAAAAAAGACCATGGCACCATGACAGCTGAGGCTCGTCCACAGGAAGGACGAGAAGCAACGATGACTTTCTCCTACAACGATGATAACATAACTCCACCAGGCAGTTGGTGGTGATTACTTTAGCAATTCAGAATCCAACAAGCTCAGACCAAAGTCGACACAAAAAGTAAAGAACCCAAACAAGTGCAAAAAAACTGACCATTACAGCTTTAATAGACTAATCCCTGATCTGTCTCCGCCTCCATCCAACCACACCCAACAAAGCAGACGTTCAGCCTGGGTCATTCATAGGAGTCATCAAACGATCGCTGGCCTCAATGGAAATTGGTGCGACTCTTCTGAAATATGTGCTTTTCCCACACAGTTGACCCGGATTTGCGTCCTGTTCTCATTTTGGGTATTTATGATGAACATTTAGTGCGTCAAGCTGAAGCTTCGTTCAGATTCCAGTGTCACCTGCGGGGATTTGAACGTCCGAATACATGTACTTTTTTTCTGAAGTCACACTAAGGTTAATACAGTGACAGTTTTGTTGAAAATGTGTTGACATCGCTTTGTAAATACACAAAC
>JAUESF010000008.1:17296200-17309169 GCA_032274765.1 Malacoctenus tetranemus | reverse complement strand
CACACACACACACACACACACACACACACACACACACACACACACACACACACACACACACACACACACAGATTTGATGAACAATAAATGACCATTAAAAGGCCAAAAGCTAGAGCTCAACATGACCTTACATGTGATTGGTACATTCAGACCGAGTGCTATGAGCTCTCTATTCCATATTTCAGCATCAAGGACGTGGACCCTTCATTGTTAATGTAATATAAATGAAGCATTTGCAAAGGCAATATATTGGTGGGATATTATGTGGTGGGTGCTAACTGCCCTTGATAGTAAATCTAATTAGCCAAACTTTTATTTTCTCACAGGCTTTTTCGAGCTGCAGTCAACTATTTTCTTGTAAAATTAATTGGAACAAAATGAGCGCATTCAACATTTATTGGAATTAAGTTCACTTTCCTGGCTTAAGACTTTGACTGTGTTTTGAGGGTTTCCGCGGTATTGTTCTACCACTCGCGTCCTGGCGAAAATGGAAGCGCTTCAATTCGCCATTGAAAATTGCCAGCATGACTTCGTTGGACGAATTAAACTCCAGCTTATTAAAATGTTCTCGTCCTCAATTCGCCGGGCCACACACTGTGGTCGGGATGGATGTGAGGCGGGTGCACTCGGTGCCCTGCCTGGGGCCAGCGCGCCGGCTCCTCATGCTTATCTAAGACATTGAGACAACTTCCTCGTCCCAGCTCGGGCTGTATAAACATTTCCACAACACTGATCTGTGAAAGAACATCAGGCAGCAGCTTACTGTAGGGTAATCCAGTAAATGATCAGCGTGTCGTTTTGACTGTGCAGCCATTGCACAGATAAGGAGATGCAGATGTTTCTCGCTAGCTTTTCCCAGATGAGGCGTCATTATCCGGGCTCCGGTCTCAGACCTGCTGTTTTCAGCTCATCTCCTCAACTGGGTGACTGACTGCGGACGGGACGCAAAGACACACTCATACGTGCACTTTGTGTCTGCCGCTCGCGCGCTGTCTCCTCCAGGCTTGTGCTTATCTTGTGGTCACGGCCAGACAGAGACACCTGCGAATGCTGTGGATTAGCAGGCTGCCTGGGGTGAGGCATTTAATGCAGTGCTCCAAGGATCCCAGGCTGAAGGCGGGCTGACTTGTGAGGTTGATGCAAGCTCGACGGAGGCATCTCACGGCCGAGACCGGGATCAATGACTTCTCAAAGCTGCCACATAAAACATTCAATGAAACAGTAATTTGATAGACATGGGTAAACACGCTTCGATTACAACAAAGAAAAGGGCGAATGTGTTCTCTTAAAAGTCTTGCCTAAACAACAACGCCTCCACTTGTTCTCCTTTGTGTTGGAGATGCCATGTTAAATCTCCACTCTTAATTAATTTGGAGAGCGCAGAGAGGGAGCGTTTGTCACCCCTGCTCTCGCCTGTTAGTGCTATTTGTCTCTGGGTGACCTTTGATTTCACACTGCATTGGTTTTCTCCTGTTATGGACAAGAGGCGGTTTTTGCTGACAACAGAGGAAACCTTATCTTTTAAATAAGTAATTCCTCAACTGCTCAGTGAGTTCACCAGCAGCAAAATATTGGGATTGCTGAAAAGGCAGGCACAGAGGCTCACTGGGGAAAAGATCTCCTCTCTATATATGCTACCGCACCTTCGCCTAACTCTCATTAAAAATTCCACTACACAGTGTTTGAACAAGGCTCGCTACACAATGGTATATAGGTCTCTGTGTGAGGGTATATGAGCTGCTCTTGCTCTGGCATCTGCTCCGTTTGTGACTTAGGAGGCACAGAGGGGGCAGGTTTATCGTTGTATTGTAGGAGGGTTTAGGCACTGACACAATAGCCCCAGCCAGACCTTGTTGGCACCAGCTGGGGCGCAGAGCTGTAGGATTTTGGGACGGGAGCATTGATTGGGGCGACGGCTGGAGTGACTGAGAGGTGGGACGGATGAAGGAATTGCAAGGGGGGATGGATGTGTTGGCACCTGGTTCTGTGGGTTCTGGCTGGGTGCTGGAGCGGTCTCCAGTAACATTGATGCATGGCCATGAATTATATTATGCCTTGGCAGCTGCTTACTCCCAGATTCATCTCAGCAGTCATTGGGTTATTTATTTATTTGTTTCTACAATTTGTCAAAAGAGTTTTCATGTAAAAAGTGGGGGAAAAAACCCACACCAACAACAACCTAACAAGATTAAAAAAAACGAGGCAGGTTGAGAAAAAAAAGCAGGAAAAGGGAGAATTATGGGAGGCAGGTAGTGCAGCCAGATTCTGATAGAATACTTGGTTTCTGGCTAAATGTCATCAGGTGATAAAAAAAGATTGCGCGGCGATGTACATGACAGGTTTCTCCGAGCATCTCTTAAACACCTGCTTGGAAACCTGCCTGGATAACACCTCATTCAGAGGCTGCCTGCGAGCTGTGGCGGCTCAGGCGGTTGGAGATAGAAAGTGATGCCTTGGGCCTTTTGTTCAACCCTGACATGGCTGTTCGGACACCTTTGTTCTGGGAGGAGAGGCCCATTCACAGCGTGCCCGGGGAACAAATTGAATCTGGTTGACAATTAATAGCCATGCGGCATGTTTAATTAAGAGCATGTAGCCAGCGAGCGACGTGAGGGAGATAAACAGAGGAGAGTTGCTCAGAGCCAGACTGGGCTCACAAAGGAGCAGGCCATTGGAGCGTCTGGCTGATCGATTCCCCACCGTCTGTGGAGAGCAGCCTTTTTACAAAGAGCAGCCTGCGCCTCCCCTCTCAACGGGCCGAACTTTTAGAGGGGAGAGATGTGAGCCTGATAATGCACACAAGGCAGATGGGAGTATGCAGATAGAGGCAGAAAAGTTACGGGAAAAGTTGGCTCAGTAAAAAAAGTGCAGGTGAAGTCTGCACAGCTTTATAGATGCGTTTCAGCCGGAGTTTGGCGTAAATGACCTTGGCTGGGAAAATTGCTGCTGTTGGCCGGTCATTGACTGGATCGTGCGTGGATGGTTTACGGTTACATAGCTGTCTGGTGCTCGGGTCCACTGTTCGGAGAAGAAACATGCATGCCAGCAAGCTGGTTTTGACTTTAGGCGTCTGTGACCTTCACATTGCTACATTCCCGTTATTGTAACATGAACACAAAGCGGCAGAGAGAGAGAGAGAGAGAGAGAGAGAGAGAGAGAGAGAGAGAGGGTGAGAGAGAGAGACAGAGAGAGGGTGAGAGAGAGGAAGAGGGAGGGAGGAAGGCTTGACAGCTTGTCTGATAGGCCAAACAATGCCAACCATGGCCAGGCGATGCTTTGGACAGATAGCTGCGCACACACACACACACACACACACACATATATATACATGCTTCATTATTTATGGTTTGGATTTTAGCCACTGTCCAAAAATGCTGCTCGAGTTTTCATTGAATCAGATCTCATCTCATCATCTGTTCCTTATTATTCCGTGTTACGGGTCGCGGGAGGTGCTGGAGCTGATCCCAGCTGTTTACAGGCAAAGGCAGGGTCCACCCTGGACAGGTCGCCAGTCCATCACAGGGCAACACAGAGACAAACAGCCACTCACACTCACATTCACACCTACAGACACTTTAGAATCACCAGTTGACCTTCTGCATGTTTTTGGACTGTGGGAGGAAGCCGGAGTACCCGGAGAGAACCCACACATGCACAGGGAGAACATGCAAACTCCACACAGAAAGGCCCCACCTGGGCGTGAACCCAGGAGCTTCTTGCTGTGAAGTGAGAGCGCTAACCACCACATCACCGCGCAGCCCATTTCTGAAGAAAAGCCCCATCAACGTGAAAAAGTTGATGGAGACTACTTGAAAAAAGATGAAGGAAGCTGATTTACAAACAGGGTGCACTGAGGATTGTTTGCCAAACGTTCCAAAAAAACAAAGAAAGCACACATTTCTATGCATGTATATTGTCTGGAGTGCTGAACATGTGCTCTGTAGCATTTTTATCAGATCCAACACAACATTGTGTTGATGACATGCGAACATATTTCACATATAGCACAGTTTATGAAACCTGATAGCGAGTGTTGGTAAAAAATGACACTCCTTTTTTACCAATTTAGAAAAAGGAGCGGCAGAGCGGCTCAGGCCTTCTTGGGGTTGCAGCTGTTATTGTGCTGAGAGGCATTTCATGAGAAGGGGCCCAGACGAGAACTGTTTTATTATGCATAGTTATCTCCCATTGCCTTGCTATAATGAGGTGCCGCCACCTTTTCTCTATCCTCTGTCATTATTTTCCCTACAGTTACTTAGTGAAGTTACCAAATTCAATTTTACCTTTATTCTTTTTTTACCAAATGAGGCCAACAATGTTTGATAACTTTCTTCATCAACAATTGAAATTCTGCAATATCATATTTCAGCCTGTGCTTGCAGGCACTTTCCACTCCGCTGAGTCTTTCTCCAAGCAGACGGACCCACACAATTCTCTAAAAACTCATTTATTTTTGACAATTTTGACAATTTTGCGGCTGCTATTTGAAAAGGCTCTTGCTCTGTACGTAGCTAAGAGTGCACGTGTCCACCAGCGTTTGGTTTTACATCCTTCCTGCTCTTCGGACGTCGGTGGAACTGCACACTGCCAGCTGGCGGTCAAACATTAATGAGCCAGAAATGGTGAAGGAAACGTGGAGGAACTGCAGGCAGTTGATCCGAATCAGCGGAATGTCAAAGCGCTGCCTCGACTGCAGCCGTCCGTACACCGGAGGGCTCGCCACAGCTCTTAAATGACTCTTAAAGATTAAGTCTTGACAGGCTCTCAAACGTGCAGACAATGTGTCAGAGTTTTTAGTCACAGACCGTGGTTTTGACAGTGGATCTTGCAGGGGTGACAGTTTCCAAGAGAGCAACCCAGCGCTTTTTGCACTCGGACGCAAATATGGATGGATTTGATTCCACATCCAGTCAATTTCCCATGTGACGTAGCAGAAGATATGTCCATCAATTTAACTGCATGCGTGTGTGTGTGTGTGTGTGTGTGTGTTTCCTGTTTATCTCTTCCTGTTCATATTTAACCCTGATGACACACACACATATATATATATATAGCCCTAAGACTCACTGTCCGTGCCAATGAACAGAATTATCACTACCAACAAACACCAGCTAAATAAAATACACATGGAAACCTGGTCTGGATGCACCCATGTGTGTAAGTATTGCAGTGAACAAAGGTTACCATGGGAGCTTGTAAAAGACTCCATTAATTACACTGCCACTTCCAATCCATGTCCGGCTTTTTCAATTAAGGTAATTGTAGCCCTGGTGGGGGAAAGGGCCCACTTTGCTTGTTAAATCAGACCTTTTTCTACATACTTTACTGTTGAACAGCCCCTGCTGATTCAAATCACTGAATACGAGCACACGTTTGTCAGTCGGCGTGCGAAAGCCATTTGTACTCCGAGGTTAACAAATGGCGGCGAATCTGGCGAGCGCGGACGCTCGTAACACTGCTGTCTCGACACGTGCCGCCGGAGATCAGTCAGCACGATGCAAAAGGGGGAAAAACAGAGGAGAGGCGGCGACGGGGGCTCCAGCAGGATGTTTATCATGCACCTCCAGCAGCAGGAGAGCTGGGAAGCCTTTGAAGTGATGCCGGTGATGGAGCCGTGCAGCGCTCCTGCAGTAGAAACACTGCATGGACGGACAGTGGAGCGGACACGCCAGATAAAGAACGAGCAACAACGGATGTTTTTGCGCGTCAGTTGGGCAGGAGGACAGTATAAGGAACATGTACCTGAGCTAGGTCAGGTGCCTGAGCTAGGTCGGGTACCTGAGCTAGGTCAGGTACAATCATTGGTCAATCAAGTCGTGATGAAAGGCTGCTGGTCACTGCCACTTGTCAACCAAACCAATCAAAGTGACAGCTGGTGAAACTGGAGTAAACTGACCAACGCAACACGCTGCATTTGATGCCATGTGTTGGTTGCACTGACCCCCTCCCTTATGTCACTCTGAGGGTCTCACAGAGGGAGCGAGAGTCCATGTATGTGAGTCACTAGCATACCCAGCAGGTTAGAGACAGACATTTACAGGCAGGGCTAATGGTCTGTTGTTATCTGCCTACCTGAGGCCACCCACCAACTGGATGGCAGCATGCTCAGGTGTGCACTTGAGCAGCACCTCCTCTCTGGAGGCTCTCAGACTCTGCACTACAAACCGCAACACTTAGGAGTCAGAATGGAGGCATCCATTAAAGACTCAAACGAGACCAGAGGGGGTCCAGGCAAGAGAGCGCCTGGCGTCCCAACCGGCTCATGATGTGCAGTGTTGTGTTGTGACCAGCTGAGACAAAGCGTGTGAGGTCCCTCTCCCACCACCGTTTACAGCCATGTTTAATTCAAAGGGAACATCCTTTATTTATTTTCTCCTGCCTCTCTGAAGCCTCTCCATATTTCCCAGCAAATTTCTCCCAACTGACCTTATCCCATTTCCTCTCCCCGACACACACGCAAGGATGCACAACAACTCTTTTCTCCTGCACCCCCCCCCCCACCCCACCCACCACCACCAGCTCCCTTTTGCCTCCACTCTTTAAGTAGAGATTGCTGTCTGAAAGCGATGAGGCCTGACCGAGACGTCTTGGGAAATCAAAGCAGCTCCCCACCAACTGTACTGACACGAGCGAGCACACACGCACGCACCCACACACCTACACACACAAACACACACACGCACACGTGCACGCGCGCACTTTGAGAAAACTCCAAACCAAATTGGGCAATCAGGAGCTGCAGTGAGCTGATGGGGCTGGTTGAGATCCACAGATTTCCCCTCAGAGTTACAAAGGACAGATCAAGCAAATCCGAGTTCAGGGAGTGGGTAAACCTGATGAATGCCCTGACAAAAAGGACACCGAACGCAGAGCCTCGAGGACTGAAGACGACAAGAAGCAGCAGGACATGGCGGCACACATGGAGGCTGTAGAAGTCCAGATGAAGCAGCCCACCGCGATGTCGCAGCGGTTCTGAGAAATGCCTGAAGCGCGTCTGTTCCTCAGTCACCAGAGCGCGTCAGACACTTCCTCCAACCTTCTCCATTCAAGCCTCTGACTGAGTCATCAACTGGCTGCGTATCCACTGGTGATAAGATTCCATCAGTCGGTCAAAGCTGATCGATTAATGACACATCTGCTTCATATCTACACCTGGTCACTGTCGGACCACCGTCAATAACCCTGCCACTGTCATCCAGCTCCGGCTGCTCCGCTCTGCCCCTTCAGCTACCAACAACAAGCTTTACTTCAGTGCTGTTTCCAATTAACTCTTTTTGTGCATTTGCACAGTTCAAGTGGACTTTTTTCTCCAGGTAAATCAACACAACTTCAGGGAAAAAAGAGCGACACTTTGACTTCACGCTCTCAAACCACTTTACACTTTCAATCCCCCCCCCCGCCGCCCCCCATTCACGCGCCAGTGGTGACAGAGCTGCCGTGCGAGGCGCTCCCTATTCATCAGGAGCTACCTGGGAGTTCTGTGTCTCACCCAAGGACACGGCGCCACACAGAGAGGAGCGACTGATCAGACCGCTAACAAAGAACCTCTCCCTGTCTGTAGGATTCACCACTCCTGTTCAGCATCCTCCTGTACATGGCGTACTACAGCATACATGGAATGAACTATGTCGACTAATGACACAGCTTTCCTTTGCCGTGGCCTCAGTCCATCTCCTCTCTGCCATCTGCACCAGAGTGGGTTGTTCTACTTTGAGATGATGAGAGTCTATTTCGTTGGCTCGCCTGCTTTGAGTGGCCGGGTGTGAAAGCCGTGCAGACTACACATTTGAACTCCAGTCTGACTGACCTCACTTGCAAGTGAACCATGGTAACTATGTAACCATGGCAACGCCTGGTCGAAGTCTGTCGTCTCTAACTTCCAACTTTTCGGGGGGTCCAGGAGAAACAAACAGACAGTTCCTAGCTGGTCTGTCTTTTCAGGCAATAGTGCTGTTGTAAGTGCATGTTGTTCCCCAGGTGGTTTGGTCCACCTCGGAGGTTCAGTGTGGAAGGGAACCAAACCAAGCAGTGCACAGTTCCCATTTTAAGCATCTGCAACACTGATAGAACTGATGCATCTTTGTGAGCTCATAAGCATTCGTTCCTACTGGAACACGCTGAAGGTCACAGTGTCAGAACTGCACAGCAGCCGGTCCGGCCACCACAACGCGACCTTCCTGAAAGCGCAACATGAGTCGAGAGGTGACCAGATGTTCCCTGGGGAGGGATTCACTGTCCGTCCCAGCTCCTCTCACAGCTTTTCCTGAACAACCTGAAACCAACCGTCTCATCGCTATGGTGCACGTCTGTGAAGCTGGCTCCTTGTAATCCTGTGAGATACATCGCTTGATTTGGATGCATTTGAAGTCTTCCTGTGGAGCTTTCTTGTAAACAAACACTTTAGCCAATCAGGTGAGCTTTCAGGTTGACCACGGGGCGGCAACGTCGACCACACCGTTCTTGTATCGCATGGGACGGTGTCGTTCTGAGATCTCGTTGTCGCCATGGGAACACGTCCGGCTGTAGACGCCTTTAGATGCCAATGCATTGGGGAAACCTGCTCCATGTGCTCCTGGGAGGAAACACTTCCTTCGGCTGTCCAGCGACACTCAGCACGTTGCTGTGGCCCCCAAACGCAACTGGCAGAGGTGATGAAACCAGGGGCCCCACTCCACAGTATTACACTTGTAATAACACAAGGCAACGCAGTCAGTCATTTTTTACATTCAGTCCCAAAACACAGAGAAAGCAGCTTGTGAGACTGAAATAAACAGGATGATTGACGGCTGTGTGAGCTACATCCGCTAACTAACGGCTAACTGCTGCAGCGTTGACTCATCACTGCCACCCTGTGCACAGAGCACAACCTCGTACTCCAACTTCTCCCTCCAACACACGTGCTGCTTTGAGTGGTGGCACTTCAAACCCAGATTGGCATCATTCAAACAGAATCCAGGAACACACTGAACCAAGGAAGAGAGTTTGTCCTCCGCTGATCAGCAACAAAACTACAACGACCCCACTTGTTGTGGTCGCTTGTTTTTGACAATTTATCTTACTTGTCATATAATCAATACTGTAAAAGATTGCATATTAATGCTAAACCTCTCCACAGACCTGTGCTGGCCGGAAATGGACCACCAGGAAACTGCAAGCTTGCAAAAAGGCTGCAGGGCACATCTGCATCAAACAGGGCCGGTTTAGGACGGTGGCCTGGTTGCTCCACGCCGCATCAAACCCACCACTCCCACTGACACGCGGGGCTATCTTTCAGCACATCGCGCTGCCGGCTTATTGGGTCGACGACTCAATTAAGGTCGGGAGGAGAGGAAGAGCCCCGCTGTCGTACAAGAGCAGAGTCAGAGAGGCAGAGTCAGAGAGGCAGAGTCAGAGACGCGGGAGACGCTGCCACCGCCTCTCACAATATGGAGGACACTTCAATCTAAATACAAGCTAATGAAAGAGCCGCCCCGGCGCTGAGGACATTATTGACATGTAATCCCAGCCCCAAGGGAGAGGGAGGCCGTCGTTCTCCATCTAAACGGCCTGAATTCCTCAACCTGACATTTTATACAATCGTATTTATGGCTTATCAGCAGAAATTCAGCCGATTGACAGATAAGAGTTGTATGATGCGGAAAGTGAGGTGGTGGGGGGGGTAATGGGGGGAGGTTAGGTATTTGTGCCGCCGGCGCTGCATTCCACCATCGATTTTCCCTACAGGATTATTATTCCAGCGTCTCCGGTGGCTGGAGGCAGGATGTGGGGCCGGGGGTCCACCTTCCCCTCAGCAAGATGGTTCTAATTCATAACCCTTTCCCAAATGAGTTATTGACTGGAAGAGGCTCCTCTGCCATTCTCCATCAGAGGTTTTCACTTTACAACATGCGCCGAACACACCTGTCTGCCCAGGCAGCGCGAGGGGGAAGGACAGAGACATCTGCAGAGACGGACAGAGACATGGGACGCCCTTCTCCCGAGCCTTCGCTCTTCATCCTGGGTCGGTTTTTATTTTGCGTCATGCGAAGTCGACCGAGCAGGCGTCTGCGTGTGCACACGCTGTTCTCCCCTCAAACCACGAGGACGGGAGGACGCAGCGGACTGCACCATGTGCCTGGAGGAAACAGTCGGTGAGGTGAAGCCTCAGAGGGGTCGTGGGGGCACTTTCCACCAACCACCAACCAACCACAATCACGTTGAATCTGACCCCACCCGTTACCCCCGTAACACCTTCAACACTGCCAGTCGCCACAGCGTCACGTCACACATGTCGTGCACGCATGGGAAACCCGTGTGATGTGTCCACGTTGCCCTGTGATGCAAGTTGATGATGCAATCATTGACATTTCTATCACAGCTGGAGTTGCTATAGTAACAGTATACTATACTGCAACACCTCTACAGCCTATCCACCGACACAGCATTTCTGATGTTGAACAGGTACATTAGCAGCTACCTTGAACTAAATGCCTGTGAAACACAAACAAAAGCAGTGGGCAGGGGGGATTCAGGCCAAGTCCAGAGCCCACTCACTCTAGCTTCGGGGGGAACAGGCAGCCAGATATGATTTGAAAAGGGCTGGAGCAGTGATTTGGTACAATGTGTAGATTTAACCTTTTTACTTTATTTTTAACAGCAAAGAAACACAATATCTTGGTCGTAGCAATGAAGCTAGCTCGTGATTTAATGTCCCCGATGGTACTGGTGCCCTCTACTGTTTGTTGAGAGTCTTACAGCAGTGCTGTGACCCGTACTTTCACTAAAATGGTCAAACTGTACAACAATGATACAACCTGAGCAGGAGAAATTGTCATGATCACACTGTCCTGAGATCTAGTGAGTCCCATTTTTTGGTTTGTGTGACATACGCTCCTCCTCCTGTGATGTTGGCTGCCATGCAAAGTGTACTTACAAGCTAGTGGTTGTGTTGCAAAGACATTGCAAGTCATGTTGCCACTGCGATCCCTCTGGAAGCCCTCAGAGGCCGGCGTCCATTCGCTCCGAGGTCACAAGGACATTCGCGTCATGACTTTGCTTTAATTGTGCGATCGTCATAGAAACAAATGTTCGGGGTGGACCGTCTGACAGCCGCTCTGAATTAAGCACGTTCTCGGGGTCGTCCACTTATTCAGTCCCGATAACAACGTGTTGCGATTCAGGAAGCGCATTAAGGAAACCGAAACGCAAAAGCTCTTACAAATACAGCTCCGGGACACTGGGTGAAGCGCTAACATGCGCTAACATGACGTTTGTGGAGATGACTGACCAAAAGGTGGCGTCGCAGAGCTCCCACACAAGCCTCAGTGAATGGAAAAGGAAGGATCATTTACTGCTCTGCCTGTTGTAAGTCAGACATAGTCTCAACAATCCAGTTCAGCATGAGCACACCAAAGGAAGACTTCCCCTCAGCCGGATGCAAAGTCATGTGAGGATGCAGCTCCGAGGACACGGCCACTGATGTAGGACAAACAGAGAGAGGACGCCGTGTCATGAGATGTCCTGGCTCGTATTACCGCCTGAGTGATACTGGTGTGTGTGTGTGTGTGTGTGTGTGTGTGTGTGTGTGTGTGTGTGTGTGTGTGTGTGTGTGTGTAGGGGGGGCAGGGGAGGGATATGGTCACTTATGTCCTCTGTGTGCCCCGGGACGGCAGGAACACAGCGTCTCCGGCACTGTCGGTCTGCGCGTGAGGTCACCTCCAGCTCCAGCCGCAGTCAGCATCTCTAACTCGGCTAATTCCATTCACATGCACTGACTTATTGGCCGGGAACAACAGCAGGCACGGGCGTTTTTACTGGGAGCCGAGGTGGCGCTGCTGTTGCCACCGGTGGTAGTAGTTGTCAGAAAGGGGGGCGTGGCAGCGGAGCTGGAGCTAGATATATATATAAATAAATATAATATATATATAAATATCTAAATATTATTTATGCATGTAACTGATTTTTTTGCCAGCCAGAGATAGTTTTAAAATTTCTATAAACTAGCTGTGAGTGAAATGTGAATATTTTAAGCAGCTTAGCACCGATTTAAATATATTTACTAGCAGCGCGCTGGCTGGGGGCCAGGACACAGTGTAACGCTCACAAAAGCCACCGCTGCTAAACTCAATTTAAGGAAGCTGATAATTCAGACTGACAGCGCTGCGGCAAATAAAGCCATTTAGCTCAAATATTTCATTTCCTGGCGCTCTGTGGAGGCGGCCCGGAGAGGGGCACGGATACGAGCGGGCGCGACGGGAACGCGGCGAGGGGAGAAAACGAAGGCGGCGGCGGCCCCGGCGCGGTGGGTGAGTCATTTCCTATCAGGGCCTTTTTGTGTCTGAGGACGGGTTTTTTTGCATTCGCGGTCACACTCAAAGCACAGAATTTCCAATTGTAAAAAAAAAAAAAGGGGGGGGGGGCGCACGCCGCCACAGAGCAAACAGGAGGTCAGCGGCGTCCAAAACCAGTTGAAGCGGAGGAAGCGCTGAGCTCAGAAACAGTGCACAGCCGTGTTTACTAACTGCTCATTTTTGGGGGTTGTCATCAAGCATCCAACAGCGTTTCAATAGCTTCTGTGCATTTGTTTGGAGTCAGTGGAAATACGGATGTTTCAACCTCAAACCACATCATTGATTCCTGCAAACGTCTGGAGCGCAGAAAACAGCTTTGTTTGTTGTTTGTTCTGTTTGAGGTCTTGTTTTTAAGTCACATTTGTCAAATACTAGAACTTTTGCTGATACACTGTGTTCCAAATTATTATGCAAATTGCATTTAAGCATCATAAAGATCTTTTTTGGGGGGTTTTCAATGAAACCCATGGACGGTGTTGTGTCTCAGGGCTCTTTCACTGAAATCAACTGCACACGTCTGTGACTCATAGTTTGCAAGGTGAGCCCCATTAAAGGAAGAGCTACAAAAGACACACACACACACACACACACACACACACACACACACACACACACACACACACACACACACACACACACA
>JAUESF010000008.1:17241889-17252608 GCA_032274765.1 Malacoctenus tetranemus | reverse complement strand
ACTCCATGGACTGTTTGAGTGGCCATAAACAGAGGCACAGTTCTTAAGGTTCCTCTGAAATACTACACAAGTACTCCATGGACTGTTTGAGTGGCCATAAACAGAGGCACATCCTGCTTTCTGTTGTCCACAAAGGCTGCATGGTGATCGGATGTAGGAGTGATGTGGTGGTTTGGTGCAGTGATCACACTGGGACATCACATCCATCAGAGCTGATGCTGATGCTGGAATACACTCCAGCTTTGGTGACAGAGGCCTTTTCAGTGTCCAGCACGTGCAGCCGCAGTGTGAGCGCACAGTGGGTCACTTCCTGCTTCCATCACCGTGGCGACAGATCTCAAAGGTGTCATTGCACCCGCCTCCCAGCATGATTGATTGGTCCCAGAGAACGCAGAGGGCTCCCGCTGAAACACTGACCTGAAGATAAGACTTGTTCTCCTCCCACCAGTGAGCTGAAGACGTTTGGTGAAGTGGAGGAAGACGTCGTGTGATTCGAGCCCATAGAGTTGAAGGTTGTCCCTGTGTGCGTGGTGCTCCTGTAGGGGTGGATGTGATGTCTCCACCCTCTGTTAGCCCTCAGCCCCCCAACCCTGGGTATCGCAGACGAATGGACGACATGCTAAGACATGCTGCGTCATTTACTCAGCCTGCAGAAGTCAGCCCTGTCACCAGGCACTGGCTGTGGCTCAGCTTCCTCGTGGAGGGCGCCCGTGGTTCTACTTCAGACAGCTGTCCGGTCAGCACTCCTCTGGACGGCAGGAGCGGATCCAGGCGGCAGGATGGTGATTTACCGTTGCCACGACGTCCCGATGTTGAACTCGCCGTGCTCTTTCTTTGGCTGTGATCATCAACAGGAAGTAGGAACGTGTGTTGGCAGTTCATAGCGTTGGCACACGTGACCCACAGAGCGACGTGCTGGCCGGAGGTCACCGAGGCGCCGCCACCAACTCGTTCCAACCCCCCCTTCACCCTTCACCCTTCACCCTTCACCCTTCGTCTGGGTCATGTGAGGCACCTGTGTTGCCTCTGGATCAGTTTACCAAGAATACAAATGGTGATCCACTGCTTACGATAAACTTCAACCTCAAAAACCCATAAAAATGTCTTTTTTTTAGTTTCACGACACAGTTTCACTGATTTCTGTTTTGACAAACCGATGTTTCTGATCTTTTTAAATCTTTACCTGTAGACAAATACAGTCCAAACACTGGTCATCAACAACGAGCTAAACATGTAGCACAGGAGAGTGGTTGCAGCCACACGGTGCGTAACAGCAGGACTACCATGAGTCTGTAGGAAGCAGAGGTGTCACCTGCTGATTTCATTAGCTGTTTCTAATGACGGCCTTGATGAGAGGAGTTGGCGCAAGCACAGATCAAGAGTCTCGCTTGTTGTGGAGTTTGCAATGCGCTGCTGTCGCTGGTGTTTATGCTCAGCCAGGGAGATTTTCTTTTCCTCCCCCCTCCCCTCCTCCCCCCTCCCCTCCCCCCCTTCAGAGGAAGCACTTCACTCACTTACATTCTGGTGGTAAGAAAGGGAGAGTGAAGTGTGGCACTCAGCTGTCTTTGTCTGCCGTTAAACTTCAGAGCATGTCATGTTCAGCCTTTCATCTGGCGGCGCTGCAGTGACTCAGGGCCACGCCGCGCCTCCTCCCGCTCCACGGCTCGTCAGCGCGTCAAGTCTCCCCCGTCTGAAGCGCCACGCCTCGGACGGGGGAGAGCAGCTCGCGTGTGGTGGGAACGTCGCGGCGGAGCGCTTTGCTTTCACCCCCGCTTGGAGAAAAAATAGTGCAGGGACGCAGCGTGCTGGGACAACAGGGGGGGGATCCTGTCTCCCATGTGTAGAGTCCAACTGAAGCGGGCGTTTGGTTCCAGAGGACTTCAGTCCTGGATGTGCGTTAGCTGTCCTGGCAGCTGTGGACAACAGAGGTTTGCTGTGACTGATTTGGGGGTGCTTGGGGTTCTGAGGGGGGCTGCACGGGGGGGGGGGCTTCACAGGCCTGTGGTGGTGAGCTCACAGCAAACATGTCCCATGGTCTCCCTGTGCGTCTCCCTCCTGGAGCTCTGGGTTCCTCCCACAGCCGATCCAAACCGCTGTGTGTGTTTGTCTTCCTGTGTTGTCCTGTGATGGACCCTGATGTCTGTTTAAATGGATGGATGGACGTAGACTTGACGCAGAGCTGGCCGGACCAGACTTGATGGTGGTGCTGAGTCTTCTTCTCTCCTGAAGGTTTCCCCTTCGTTTCCGTCGTTTCCTCCTGTAATTCCAGTAAATGATGTGGTTGTTTTGTTGAGTGGAGCTGGGCCCACACATGCTTCTGTGTGACTGTGTCCTCACCATTATCCCTGAATAATTGGCTTTGTGCGCTGGTGCTGGGATGAGATGGAAGGCGAATCACTCTGTTTCCCTGCCCCTGTTTTTCAGCCTCAGAAGACTCTCTGCTACTTCAGCAGGTGCTTACGGACGAAGTGATGGATCACCTCACTCTTTGCTATCTCCGCCGTCCTCCCGGCCCCCCCCCCTCCCCCCCACTTGTGTCCTCTCCCTCCTCTTCCTCTTGCTGCTGCTGCTGTTCTGTAGGGAAATGAATGGGCCTCCTGTTTGCTGCATCCGCACCTCACTCTGTCAAACTCCACCGTGCAGCTAGTGAACAGGAGGGGGGAGGGGGGGGGGCTGCTTTGCACGTGTGTGTATTTGGTGTGCGCATGGATCCATAGGTCCTGGGATTTACGCTGTGTGTGTGTGTGTGTGTGTGTGTGTGTGTGTTTGTGTGTGTGTGCGTGTGTGTGTGTGTGTGTGTGTGTGTGTGTGTTTGCGAGTGTGTTTGGCCAGGTCATTTAGCACTCTGCATGCAGGCTTGGAGCAGGCTGATAAGCTGTTTGCAAAAACTGGCAATTAAAAGTTGATCAGGCTGTCAATTCAAATGGAATGAAATGGAACCAGAAAGTAATTAAAAGGATGGCATGAAAATGACAACAATTATATCTCTTAGCCTCCCATTACCGATGCACAGAGGAATTTAATTAGTTTAGGAGCTCATATACTGATTCATACAGTAAACACGCAGTGACACAAACCGCTAGGCGCCGCACCAAAATATAAATAAATGAATAAGCATCAGCCGCGGCGCTCTGTCTCTGCACCAGCTGTCAGTCTCGCTCTCGCTGTGCAGCCCACGTGGAGGCGCATGCCCACGGAGGTGGACGGCGCCGGTGTTAAAGGGGAGCTGTTGAATCATTTCCTGCAATCTATCTTGGACCAATTAGTGTGTTTTAAGTGGCTGGTGGATTGGCGGGGTATTCCCAGTCCTCCCAGTTTGCCCATATGGCCGTAGGCTGTGGATTCACTGTGTTAATGAGCCTGTCAGTTTCTATCCCACTCAGCATTGGCCCAAGGTGGGCTTATGGGGTACTCTCTCTCAGCACACACACGCACACACACACACGCACAGACGCACCCACGTATGGCCCAGACTGATCAGATGCCTACGGTCTGTGCGTCTAACTCGGTCCGTCCTGATGTTTCACTATCATGGCGCTCTACACAGCACCGTGGGCCGAGGAGCCTCATAGCAGCCAATGAAGGGCTGGGTTGTTTTTAGCAACGTGAATTTACCTGAGACGCCAACAGCTGCTCTCATTACAAACTTTATTTGCCCCCCCACCACACACACACACACCACCACTGAAAGGGGGGCGACCGCCTATGTGAACTGTCCACATATTGGCCAGCTGGGCTCTGCAGTCCTCCCTGAGCGCTCCGCTCGCTTTAGAGGAGAGCTGCTCTTAACCCAGTACAGCCAGCAACCAGCCAGTAACCAGCCAGTAACTATCATTTGCAATGATGCAGACTGATCGGCAATAAAGCAACAAGTTGGCCGTGGTGACTGGTGCAAGCTCAGTGGGCGTTGGAGGCCAGCCTGAGCTCTGTAAGAGGGACAGCGCAGGCTGCCTGGAGTCCTTATTTGAGTGTTCAGTCCAGGGAAGGAGAACAAATGAGCTCGCTGGCACCAAATGTGTTTGTTCCCCCGGTTCCACTTGATAAAGTCTTCTTAACTCCTGTCAGCTTAATTAACTTGCCGTCTCTCCTGATGATGCCAGTTTGACTTGGCGCAGTCTGCATCCTGTGTCATCACTGTGGCCTAATGCCGCAGCGATGAGGTTCAGTCGGCGACCGATTGATCGGCCAGGCCACTGCGCTCTGTGAGGTGTGATTAAAGCATCTCAGGGCCGGGGTGTGAATCTGCCCGCCTTTCTCCACGAACAGAGTCACCACGTAGTGCCACAGGACGCTCCATCAAGTGTTCTCTCACACTGGTGTGAAGGGGCGCTCCCTCCAGTGGCAGGAGTCTGTGGCTCCCTACCTCTTTAACTTGAAGCCCCCCCCCTCCTTCCCCAACAGTCTCTGAGAAGCAGAGATCAAAGCAGATGAATGCACATGGTGTTACAGTGACAATGTCACCAACAGACCACAGGAGAGGCCTTCAAAATAAAAGCACGAGGCAGGTCCGTAGGCCTGGTTCTGATGCTCCTCGGTGTATTGTTTGGCTCCGTTTGAGGTGTGCTCATTTGGACAGCCTCTCAGCAGGAATCCCCCCACACACACACACACACACCCCAACTGGAGTTGTCTGGTGTCCCCATGAAACAAGTGTGTTGAGGTCAACATTTTTTAGACAAGTCAGTTGGTCTGAGTGAAGATTCCTTCAGCTCTTACACACTTGCACTCGTCTGTGTGTTAGCGACTGCCAGAGGCGAGTGTTGAATAAAAGTCTGTAGCCCAAGCTCTGTTTGCATTCATCAAGAGTCATAGTCAAATGAGCTCATTAGCCAAGTCCCCTTTAAGGTCTCCTGAAAAGAAGCCCTGCTCGTGCTGGTGGGTTTTCTTTTTCTTTATTTCTGGTAGTTTAAACTCACCTCCAGTGTTTTGTTGGATTTACATACTTTTTAAAATGTAAACAAACGCATCCCAATCTGGACCTAATGAGCTCTGTCAACCTGCATGGTGCAGGAGGAGCAGTTGGGGAGCGCCGGCGGTCCAGACAAGGACATCTGGACATTGCTCTATCGCTGCAGTTTCGCTCCATGCTGCTGTAGCTGCTCGCGCTCCTGATGAACAAGCGCTCCTCTGTATGTTAACAGCTGCATTCTGCCCGCTGCACTACAGCAGCTTCCCTCCCACAACACACAACATCGCACCCTGGAGACAGGTTTTGGCAGGCACAGCTGGATCTCCGATTGGAAGATGTGTGTGCATACATTAGCATAACAATGAAGCCGAAGAGGCTTTATGGGGAATGAAAACATTCACTGAAGATTGCCCAAGATCATTAAACGATGACAACTCTCTGTTTACAGCATGTATGCTTTACCTCAAGGTGAATTCTGGGGCAGGCATGCATTTGCATCAATTAGCATGTTTAACAAGTGCAGGGGGGACACCAGCTTTTTCCTTACAAACAGGCTAAGTCGATAAATCAAAATGAGCGACCGGGCGCTCGAGTGATTGTTGTGGCCTGGCGGTCGCCGCGGAGACGCTGGCGTGAGTGCGCAGAAGCCTCGCAAAAGGAAGAAAGGGGGAAAAGCCAGACAAAGCTCAGTGGTCCATAATTCCAGGATGAATATTTATAAGTTGGAGCAGGCTGGACTTCGCCTCGGGGAGAGTAATTGGGCAGACAGCAGGTGACTGGGATCAGCCTGGTTTCCTACTGAGCATGTGCAGGAAGCTCTGCAGTCATTAGGAGAACGTAGCTCGGTCGCAGCCACACCAGGTGGATTCGGAGCGCCACGTTCACACGCTCGGCTGACTGCGTGTGGTTGGGGCTGATTTCAGCCAGCTGCAGCTCAAGCTTAAAGTAATACATCAGCATGGTAAACGAGCCATCAATAAGTAATTAGGTAGCATTAGTCACAAATAAACAGAGGAAGCAGAAAGCCAGGGCTGCAGACAATGCGTCTTTCACCAAGAGCTTCCAGGAAAACTCCTGGAGTATTTCTCAAGGCTGAGCAGAAACACTACAGTCAACACGGCATCAGTAGCTCTAATGTTGATGGTGGATCATTGGCTCGACTCACCGTCGTCTCCTGATAGGGTTCCAGATGCAGCCTCACCTGCTTCAGGTTTCTTAGCAGAAGATTTGTGTTTTTATCCAAGATTCATTTAGTTCTTCTCCACTCAGGCGAGGTTCAGGGTCTCTGCTCCGGCCCTGTCACTAAGTACCCGGAAACCACACTCACAACATCCACAGTTTTGCCAAAGGCCTTGTTGCTACATGGGTGCTGAAGCTGCAGGTGAACGCTCCTGAAATGCTCTGTTCACCACACCAGCCTGGACTGGCCACCGCGTGCGTCCTCATGTCGTATAAAGATGACATGAACGCTGCTGTCACAAGAAGTGACGACACTGAAGCAGCTGTAGTGGGAAAGATTCCTCCACAGTCAACGGCTCTGAGCAGGACGGCACAATAAAGCTGGAACCTCAAAGTGAACATGGTGATTATCTCAACATGAAGGAACCCTGATTATTGTTCCTGGTTTGTAAAGGTCAGCTGTGATTGGTGCTATTGCGGAGGCCTTGGAACCACCTCAGGTGAACCCATCACCTCAGATGCTCATCGAGGGTCTACAGAAGGCAGTAAATGCTGTCAGTGCTGCTCTGTTGGTGTCACGCACTGGCCAATCAGTGGCCTGCAGTCTGTTGATGTCACTCTTCCAGCCCGACGCTAACAAGTCACTTTCGGTGGCCATTGGTCACATGATCAAAGAAAGTCACTCTCAAGGAAGTGCTGGAACAAGGTGGCTGAAGACGATGCTCTGTCCCCTGGCTGAAGCTGGACCAGGGATTTCCCAGGTGTCCTCGGGAGCAGCCAACAGCCACCTGGGCTTCAGCCTTTGGTTGAGCTCCGGGTCCTGTAAAGCGTCAGGATGTCTCCGTCTCTGACACAGAGAGAAACCTGTCTCTTCCCAACTGAAAACCTCAGTAATCCTCTGCTTGCATGCAGGCTGAAGCTGTAGCTTCACTGTGTACTGGAGTAGATGTGGGGTAATGACTCGCTGTAGTCTCTTCACTGGCACTTTGTCGTCCTCACACAGCACAGACCCATGAAAGTGTCTGGTATTACACGAGCACACGTGTGGCTGTTCCAAGCTGTTCAGGGAGCCCTCCTGGGCCCCCACAACATGGAGCACCATCCACAGCCACTCTTCACTCCATGCAGCTTAAGTGGACTCTAATAAAGTTGCTCTTTGATGCATTAATAACCTCTTCCTTCCTGCTGGGCTGCAGGGGCCGGCTCCCGAGCAGCGCCCCGCGTATCCTCGCCTGACATGCCCTCTTTAATTATTTCTTTCTCTGAGTGTCGGAGCGAAACGAAGGGGAAGGGGAAAGTGATGACACACTTCTAATGAATCCCTGCATAAATAATACTGCTGTCTAAGCTTAAGGCGTCCTGAAGCAGCATTAGGGAGGAAAGAGGTGGAACACCGAGAAAAAGCCGAGGTTGGGGGAAAAAAAAGTGGAGGAGGAGGAGGAGGAGGAGGAGTAAAGTCGATGTGGAAGTGAAGAACCCACCTGAAGTCTCCCTCAGCTGGTTTTGGGGAGGCTCAGCCAGGTCCGCCGTCGTCGCCCGGTGACCATCCTTGTACTTCCTCCAGTCGGTGGCTTTCACTGTGGCTCTGCAGTTAAGTTTGTAATCGGTGCACCGAGTGAGAATGGAAACAGCTCTTGTTTCACAGGAACTCTTCTCTGCAGTCTCAGCTTTGGGTCTTGTTCCTCCTCTGTCAGTGAAGCTAACTGTTGTAAATGTAGAAGACCTATCAGGAAGCAGCGGTCAGCAGGTCGTCCTGCGGGACTCTCTTGGCTCCCGTGTGGACCATTGAATGTGTTCATTTCCTCAACCGTTCCAATGTGTGAGACCGAGCTCCAGTCTGGCCCTCAACACGTGTGGAAGCGCTCGCTGTCTGTCTGTCGCCTCCAAAGGAGGCGAACAAGTCTGTGGCTCAGCTGGAGGTTGCTGGTGTGTCCCGTCACCGACACGAGCTCCAGCCCCTGGCTTGAGCTTTGTGTGTCGGTGGAAGTGGCAGACGCCGATGGCTGGCAGGCTGGAGTGAGCGTGTGGATGGGAGTGAGTGAGGTCAGCCAGGTGGGAGCCATTTCAGTTGCTGCTTTTGTGAGTTGGTGTAAGGCTCTGGATTCAACGCAGGCATCAGACGGGGGAGAGCAAGAGCCCTGCTGTTTGGGCTCTGCACTGTTCTGCAAAGCTTGAAGTCACACAGACAGAGCAGGGAGTTGTGCTGCGTTACATGGAAAAGAAAGGAGGACACAGAGAGTCCATGTGATCTTGGTTTAGGAAGAACATGCAAACTGCAGCAGCTTCATAACAGGAAGATGGAGACAGATGGACCCCCCCCCCACAGCAGGGAGTTAGAGGGGTTCAGGAGAGGGTCCTGCCTTGCGCCTCCTGACGGTTGCATTTAACAAGCCTGCGGCCCTCCTGCCGGCCCTCCTGCCGTCTCCTCATGAGAGAGAGGGCACCAGACTCCAGCTTGGGAGCCACCAGCGGTGCTGCTGTGCAGTGGATGTGGGGAGAGAAAGGAAAAAGACACAGCACCAAAATCCCCTCTAATGATGAAATGATCCATGTCTCCTCTGCACTGGAGCTATCAGTTTTACCACTTAATTGTTTCAATATTTCATTACTTGGTGGGACACTGGCTGATCACGCAGCATAATCAGCTGCTCATCTGCATTTTATAACCCTCTGATTTCAGCGCATAAAAACATACAGGCGCCCCCCCCCCCCCCCTGCACACTGCGAGCTGTGTGAACAGCGCTTTTAATAAATCAGTTTAATAAATCGCTTCCCATTTGAAATGGATGTTGTATTTTTTTAATCTTGAGAGAGGACATTATTATGCTCAAAGCTCCCACCTCCGCTTCCTCTGCTGAACCCACGAGCACAGAATATAATCAAGATGTTTATGTGCTCTCCAAATGTGTTTTTGAACTGCCCACATTCAGCAGGAAAAACCACTCACCTGCACAGCACTGACGTGTGTGTGTGTGTGTGTGTGTGTGTGTGTGTGTGTGTGTGTGTGTGTGTGTGTGTGCGTCTGTGTGTGTGTGTGTGTGCGTCTGTGTGTGTGCGTCTGTGTGTGTGCGTCTGTGTGTGTGTGTGTGCGTCTGTGTCTGTGTGTGTGTGTGCGTGTGTGTGTGTGTGTGTGCATGTGCGTGTGTGTGTGTGTGTGTGTGTGCGCGTAGGGCGCCAGCTGTCCTTCACAGTGACCGTTTCTTTGCTTATCAGCGCCACTGTGAGATTGAGGGCCATCACCCACACTCTGTTGCCATAGTGAAGGCAGACGGAGGGCAGCGTGAGTGACAGCTGATTCCGCCACACACATTTCTCCTCCTCCTCCTCCTCCTCCTCCTCCTCCTCCTTCACACCCCCTCTCCATGTGCTCACAACTGTGCTGGACGGCCACCACTTGCCCAAAGCTGCTGCCGATCACCTGTCCACATTTCACGTCCCTGCTGAGGTTGTATTTCAGTACAGTTCGGAGACAAACCGCACATTTTCTGGTCCAGAAGTATGACTCCAAAAGTGTGTGTGTGTGGGGGGGGGGGGGGGGGTGCAGCTGGGCTCTATTGTCGGCCTTGTTCAGCTGCTCGTTGGCTCTTTCTTTAGTTTTCACAGGCGTGACTGGTTTAATTTGTAACTGGGGTGTTATCACATCACTGACGCGATCGTGTCCATTTAATTCACAAGCAACATCGACCCTGAAGAATGACGTGAGATTGCAAAGCCTCCTCCCAGTTCTTCCAGTTCCAGCGGTTGGAGCTGAAAATGAACGGCTCAGTGAATGTCTAGTTCTCCAGTCGTGCTGCAGGGAGCCAAAGAGGACGTGAGGTGCTGTTTGGAAACGATGGCGGGCGCTCACTCTGTGGACAGCCTGTGTGTTTTAGTTTTGTCCGAGCTGGAGCGTGTGACAGCGTGTGGAGAAGCCCAAAGGACGAAGCTAAAGACGTCTGACCTGTGGCGTCTTTGGACGGCTTTGACCAGCGCTCCAGTGGAGCCCCAGTGCTGCAGCATGCTGATTGGTCGAAGCCCTGCGACGCGAAAGGGAGACGGGCGGGCGCTTTGTGCAGTCACCTGCCCAGCAGTTTGGAGCGGGGTCCAGATGGAGTCGCGGACATGAATGGAAATTAGGGGCGTGAACCATCTGGCCTGCGTGGTGTCATGTCGGCAGCACGTTGTCGTCTGCTTCAGCAGATTACAGCAGTTAGAACATGGTGAACAATCTGTGCCACACACCTCCGTTTCTGCTGCCCGCCGCGTTGACCTGCCCTCCGTCCTCTGCCTCGTCCGTCTGCCTCAGGTCGGACAGCTGGTCTTCAAGGGGATGAAGCGCCTGAACAGGATCCAGTCCATCGTGTTCGAGACGGCCTACAACACCAACGAGAACCTGCTCATCTGCGCCCCCACCGGCGCCGGCAAGACCAACATCGCCATGCTGACGGTCCTCCATGAGATCCGCCAGCACCTGCAGCCCGGCGGCGTCATCAAGAAGGACGAATTCAAGGTGCGACGCTCGCCCGCTCACACACACACACACACACACACACACACACACACACACACACACACACCAAGGTTATAATAGTTTCGAATTTTTCATTTTAGTTTAGTTTTATTTAGTTTTTACTTTTTTCTCTCCAATTCAG
>JAUESF010000008.1:16940614-16955966 GCA_032274765.1 Malacoctenus tetranemus | reverse complement strand
ACAGGGTGTCATTGTTCCACGCCCACGAGGAGACTCTCTCTTCTTCCTGTGTGTCGCTGAGCGTGGCAGCGTAGCAGGCCTCTGCTCGGGAGTCCAGCTGTGCGGACTGTGACGCCTCCCTCTTGTCCTGCTTCGCGGTCTTTCCCCTTTGACAGTGTGGCCACTGAAACAAGAGGGAAACAAGAGTGCCTGATGACAAGCCAAGACGAGACTTCGTGGTGTCGCCCTCGGACAGGCAGACAAATGGAGCGTCAGGCACTGACAAGATCACCACTGGTCAGCTTGACTGACTGACACTCCAGTTGTTTAGTTCAATGGGAACATTAGTGCTGACGACGACAGTCAGGACAGAGTGGAGTGACACAGCAACTTACACACAACTGAGCTGTTTACTGCAATCGAATAAAGAGAAGCTGCAAGAGAGCTGTCTGTCTCTCTGTCTCTCTGTCTCTCTGTCTCTGTCTCTCTCTGGTCGACCTGCTTTTTCTACTTGTGCTTCTCCGATTGCTTCAGAGCGTCTTTGATCTCACTCACGAAGTAGAGGCCTCGAACGCCTGTTTGGCCACATCCCTTCCTGCCGCCGCTATACGTTACCCTCTGACCCCATTTTCTTCCACCTGCCTGTAATGGCGACGCTGCGCTTCATCAGTCAGAAGGGCAACACTCACACAACTGAATCGTCTCATGTGCAACGTGACGGGACGGCATCGAACGCTGTTCCCTGTGAGACGGGATGGAACTCGTCCCGTCCGGATCGGAGCGCCCTGCTCACCCTGTCTCTCTCTCTGTCTCTCTCTGTCTCTCTCTCTGCCCTCCTTCTCCCCAGTGGCCTTGTACGCCATCAGCGCGGTGTATTTCGCCGGCGTCATGGTGCGCCTGATGCTCACCCTCACGCCGGTGGTGTGCATGCTGTCGGCCGTGGCCTTCTCCAGCGTCTTCGAGCACTACCTGGGCGACGACCTGAAGCGGCAGAGCCCGCCGGCGGAGGACAGCAGCGACGAGGACGACAGGAAGAACGCTGGCAACCTCTACGACAAGGTCGGGTCCACGTCCCTCTCACAGAAAAGGGGGTTTGATGCGGGGTGGGTGGGGTGGTGCTGCAGCCGCTTGCAAAGACCACCAAACACTGGACTTGGATACAGCGTTTATTGGTCAGGTTGCTTTAGAGCCAGAAATGGTACCAGCTATTGAACGAGGGTGGAGCTCCCGAAGTACAAAAGTCTCTGCACTGCACCTTTAAATTGCAGTGGTCACAGCACATTTCAGTGTGAGGAGTAAAGATGTGATGTCTCTTTAACTCGTTTGATGAATGTTCGATGCAAAAAGTGTAAAAAACACCAAAAAACGGTGTTAAATTTAATGACTTAATTGACGGTGTTTGTATCCAAGTAGGTGATGAAAGTAAAGGTTATATGGGCAGCTCTCCCATGCTCTGCCTCTCTCTCACGGTAACTAATAGCCACGCTGTCTGGTGCCCCTTAGCTGCCTGTCTTCCAAATCGATATAGTGGGAATAATACATTACTAACCGATCGTCCGCCTGCCGAAAGACGCCGTTCAAAGCGGCGCCATAAAACAGCTCCGGCGCGCTTAATTGTCTGCCAGACTATTCTCTCGGAGGGGGGACAATTAACAGCCACGCAGTACATTAAGTACTCATTTTTACAGCCTGCATGTCCTGTTAGAGTTTTGGCTAACCTTTCCAAACACCCCCCCCCACCCCCCCACCCCCCGCAGGCTGGGAAGGTCAGGAAACACGTGTCGGAGCAGGAGAAGGCCGAGGAGGGCCTGGGCCCCAACATCAAGTCCATCGTCACCATGCTCATGCTCATGCTGCTGATGATGTTCGCGGTCCACTGCACGTGGGTCACCAGCAACGCCTACTCCAGCCCCAGCGTGGTGCTGGCGTCCTACAACCACGACGGGTGAGGAGAAAAACAACGAACAGCCACCTTTTTACCCCCACCCCCCCCCCCCCCACCCCCCCCGGTTCTCCGAGGCGCAGCTGCAGCAGGAGCCTGGGGCGCTGTCTTTTTCGGCCCCTCCAACAGTCTCTTCCCCCCCCCCACCGGCTCCCAGAGTTCCACCTGCCCGACACCTGTGCTGTGCTGTGAGCGTGAGGAGGCAGAGCGGAACCGTCTGCGAAGCCCCCCCCTCCACACACACACACACACACATCTCGTCCTTACTGTCTGTCCTCTCTGAGGACACCGGAGGGAAGCAAATGCACTGTGCAGAGCAGGCTGCCGCCAGCTGGGAGCTCTAACAGGCTGTTCTGCAGACTCCATCTCCAGACGAACCAGGCTGTAAAATGTCAATAATACAAGAACACAGTAACATACAAGTCAGGTCCAAGTGTGTGTGTGTGCGTGTGTGCGTGCGCGGCAACTGCGGCCATCGGTGTGCGAGCGTAAAGTGTCTCGATCAGGAAGCCTGTAGCCCGGCCGGGACTACTGATGCGTGTAGTGTGTGCACATCTGCCGCGCGCCAGCTGTGCCGCCCGCTCACCCAGCCTGACCTCTCCTCCGACAGCTCCCGCAACATCCTGGACGACTTCAGGGAGGCCTACTATTGGCTGCGGCAGAACACGGATGAGCACGCGCGGGTGATGTCCTGGTGGGACTACGGCTACCAGATCGCAGGCATGGCCAACAGGACCACGCTGGTGGACAACAACACGTGGAACAACAGTCACATAGCGCTGGTGAGAGCTGCTATGAGCCCCCCACCCCCCCCACCCCCGTGTGTGTATCCTGTCTGCATGCATGGCTGAAGCCGTTTCACACATGGGGTTTTACTGGTTTCACTAGGCCTGAGAGTGGGACGGTTCCTCTGTGGTTGAAAGTGTGAGTGCATGCTGCTGCTTTCACTATCTTTTTCCCCTCTCTGCATTCTCCCACTGCATCTCTTTGCCTCTGGGCTCCATGGTTACCGCTCCCAGCTTGTGGTGTGGTACTTGTTTCTCTGCCGTCTGTCGGTCCGTCACACCCCCGTGTGGACGCAGCTGTGCAAGCGGCACAGCATGACGCGTGGGTCAAAGCGGACCTGGAATATAAACGGAGTTGTCAGCAAATCAAGTCAGAAGCACGCTGATCAGATCAGTCCCTGTGTAAACACAAGGGAGGAGTCATTAGAGAGAGGACAGAGACTCTGTTTCTGCCGTCCATCAGCGACGCGCAAACAGCAAGCGTGCAGCGCGGCGAGCCGGTCAGGTTGGCCTCGCGTGACAACGTGTCTGCGCTCCCCACAGGTGGGCAAAGCCATGTCCTCCAACGAGTCAGCAGCCTACGAGATCATGAGGTCTCTGGACGTGGACTACGTCCTCATCATCTTCGGGGGCGTGATCGGTTACTCAGGCGACGACATCAACAAGTTCCTGTGGATGGTGCGCATCGCGGAGGGGGAGCACCCCAGGGACATCAGGGTGAGGCACACACACACACACACACACGCACACACAGCATCACTGTCACTTACTGCAGACAGTTTCAGTGAATTAGTGTGAACAAAAAAGAATTGAATGGTTTTTTGAAGGCCCAATAAATCACTTACGAGTTGTGCTGCTTCCATCCACCTGGTGGCAGTGGTTAGTCACACCAGGACCTCTAACCACTGGTATCAACTCTTACACCATTGTGTGGTACGAAGCAGTATTACAAGGCTGAAACGGCAAAAGACTGTGTTAAGGTGTTCATGAGGAGTTTCAAATACTTGTAGTTGTAGTGGTTTTTTTTAGGACAATAGAGAGTAGATTTTGTTTTCGTCTCCGTCAAAGAAAACGTGTGTGTGCTCTGTGTGTTTTTCAGGAAAGTGACTACTTCACCCCGCAGGGGGAGTTCAGGGTGGACAAAGCGGGCTCCCCCACCCTGCTCAACTGCCTTATGTACAAAATGTCTTACTACCGCTTCGGAGAGATGCAGGTGTGTCTTGCTTCCCTCGCCAGTCTGCTGGTGGTCTCTCCTCCCTCCTCCCAGTTGCTTCCTAACCGTGTTTGTCCCTAGTCACCGTCTGTTCGGAGGCGTCTAACGACTTTTTTTCTCTCCCCCATTCCGTTTTTCGCCGTCCGTCCAGCTGGACTTCCGGACGCCGCCGGGCTTCGACCGGACGCGCAACGCCGAGATCGGCAACAAGGACATCAAGCTGAAGCACCTGGAGGAGGCGTTCACCTCGGAGCACTGGCTGGTCAGGATTTATAAGGTCAAAAAGCTGGAGAACAGGGACCGCCTGGAGCACAAGCTGCGAGGCACCGACACCACCAAGCAGAAGTACACCTCCAAAAAGGTCAGCCAACACCCCCCTCCCCACCCCCCACCCCCACCACACCCCACCGCGTCTGCCAGCTCCTGTTGTTTCTTTAAGAGTAATCAGCGTATGCTTGCTTCAGAGCTAGCCTCTGTTATCCTCCTCAACAACTCGTTGTGTTTTGTTTCCCCTCAACGCTGGTGTTTCATGTCGCCCCCTGCAGACCGCCAAGAGGAAGCGCGGATACGTCAAGAACAAGCTGTCCCTCAGAAAAGGCAAGAAACTGACCAGGAAGTCTTTATAGGAGGTCCACCGACCCCACCGGGACGACTGTGGACTGAAGGGAGCCGGAAAAAAAATCTTACACACATTCAACAACACACACAGCAGCAGTTTAAAAAAATAAAATAAAAAATCCACCAATCAAAGATGAATGACTAACACCAGAGATTCTCCAGACCCCCCAAACCCTCCCCCCCCTCCCCACCAAATCTACAGAGAGCACGCTGAGCTCCAGCAGGGCGGGGCCAGGGCGAGAGGGGGAGGAGACGGGAAGCGGCAGGTGTGGGCTTGTCTGAGCTCCACACCTCCGCGACCCTTTTGCAGTTTCAAACCTGATGAACTGTGACCTTTGACCTGCTTTTCTTTTTTGTACTTGAACGTGTCTGAGAGCGACGCGAGGGGCGGAGTTCAGCTGTCTCACGCAGGGGGCGGGGTTCGGGGCTGCGTGGCACTCCTCTTCACAGGAAGTCCTGGCTCGGAGGCACAGACACGGTTGGCTCCTCCCTTGCGGCGCCACCGCCGGCTCCTTCACCAGCTCCTCTTCTCCTCCGCTCTTCTCATTTCTCAGCTGCACTCTCACTGCGAGCAGATCAGACGGGCTGTTGGCAACCAACGATTGAACTGAAGCGCTTAAAACACTGGAAACTACATCTCCCACAATGCACTTGACTATGCGTCGACAGCCCCTCTGATCAGCTCATCGTTTTTGCTGAACGTGTGAAACCCGACAAAGAAAAATCCCCCGATAATTCACCATGAGACGCACATATCGTTCTGCGGATAAATTTGACACCGCAGTCTTGTAACCATGGCAACAAGCAGGATATCTGATGCACAGGATGCCACGAGGCCCACAAAGCAGCAGGTGTGGACATCAGACTGCACCAGGACCATGTCTCACACACGCTCACGAGAAACAACATGGCAACAGTCGTCACAGACACGGTGTGAGGTCACATGTCCAGGATACAGTCTGACGTTTGGGAGATGCTGGTTAACGATGACACACCGAGAGGACGTTTTGAAATGTCAAGAACAATCGATTTAAAGTTAGACTTTGTTTTTTTTACTTTATTTTGACTTTGCTCAAATTTTAAACTTCACTCTTTCCTTTCGTTCTTTCCCAGATTTATTTGGATTTTGATTCTCAATATGTGACCTTTTCTTTTTTTAAATGTTCCTGTTTGGTAAATAACCCTTTGATTCCTTGTTGATGTCATGGCTCCTGTTTGGATCGTTTGCTCTTTTTTCAGACTTTGTTCCTGACATTTTGACCTGATTCTCGGAGTGAGCGAACGTGCTCCAGATGCATCAATGCTAATGCAGGCTGCGCCGCTGTGAGTTTTAAAGGCGCAGTATGTAAGATTCAGGCAATGCAACTTGTGTGCACTGGGTGGCAGTAGTATGCATGTTTTAGCAGTTTCCAGTTAGTTGTTGCAAAGAAACTCGAGCACTTGTTCAATTTCCCTCGTCAGACACTGAAGCATTGCTGTACTGAGTGCAGAAAGAGCGGCTCACTGCACCATCTGCTGGCTCAAAGTGGTGGTGCAAGACAGCGCAGGCTGTAGCTAGCTGGTTAGCTTGTTGACTTTGGTAAAATGTCTCCGCCACATTCTGAATCTTATGGGTTGTTTCTGACTGGAATGTTACATACTGCGTCTTTGAAGCCTTCAGCCTTGTCTTTGGTGCAAACACGCAACATGCTGTTGGTCTCCAAATGCCCCCCCCCCATCTCCTGGATCCCAGGAGAAACCAGCTGGCATCTGGTCACTGGTCTCTCGGCTACTCCACCCAGAATTAAGAAAAAAATAGCTTGAGCGGAGACGTCAAACCACGATTGTTCCTTCCCTCTTTTGTAAGATGCCTCCCCACCACCCCGTGAACCCAACGGACAATTCGGTCCACCTTACTCCTTTATTGCCAAGGTGTTACGCGCAGTGCGTCATTCCCAAAGGAGCCGCCTCTGTGTGCCGAGGTTCTTGTTGGACTCTTGCAGATTGCGCGGGTGGAGAAGTCAGCGGCGGGCCTCAAAGAAAGCAAATGGCTCCCAGTGCTGCAGCCAGCAGGTGTATTTATTTCCTGAACGGTGGAGGCTGAGCGCAGCGTCCCATCACCTAATGCAAGGATTCTTACTGGGCTGGGATCTTTTTCAAGTCAAAGGTTCTTCCATCAATTGTAATGATGCGGATGCAGGTGTGAGAATAAAACATGCCTTTTTGAATAAAGAGGTTGAAATAACGTCGCTGCCACTTGGCCTCATTTCTCATGAACCCCCCCCATGTGCACAACTACCTGAATTACAGTGAGACAATGAAGCATTCACCATGGTTGGGTTTAATGTTTCGTATACCAAACATCACAATAAGAACGTTTTACAGCTGCATTGACAAGAATGCAAATCCTACACCGACTGTTGCGGCTCCGCTGTCGAAGCCAGATTACATTCAAACATCCAGCACATGACTGAATGTATTCGAAATTCGACAATGAGAGCGCACGCACGCGCACACACACACGACAGTATCGCACACACTGACAACAACGTAGTAATCAAACACGAACTGGAAGTGGTTGGAAGTTTAAAATGACCTCACAGATACTTTCAGTTGAAGCTACGAGTAGATGAACGAGTTAAAAATCATGCATTTGTCGCTCAGTTTGGCCACGCCCCCAATGGTCCAGTCTTTAGCTGAATTTTTGCTTAAATCAGGATGTTCCACAAAAAAGGACTGTTTGAATGCTGCTGCTGTGAGGACACCAGTCACTCGGTGACAGTCGGGCGTCAGCATCTCCGTGGTTTTTTCCTGCCCCCACCCACCGACCTCGGGGTCCGACCTGCACCTGCTGGAACTCTGTCACTGACTGAACGCCCCCAGCCTCCACCGAAAGGAAACGCCGCGCTGAGGTTATTGCTGACGAGGCAAAACGCTACAACAGTTGTCACCGTCTCCACGCGCTGTTGCCTGAACTTTCAGGTTGTGATGTTAAAGTTATAGAAGCACCAGTTCGGGTGGAGGAGGAGGTGGAGCTGGTGGAGCTCGTTCTATACGGCTGAATCAAAAAAGAAAAGTCCCAGAGTGTGAAGTTTGGCCTCAGAGTTCAAACCAATCAGGTGGGCGTCTGGTTCAACCTGACCATTTCTTTAAACTGGCCGACCTGCTGAAAGCAAAGTTCAGGGAAAAAGTCCAATTTAAAAAAGATTCTAATTTCAAAAGTTTAAAGGAGGTTTTGAAAATTCCGCTAAGTGTGTCTCTCACTTCCTGTAGTTTAGTCAGCACAGCCTGAACCTTGAAGGCCTACAAAAATGGCTGCTTTTAATATCTGCTCCTTACTTTCAGTCAGCAGCTTCTAGAGCACGGTGAAAACGGGCCCCTGCTGCCACCTGCTGGTCACCGTGAACACAGCAGCAGTCGCCTCTTGGCTCATCCGTCAGCTCGTGGATGAGTGGGCGTGTCCTCAGGTGGTGACAGAGCAGCTGGAAGTTGTTGTGGTAGTAAAAACTGATGGGACTTCTAGAACGTTCTAACATGGATGCAGGAGGAGTCGGCCTGTAGCTGCCTGGCTGAAACGTGTCCTGTGATCGGAGCAGTCCGGGGGGGAGTGGAGGGGGCACTCCTCACCATCACTGGTGGGCTTGTGGAACGTGCTCCTGATACAGGGGTCGGGTGTGGAGGTGTGTGTCCCCCCCCTCCATCCTCCTCCTCAGTCCTCCTCTTCCTCCTCGTCATCCCCAAACGACAGCAGGCTGGTGTTCTTCACTTTCTTCTCGCGCTTGGCCTCCACCTTTTTCTCCCCCTCCCCCTCCTCCTCCCCCCCCTCCGCCTCGCCCGTCTTCTTCTCTGCCGCGTCGCTCTTCTTCTTCTTGCTGGAGCTCGCCGTGATGCCCTGGAACCTGTCCGAGGAGGAGCGCTTGGCCGGCTTCTTGAAGAGGATCTTGCCGTCTGGGGGAGCTTCGTCACCTGGGTGCCGGAGATAAACGCATGTTAGTGGGGGGAGGGGAGGGGAGACGACAACATGCAGAACCTGCAGGGATCTGTTGTCTTCTTGCGGCCGGGGGGGAAGGGGGGGGGCGTCAGTCTCACCTTTGTCGGTGTTGCGCTCGCCCTTCACGTCGCCCTTGATCTTCTTCGCCTCCTCCTGCGTCAGGTCGCCGGCCTTCAGCACCACCACCTGGGGCAGCTCGTCCTCCTGGTCGCTGCCGCTGTCGTCGTCCAGAGTGGGCATCACCTGACGCTGAGGCGCACAGCAGCACACACACACACACACACACACACACACAGGCCCGGCTGTTCAGTGGACTTTCAGGGACTCTTTGTCACAACACAATACAAGCGCGCGCGCACACACACACACACACACACACACACACACACAAACTACTGCTGCTGCTGCTGCTGTGTGTGTGTACATTGAGCTTTACAAATGTGTACAGACTTTCCAGTTTTTCTTATGGAACCAAAATAACCTGCTGTAACGAGAGGGAGAACCTTGGATTTCCTAAACATTACAAGCCAATGAAGTGGACAATGGAAATGGAACCGTTCCGTTTTTTAAAGGGACCCTAACGAGCTCCTAACGGGACGTTCCGTTTATCAAGGGACGCTTGGCCACCCTATGCGTGAACCGCCTGGAGGAAGCGTTTAGGTGTCACTAGCAGCTTGTTTCTTTTCGGACTGAATTCGACACGTCTGGTCCCACCAGCTCCTGCCTCGGAGCCGCTAGCCGCGGGGGTAATCCTGCCGCCGCGCGCCGCTACCTTGGTGTCGACAGTGGGGCCCTCCTTGTATCCCACGTCGGTCTTGAACTTCTTGAGGAAGGACGGCTCGGCCGGCTTCACCCACGACACGCCGCTCGCCTTGTTCTTATTCATGCTGACAGACGCACCAAAAAAATGGAGACGGACGGTAGAAACAAACCCGCGGGCCTCGGACGGGATTCCTCTGCGCTGCTGCACCAAAATACGGACGTCATCAAAATGTGCCCGCGACGCGTCACGTGTTTTGGAGAGCAGCCCTGATTGGCTAATGCAAGTGAGAGCCGTTGGATGTATGAGAACCTTTATGCTGTCCGACCTCTACAGGCGGATACACAACCAACAAGAAAGGCGAGTTTCCTGTTGAAACCCGACACATGAGAATGGAGAAAAGGAATTAATTTCCATGAACACGCGCTCCTCCCCGTCTGCAGCTTTTGAGGGAACTCTCAGAACATGAGTGACCTCCCTATTTATATGATCTATTACCTGTAAAGTAATCGTGAATGTTAATGCCACTTTTCAAGAGAGATGTCAGTGCAACACTCATTGTTATTGGGATGTTTGGGTTTATTTTTTTTCCAGGAAAATAGGGACGTTTTGCATTTCCACTGTTATCTTAATTTTTCTTTGTACATTTGTGGTTTTCGTTGTGAGTAAATTATGGACGGTACCCACTCAAGACACTTGGATTACATTGGACGAGCAGTATGGAGGAATGTTGACACGTTTTTGTGGACTTTTATGGATGTTTTTGTCTCGGGCCTGGTTGACCTGCATCATTTGAACGTGGGCAGATAACAAGAAACCTGAAGGATCTCCAGCTGCATTTGAGATGTCAGAAAAGTGCTTCAGAGTGTTGTTCAGCATGGGGGTGAGTAGAAAATGAAGGTACATCATTGTTTGGGTGAACTATTCCTTTAAGTGGGAGCTGAACATCTGCTCCCTCATCAAGACAGCCCAGCAGAGAATGTACTTCCTGCGGCAGATGAAGAAACTCAACCTGCCACAGACAATGATGGTGCACTTCTCCACAGCCATCACTGAGTCCATCCTCACATCCTCCACCTCCACCTGGTACGCTGCGGCTACTTCCATGGACAAGGGCAGGTTGAAGCGTATCATTCAGTCTGCTGGGAAGGTGATCGGCTGCAATCTGCCAACACTCCAGGACCTGGACACCTCAAGGACTTTGAATCATGCTAGAAAGACTCTGTCTGATCCCCCCCAGCCCAGTCACACACTCATTGATACTCTCCTCTCTGACAGGAGGCTGCGGTCCACCAGGACCAAAACCTCACACCACAAAAACAGCTTTCTCCCATCTGCCATTCGCCTTATTAACAAAGCCCAGAACCCACCCTGTCACTCTTCCTCCCACCCCACATCCCACCTCTGACATCGTTTTACTTGCACTTAGGATCACCTGCACAGTGATCACTAACATGGTTGGACTGCTCTACCTGCATTTTCATTGTTATTTTCATTTCTCTTTCATTTTGTCCATATTGTCCATATATTTAAAGTTACTCGAGTGCATCAACACCAAAACAAATCCCTTGTATGTAGAAACGTACTTTGTTATAAACCTTTTCTGATTCTGATAAAATATCAAAATTTGCCGTGTTGTGACGTCATCAATCATCGACGCAAAGCCAGGATAAAACCTGCGTCAAGCGCGGTGAACAGCTGTCCTCACAACTGCCTGTACAGACGCATCCTTTCTCGCTGCGGGTGGAGTTCAGGACTGAGGCAAGGGACTGTGCACTTTGACGGGACTTGTTGAATTTGAAATGACAACATTATAATTGTGTTTTTTGCAAACACAGTGTATCAATGCGAGGAATTACTGTCTGGATGTTATGGAATATCTGGCAAAGTACAATGGACAACATTTAAGGCGCGTGTACGGTGTGTTTTAGCCGTGTGTTCAAAGGCTCTTATTGTGAAACTTTCTGCTCCCGCATCCGTTCCAGGGGGCTCTACACCTGGTCTAGCGTCGGCACCTGTTCCTGTCGGCGGGATGAGTCCTGGGCCGGTATACGCGCTGCTGGCGGGGCTGCTGGCCGGCGGCTCCTCGGTGTTTGCCAAGCTGACTCTGGGGTCGCACATCGTCTTCCTGTGCGAGTTCTACCTGAGCCCCTGGAGCGTCGCGCAGGACGGCCCCATCGACTGCGACTGGGTGACGACACTTTCCAACAACTTTCCTCCATCGTTTGTGTTGTTCCTTTAGGATGTTTGTGTTCGGACACCGGGGGGTTGTTTACACCCAGCACTGGCTTTGTTGGCTTTTGCTGTTACCATTTTCGTCAAAGTTTGAGGCCAACACAGTCGTCGGACCTCAAACTGAACAGCAGATGGCAGCAACACCACCGAAGAGGTCACCAGTCAAAGCTGACTCCTCTCTACCTCGACCCCTCCCCTCCTCTGTGTAGGAGGGGGGAGTCCAGCTGGTCACAAGCCAACTTGGGGCCAGAAGTGGACACAAGGACGATGGGCACCACGAAATAAGTGCTGTACCATTTATAATAAAACAAATAACAGGGGTGTCCAACCCTAGACCTGGAGGACGAGGACGGGCGTCCTCAGACTTTGAGACGTCCTCCTGCTCCAACACAGCTGCTCTGAATGAGTGTCATCAGGTGCTGCAGCAGCCTACTAATGAGCCTCATTGGATTCAGGTGTGTTGGCGCAGGGAGACGCCTCCAGGACAGAGCAGGACACAGGACATGTGTCAGTCATCAGCAATCTCCCTCTTTTAGCCGAGGACAAAGATACAGAACTGTGACTGTACTAGTTTGAGTGAATCCTCTGCTGGTGTCTCCTCAGCTCCACCTCTCCCTGCGGCTGCTGTGCGGCGCTCTGCTCCTGGCCTGCAACACAGGCATGTGGTTCTTCTTCTCCAAGGCCCTGAGGCACTCCGCGTCCTCTGCCAGTGCCATCGTCACCACCACCGGCTCCAACTTCATCTGCTCGGTGAGCGTGCTGCGCCGCGCTGCAGCAGCAGCTCCACTGCTGGGAAGAAGTGATTCATCATGGGATGATGGTCTCTTTTTGTGTTTGTTTTAAGGGGGTGCTGGGCGAGGTGCTGTTTGGGGAGGCCCACGATACGCAGTGGTGGGCAGGTGTCTTCTTTATTACGGTGGGACTGCTGCTGCTCCATAGAGACGCACCTCAAGAGAAGCACAAGAAGGAGTGACACCTGGCTGACCCTGCAGACGGACACGCTGGACCCGGTCAATTCCTGACACCAAGAGCAGAAACAAAATGGCGGCGGGTTTTGGCACCGTATGACCTCAGATTAAGCGAGCGGGGCCGGGTGATCAGACGGGACTAATGGACATGGAGCAGACGGTTGCTCCAGCTCGGTACATGGAGTGAATCTTGTTGGAGTTTTGACACTGATCATATCAAAGTTGGGGCTCTTTATGTGTTTCAGGTAAATTTGGGTGAAGTTTTTAGTTTTAGGGGATTCAGCTCATGCTGAGCTGCACGTTACAGTTGCTCCTTCAGGCTGCTGTGAGCTCCGTCTGTCATGGAAGTCCTTCTCTGCATGTGCTGGAACCTCATGCGACCAGAGGAGCAGCTGGACAGACGATGAAGCTGTTACCATGTCACCTGCGTCCCCGCTCAGCAGGCTGAGCACTGATGAAACAGGACATAGGAGCCGACCAGACTGCAGCATGCTTCCTACTGAGGCAGCTTAAAGAGATGGAGAGCAAATCCTCACAAGGTAACATGAATCTAATGCATTAAATGTAATGGGTGTGAATATTTTTGTATGGATAATAAAGTCTTGAACTTGAATTCCTTGTCTGAAATGAAGTCAGCAATGATGCACCCTGGGAGAAAAATGACTCTTGTTCTAGTGGACTGTTGTCTTAAGAATGAAACTGTTCTTCAATCTTCATGTTTTATTGACTGTAAAAATAAAAGCCACACGAGGAAACAGGAAAAACGATGTAAACCGGAGTGGTCCCATTACACCCAGCTCCCACCGAGCAGTGGGACGCATCAGTCCCCACACGTTCCAGTGACAGGAGATTGGTCATTTGGATGGAGGTCAGTGGGACCCCCCCCCCCCGTACCCCACCATCAGGGTGGTCATTTAACCCACCCATTAAAGGTAAAAGGGTGGAAATAGAGCCCACTCGTTTCACTCCCTCTGCCTGCACGCTGTTCTGCTGTATGACAAATAACAGTAATATAAGAGAAACGAGCACATGAACTCCTCACAGCAGAGCGTCACTGTGACAAACTCTCCTCAGACCTTACGTCGAGTGAATTCCTCAGTAAGACACAGGACAACGTTGCACGACAACATGCCATGAAAATGACTTTTCATGTCGTAACATGATCAATGTTATGTGGTCAAACTTTTCACATGACGGCTTCATACAATCGTACAGTGTAAAATTCTTTGATATACTTGCTTCAATATTAAAATATATCATTGTATATTAGGGTTCATCTTGAAACTTCATTAGCAAAAAGTCTCGTTCCATTGTGTTCAAATTTGTCATAAAGTGAAACTTCTTGCAGTATAATAAGTGAACATGTTTTTTAAATTATATTTAGTCTTATGAAGGGTTGTTAAAATGTGATACTGAGATTGTTCTCTGGCAGGAAAACACAGGACACCCTCACAGACCTCATTGGTAGGATGACAGGTTAGACCAGGGTCTCCAATCCTGGTCCTGGAGGGCCGCAGCCCTGCATGTGTTCAACGTGTCCAGGCTTCAACACACCTGATTGCAATCAGCTGCTCGTTATCAGGCTCTGCTGCAGAGCTGCTTGATGACACCAACGAGATTCAGGTGTGTTGGAGCAGGAACACATTGAACCTTCAGGTCTAGGATTTCCCACCCCTGGGTTAGTCACGAGTTTGACAATACTTCAACTACCCTGTCGGTCAAATGACCGACAACAGGAAAGTGTAGCGCCACCTGTGTTCGGAAGCCCTTATTACTGCAGCTTGGTTCATAACATAAAGTCAGTCTCTGCCTGTTTTATTTCACAGGCGTACCGGAGTGGCAAAGATGGGGAAAACACGTGGAGTTTGGATGAACAGTAATACAAAGTGGTGTCTCGCTCAAGCGTTTGCTTTGCAGAGACGGGTAAGGCACAGGGTGAGTGACTGTCCTGGGTAGGGGGTGGGGGGTGGGGGGGCAGCAGAGAGAGCCAGGTGTTCAGCCATCTGCTGCGTTCTCATTGGACGGCTCAGGGAGGCGCTGCGGCTGTCTGCCGTCCTCCGACGAACCGGTGGAGCAGGAGGCCTCAGAGCTCCTCTTGGGGACATAGTGTGCAGTTACTCAGAGCCTGGACGTCTCGGGAACACGCGTGTGTGGACAGTTACAAATATAAATAGCAATACTAGTTCCAGGCGGTTTCCCCCGTATACGATCCACAAATCCACAGACATCTTTATGTGCTTCTGGCTGTCACTTTTGAAGTGCGTCCCCCTCCTTTCATCAGCCGGCGCTAGTTGAGTGGGATCTCGATCACGTCCTCCTCGATGATGTCCCCCTGCGGGACGGGGACGTGCTCGGCGGGGCCCTTCTTGCAGCTGAGCCCTGAGAAGGGGCTGCACCAGGACAGGGAGAAGGGGCCTCCGAACGCCGCCCGCACGGCCTCCCGGCACGGCACCTTGCCCCACTTCCCCGTCTCCCCCTTCAGCCGCTCGATTCCCTGGAGAGAACACAGCAGTGAGACTCTGAGCAGTCGGGAGGCGGAGCCAAGAGACAGAGAGAGAAGGGAAGGTGTCCTGCATGCACCATGGACACATGTTGGACATCGAGTGAATGACTGGACTCATGTGGCAACGACACTGGATGGGTCAGCTCTCCTGGGCAGGTCCTGCAGGAGCCTAAAAGGACTCTACATCGTGTCACACTAATGCCTCTTCTGTGCACTAGGGGGTGCTGGTGAGTGAACGTCACAGTCAGTCTGCCCCGAAATCTGAGTTGTACAATCTTTCAGCAAAAACGACTCAAGATACCATCTTGTGGTACAAAGTGGTATCACAAAGTTGAATTTTGTCGAAAATACAGAACTTTTTTATAGGTGAAAATTAAAA
>JAUESF010000008.1:16905379-16915433 GCA_032274765.1 Malacoctenus tetranemus | reverse complement strand
GGTTTTCTTTGTTTCTGGATGTGACTGAAGGTCAGTGACGTCCCACATCACTGTCTGCTCCCTCTTTCACTCTTGATGCACTTCACTCCCACATGACGGCTCACACTGCCATCTTGTGGTGAACAGAAGGACACACGCCGGCCTTGGACATCCCGTCTCATGTCCTGCTGTGGCACTGGGTGCTCTTACTGTAATCACTGGCTTTATTTCAGGTGGTCAAGCAGCACAAGTGTGGCTGTTTCCTCACATTCTTGTGGCTACTTCAAGAGGCAACTGATGCTAATGAGACGTGGACATCTTAGAAAGCCGCCTCCTCCTCCTCCTCCTCCTCCTCCACCCGCCCCCCTCCTCCTCCAGCCTGTGAGAAGTTCAGACGGTGATGCTGCGCCACGTTTCCTCCCCTGACAAAGAGCTGAGGTACGCACCATTTCCTCTGCATGCCCTGCACCATCCTGGAGATGTGTGTGTGTGCGCGTGTGTGTGTGTGCTGGGGAGAAAGTGAATCAGGAGTCAATGTGAGCAGCAGTGTGAGGATGCGTTGAGCTCCTCGCCGCGTTTTGCAGCAGGAGGTTCACAGAGAGGACAGGAGGCGGGGGGCCCGGGGCCCACCCTCCCCTTGCACTTGTAAGTGAGGCTAAGTGCTTTGAACATTAGCTTTGTTTCACTCCCTGCGAATGTTATGACAAGTTGCCAGATGGGGTCCGTCTATAAATAAAGCCGCTCTTTGCCGCAGAAGTATACAGAAACTTATGTTTTATGCATCTCATTACTTTACAGCAGGGCTGAGTGAGTCATTCGCTCCTGGCTGAGGAAGGAGGAGGAGGAAGAGGAGGAAGGAGGATCTTTGCCAGAGACGCAGTGAGTGTGAAGGAGGTGCGGAGGCGGAGGAGGAGGAGCGAGGCGTGACCGCGCTTTGACCCGCGCCGGTGCGGGGAAGGATCAGCAGATTTAGAGGACAGGTGGGAGGTCTGACGGCGCTCCTGGAGCTCAGCAGAGACGGACGGATGGACGGACGGACGGACGGACGGACGGATGGACAACCATCTGTCCTGTCTCACCGCTGCTTCGAGAGGGAGCCGCCCTGAAGGGGGGGGCGGCTTCTTTTAATGTCTCCCTCTACGGAAATATGGTCAATGAAGTGTGTAAATGGGGATGATGTAAAGGATGCAGAAGCACCTGCTCTGTGGACTGAGCTCTGGACTCTCAGCATCCATCCAGACCGCTCCAAACATGTGGAAATAATCCATCCAGCCTGGTGATCCAGGCTGAGTGGAGCCTTTACTCTCATAGTGTAACACTACTTGACCTTCGACACTTTGACTGGGTCAAAGAAAAGTTATGGAACATGGCAGTGTTCAGTCTACCCGTGTCACCGACCGACAGACTGATTAGAACAGACCCCCTGACCGATTCACCTCGGACCCCGGTCCACGCGTGATTGGGCGCAGAGGTGCACGGCAGTGATCACGTGGTGGCAGCGGCGGCTCATGATGTCCACGAGGCGGTGGGAGGGAAAAGAGGAGCGCGGAGGGAAACGGCCGGGTCATCACTTTTAAAGTTTTATTCATTACGCTGCAGTTTGACTACAGCATAAGTACAAGCATAAAATCTTTGACTACAACAGCACTTAGAGCAACATTTTTTCTTTTGTTTTTTCCGTTCTTTTCTGTAAAAGTATTGCAATAACAGACCTTAGGCCTAAAACCTATTACATCACAATTGCTTAAATAAAAAGAGGCAAAAAAAAAGAAAACAAAAAGAAAAAAAAATACACAACAATTTTACCTCTGCGTTTGGATATATATATAGACATATACACTGTATGGTTATCGGATACAGCCATATATATATCGAGATTTCAGCACAGAGGGGGGGAGTTGGGGGGGAGGGGACTGGTAAATAAAGCAAACGGATGTTACGAGAAACCCATGATGGAGGCAGTCCTATGGTCACCGTGGAGACGGAGAGAGTTAGCGAGCGGTTTGAGACGTTAGCATTGTGATCATCGTTAGCATCAGAGCTCCAGAAAGAAGAGCAGAACGGCTACCTGTCGTCAGCAGTGGAGAACAGAGTTGACTGGAAAGGGAGGAGAGCTGGAGGGGGGAGGAGGGGGGCACTGAGGGCGGGGAGAGGGAGGGGGAGGGGCCAAAGACGTTGACCCCAGCCCGGGTAAGTTCTTCAAGCTAGTGCAGGAAAATGAAAAGAGAAATGGAAAGAAAAAAAGTATCTTAAGAGATGGAGAGCCGCGCTCAGGGCGCCTCGGCGTCAGTAACCATACTGGGTGGTGGTTGGTTCTAACTTTTTAACCCCGCCCCCTTCAAATCAAAACGACACAACTGCCACTTATTTGGTGCTTTGAAGAAAATGGCGCGTCGCTATGTACATCGTCTATAGATAAGAATGAACATGCTCTGCGGTTATTGTACAGTGGAGTTACTTTGGGTACATACTGTAAATAAATGACGGCAGGTTAAAAACGTGACTCTTGTTTGGATATACTGTGCCACAGAGAACATGGTGATGCAGAAACAATAGACACACACTAAATAAAGAGTTGCTGGATGTTAAAACGCTTCTTTTCCCTCACGAAAACTAGCAAGTGCAAATGTCCCGTCACTCCACTTTTACGTTTTCTCTCACGACAGCGCGGTTTAAAAAAGTTGACCTCGAGCAATGCTGAGTTTGTCCAGCAGGGGGGGTGGTTTGGGTGGGATGGGCTAGGGTGGGTGGGTGGTTATACTTTGGCAGATTATTAAGGAAAAAAAAAAGCAACTGCTGAAAGGAAATAAACGCTGGGTGACGCTCGTCCTCTCAGGGGGAGGGGGGGGGGGGCGCAGCTGGACAGCAGTGGTTGCCCGTGGCAACGAGACGACCAATCGTTGTCCTGTTTTTTTTCGGTGTTCTGGCAAAAGCGAGCTGTCTGCGCCCCCCGATGGAGGTAAACGGGATAAACACCGAGTGATGCATGATATACGTTTCTCTTAAAAGATCTGCTGAATAGAACTATACATTTGTTAGTCGACGATGATCAAAAAGAACAAAAAGAAACAAACAAACAAAAAAAAGGAAAAACCCCCCAAAACAAAACAAAAACAAAACAAAACAAACAAACACCGGCTGCGTTCTGAACGACAGCCAGCAACGTGACAGGAGTCCAATAAATGTGAGTCTCTTTTGTGAACAGCGTCGTTAATCCAGAGGTTATCTCATCCTTATCATAACAGACTATTATTTATGGCAAAATATTATAAGTAGTAATTTGTATTTGTTTTGCAACCATATTCTAAGCATACTTTGCAAACCAGGTTTTCTTTAAAAAAAAAAAAAAAAAAAAAGACAAAAGCACGTTGTTGTTTTTTTTAACTGTAGGCATTTACAAATTTGATGCTGCCTTCTTAAAATTCTTATATTGTCTATACATTATATTACAGTATTCACAACATCTTCTTGTGGTTTCTACCCATTGGGCAGGATATGTGCATAATATATTCAAGTTATATACAGCACCTTACAAACAAACATAAAGAGAGACAGACTACTGAAAAAAGCACCGTTGGAAGTGAGGCACAACGAAGGTGGGAGCTTTTTGAGTGCAAGTGGGTTCCTATGTCTGCTCCACACTGGGGGTCCCGCCACTGCTCGGAATCAGGGGGACGCCGGAGCGGACGCACGCTTCAACACCAAAGTCAGTCCGACGAAAGCTAGGGAACCATGACGACAAAGACACTCCCCCTCCCCCCCCGTGGATTCCGAGCAGCGGGCCGACGCGACGTGTGGTCTGCTCAAACATGAACGTTAGGCACCTTTATTTACTCACGTCATAGTAACATGCAAACCTCCTTGTAGAAAACATAAGATTCATCTTTATATCCTCCGTTTCACAAGCTATGACTGCGCAGACAGAACAAGCTGAGAAAAAAAAACAACGCAAAAAGAAGGGAGGGAATCCAGGGGGGGGGGGAGCGGGAGGGAGGGGGAGGGGTCAGGGCAGGTACCGTACAGTCAAAGGCCCAAGCTAGGACAATCGTTAGGAGGGGGCGTGGCACCTCCAAGTAAAAAGGTTCGATCGCGGCTGCCCGGCCCAGCGTCCAGGAGAGAGGTTGGCATTCAATGTTTCTCCACATTATGGTGTTTGAACTGGCAACATCCAGGCTGATGGGGGAAGGCTGCCCTCTGGTGGCGGGAGTTGCTATGCCATAACTACATCAGCCTTCGAGTCGAGTTTGCTAGATTGAAAATGCTAACTATGGCCATTTTGTTACCTAAACCTAACAAAACTGTCCCTACGACCTAATCCAAAGTAACTAGGTAATAAATTAGACTTTTACAGAAGCTAACTAGGATAATCTGATATCAGGACCAAGAGTGAGGATGTTATGGTTAGTCTGAGTTGACGGGTCAGAGCTAGCACGCGACGTATCGATGTATAGAGAGAAAGGAGCGATGCCAACATGTCCTCTGGAGCGGCCCGAGCACGTCTCACTGCGATCTCACTGCAGACGGTTTGATTTCTCTCTTGGTTTCGGGGTGGGTTGGACAGAAGGTGGCGGCGGGGGCATGAGAAGCAGCAGTAGCAACAAGAGTAGCAGTAGCAGCAACAGCAATAGCAGCAGCAATGTAGTAACACTCACGCTCACACACAGACAAACACACATGTAACTGTAGAGCCGGGTAAACACACACTGAGCAGGGACACGCAGACGTGACGCGCTGATGAGTCTGGCGGGCAGTCGCTCTGAATGTGGGGGTTCGATCAGGTGGCAGGAAAAAAAAGGATTTGGAGGAAAATCGGATAATGTTGCGTTTCCTGGTCGGACGCTGGGACTGGAGATCAGCTGAGCTGCGTCAGAGCCTAGTATGGTGTCAGCATAAATAGTTTCCCTTCCATTTTACACACAGGTTCTTAGAGCGGATTCATAAGGAGTTAGGGCACTTTTTCTTAAACCTGCACTGACACTGGATAACAAGGACCTGGTACTTGATCTCTCAACCAACAGATACCAGGACTTACACTATCACAGCCAGGTAAGTCTTGGTCGTCAGACACTGATAATCTTGAGGTTGAAAAACGCACACTCCAAACGTGGCTGCAAGTGAGGCCAGGGTCAGCAAGAGACAGAGCTTTGGGACCAAATGTGCAACTCAGATCAAACTCTCAGGTCATTATCACAGTGTTCAGGAAGATCCCACTTTAGAACACATAGGCCAATAGAAGTGAATTAAACGGGGTCAATTTTCCCAAGAGACTTGTTGACTTTAGGACAAAAAGCCTCCGGATGTCTCGGAGCTTCTAAACCTCTGTATGTAGGATGGAACCCAGTCCACAGGTGATGTACCCCCCCCGCCCCCTTACGCAGCGTCCCTGGCTATCGGCCATTCCCGGCTTCTTAGGGAGACGCGCTGCTGAATCCCAACGGGAGGCCGATCAATGCACCGATACGGACAGTCAGTCGAGGGAAGGAACTCGTCCTTGAATCTGAGGAACTCGGGCACTCGCTTAACAAATCACTCTGCTGCACACCTGCAGGGAGTGTTTAAGTGCTTTTCTGTGTTGTTGGAAGGGTCTGACCAGCAAGCACACACACACACATACACTCAGCCACACACACAAACACACAGAGCAAGGGAAAGGGCTCGCACTAGCACGCTGCCAAATGAGAGGGGGCTCCACCCCGGTCTCCACTTTAAAGGGCTTGGCGGACTCTGCATCATTTGATCGCACTTTTTTAGCACACGTGTGGGAGGGGGGTGGGGTGGGGGGGGGGGGTGGGGGTTAGGGGGGCATTAGAAAGCGGGTGAGCGGTGGACAGGGTGCTTGAATGGTGCAGAAAGCTAACAGGGAGACACATAAGCAGAGGAGAAGGCAACGATGAGCAGAGAGAAAGGCTAGATTTTCAAAAAAGGTGGTTTCTCTTACAAAAAAGGACCCTCCCATAGCCCTTTGACCTCCACCACACGCTGTCCCTGCTTCAAAAGCTGATCGCTGTGCTGGCGGCTGCAGACAGGAATCTTCATCACTCCATATCTTCTTTATTCTGCTTTGTTTTGTGGCTTTAAAGACGTGAAGACAGAGAGCTTAGCTGTCGGGTTGGGTTTTTTTTTTTGTGTTGTTTTTGTTGTGTTTTTGTTGTCATGGCAGCGGGGGGGGTTTGAGATGGGTGTGGCCGTTGGCAGAATGCACTGTGCATGTCGGGATGCGCGGTTGGTGGGAGGGCGGGGCTTGGGGTGGGGTGTGAAGGTATGCAGAAAAAGAGGTGTCAGGCGCTCAGAGGTGGGAACCCAGAGGCTGTATAAGAAGATGGAAGGCCAGAAAAGCTGCGCCGCGACGTCTCAATCGCCCTCAGGTAGCAGGTTGAATAGGAGATGGGAAACTTGGCGACATCAGCTGGGACAGAAGAAATGCTCCAAAAGACTGTTTATGATGCTTTCTTAGCTTAGAAAACAAAGCAGTAGTGATCTTCTGTGTTTCATTCTGCTCTGATGTTTTTCAACATGTATTTGCAGGATTGAATCTGTAAGTTAGCATGAGCACATGTGCCCACCAGTCTATTGAATTGACAGGGTGGAAAGATCCAAGATTGAAGACATGGTGGCTCCTTAGAGGCCGAGCTGATATAAGTGGGCTGCACCCTGGTGGTTAGTTGAGGTATAAGTAACAAGCGATGATTGCAAAAAGGATTCAATGGGAATTAACACCTCCCCTAATATCGTGTCTGCCTGAAACACTGCCTGCTAAAGAGGCTTCAGAGCGGATTTTAAACCGCCAATTCGTATTTAAAGTTTGGAGCTAGAAAAAAAAAGGAAGATCCATCGTCCATCTTTTTATACAGTCCGAGTTGGGAAAGATTTAAGGAGAGAAGAATCAGCTTGGAGCGACAGCTGGGTGGACCCTTGGATATGTTTTTTTTTTGCCCCCCCATTGGTGCGGAGGCTTGTTTCCTACAGACTCGACTAAAACTCCCCTCAAACACGAGCTCTGACCACGTCGGGAAAACATCCTTCAAAAAAAGCTTCCGACAAACTACGAGATAAAGGGGAAACGCTTGGTCCACCCAGCGGCCAGTCGCCGATTCCTGCTCCCATGAGGCTGAAGTGAACACAGACGCGAAGCGATACAAGGCTCTTCTCTTACTAAGTCTCACTGTGCCGGTGGCGTAAGCAGACTGAAATGTTGTAGGCTGGGTACGAGTATTTCTTGCGTTTTGTTCTCCGATAATAAGAGTAAAAAATAAAAAATAAAAGGACAAAAGCTTATAATACTTATTTTCTATGTTTTTTGCTCCCGACTGTTAACTTACCTTGGAGCCAAAGTTCAGTCAATCATTCCGTTCATGAAAGGAACAAAAGAAAAAGAAAACAAAACCGGAAAAAACAAAACAACCTAAAACATTGTCATCATTATCATCACATAGCATCATTTCCCTCTTCTCTTTAACAACAAAAAAAATAGTGCAACTTTTGGATAACTTTTCTTGTTTGTGTTTTGAATGTTAGAGCGAGTCACTCCCCCCCCCCCTCTCCACCCTTTGTTTTGCTTCCTCGTGAACCTTGGCACTAAAGATTTTGGGTTGTGTGAGTTTCTCGTTTTTTTCGTCGTGTTCTCTGTAAGTCCTTGATTCTCAGTCCTCGCTTTTGTGCACAGATCCCGGTCCAAAAAAAAAAACCAAAACAAAACAAAAAAAAGTAAAAAGAAGAAAAGGACGAAAAGAAACGCAGTTCCCGGGGACGGTGCCGTCGCCCGAGGAAGGGGGGGGCAAACGGGGGGGGGGGGGCGGGGGGGCGGAGAGTTTCAATCTGTGCTAGCGGTGTGGTTTTTCTTTCTCGAAATGAAGGGGGGGGAAAGAGGTGTGGGCGCAGCGCGGACATCCTGGCCCCAGCAGTGCTCGCTGTGTGAAGTACTAACGCCGCGAAACCAACTGAAATGAAACCGACTCGGGCTTCGTCTCCTTCCTTGTTTTCTTGTAGCGAAAGGTTGATTTTATTTGTGCATGGGAGTGAGGACATGAGAGACGGGGGGGCGAGAGGGCGCGTTAGGGAGCCCGCTGCTCACAGGTGATCTGGGCGGGGCGGGGGTGGGGGGGGAGATAAGAGAGACAGTTTGCAGTCTGGGGGAGGGGGGGGGATTCCGTTCCCTCCCCTTTTCTTCACACCAGGTCCTCTGGTTGGCCGTCCTTGGCCTTGGCAGGTACAATTGTGCTTTCTGATTGGCTCTGCTGCTGGATCGTCCTGCTCCCCGGCCCCCCCGGTCTCCCCACCCTCTGGTTATTGCTGTGCTGGTGTAGAAAGAACGCCGAGCCCGGGTAGTGGCCCATCACCTCGCTGTACGCCGGCGGGGGGCCCTCCATGCGCCCGTGGCTGCTGGAGTTTGCCGCGCTGATGCCCGAGTTGCTGCTGGGCGGCCTCGGGCCTCCTCCGCCCATGCCCCCGCCGCCTCCGACGCCCCCGCCTCCGCCTCCACCCCCCACCCCGCCCAGGCTCCCGCCCCCGCCCATGTCGATCAAGTCACTGTCGTAGATGGTCCGGTTGGGCGGCGCCCGCACCGACTCCCGGTTGAGCTCCATCTGCTGCTCGGGGTCGCGCAGCTGCAGCGTGCAGGGCCCTTGGTACGGAGGGGGCTCCTCGCCGTCCGACAGCGAGATGGTGGGCGGCAGGTCGATCTGGTGCTGCAGGTATGGGTAGGTGGGCTGGAAGCGGCTGAAGCGGTCGCGCTGCATGAAGGAGGGCGCGGTGAAGCGGTCCCTGGCCTGGGGGGCGTACAAGACCTGGGGGACGAAGAGAAAGGGAGGAGGTGAGAATAAGGGAGGGAGCAAAGAGGGAAGGACGGAAGACAACAGAAGGAGGATGTGACTGTGGTGAAGAAATGTGGCCCAACAAACCAGAAGTGTGTGTTCAAAGGAACTGTTCCTGGACCAGCTTCCTTTAGAACCCTTTATTAGCCTAACAAGTACCCAGACAAGACCAGAAGGGACTAAACAGCTGTCTGAAAAACTTCCCCGGTCCTGTGTGTAAATACAACAAGCTGGCACTCAGACTGAGAAAGGGGGACGGATGTCATTCTCGATATTCTATGTGGACTGATGAAGAGCAGAACAGTTGGGAATAGCTGGCACACTTGCTAAGCAGTGGAAAAAACCCGAGTGCATTTCCAGGCTTTTCCATGTGGAGTAAACACGGCTGGGAATTACAGTCTGGATCGCGGTCACATGGTGTCCTCAACAGTTTGTCCAGGGACACAGGGAGGCCGTGCTGGGACATCGGCTTGAAACACCTGTCAGGACGTCCACAGGGCAGGACGGCTGCCCATTCAAGAAGAGTCGTTGGAGAACGACCCTCATGACAAACAAAGGAAACCATTTCCACCTAAACCTGGACCACAAACCTGGACCAGTTGGATAAGAGGCAGTGATTTCACTGACCATTGTTGGATCTCGTCGGACAGACGCCAAAAACATTATTAGATTTAACATTTGGATGAGTGAAGTCGGGACTGTGGAGAGAGACGAAACCCTGCCAGCTGAGAACACACACATTACTCAGCTGTTCATAGCGTCGACTCGTGCAGCGAATGCTTTTTAAAAAAGGTAGTTAACTGTGAAATTGGACTCAGCACTGTTTCAGACCATTATATCGGCTCATCTGAATGATGAGATGAAATGAGATCGGGCAAACGCTTTGGAGGCTGAACGCCAACATTTTGAAGACAGTTTATGAACAAAACACACAGAATGTGTAGATTTGAGAAGTCAACAGTCACTAGTGGCAAAAAAAGGCCCTGGGGAGGAAAGGGTTAAAACTTATTAAAGAAAGGATCCACATTGTACACCAGATCTGTGTCAGGGAAAAGATATCACTTTCCCTCAAGGTGGAAAAAGATGACGCCTCCAAGATGTGGACCGAACAGACAAAGGACGTAAAGCTGCACAGATGTGATTTCACCTGCACTGTGTAAAAACGAGTGTCTATGAGACCTCCTGAAGGTCTGAGGGTCCAAGGGCAACGTCTGCTTCCCCCTCTGCTCCAGCCTGTGACGGTTTAGCACCAGTCCAACTGGTTT
>JAUESF010000008.1:16873053-16888210 GCA_032274765.1 Malacoctenus tetranemus | reverse complement strand
GTGTGTGTGTGTGTGTGTGTGTGTGTGTGTGTGTGTGTGTGTGTGTGTGTGTGTGTGTGTGTGTGTGTGTGACACAGCATGTAGTAGATATCAGCCTAGTTACAGCCCCCCCTTTTCCACCACCACAGTCAGTCAGTCTCTCCATGGAAATAAATGAACTAGTTTAGTGCTGCTTAACCCCGAGGAGAGGGAGGGAGGGGGGGGGCTGTTTACGTGTGTGCGGGTACCGAGCCCATTAGACAGGTATCTCGGAGCCAGCGACGAGATGGAGACGCCATGCAAGGAGAGAAAACGAGGAAAGAGGAAGAGACTGATGACGGAGGAAGGATATAATGAATGTGTCAGAGAGGGAGCGAGAGAGAGAGAGAGAGAGGGGGAGAGACAGAGAGAGAGGTGCCAGACATGCTGTGGGGACTGAGGGCAACAAGAGAACAAACAATTACAGCTCTGTCTCTTTCCTCTCCATCCCTTCTTCTTCCTCCCCTCCCGCTCACACAGCAGCAGTGCAGGGGGAACCAGGCAGGGCCGTCTCTGCTGCACCGCAGAGACTAAAATGGGATTACAGAGCAGGAAGCCTCCAACTTGTGCACGCTTTAAAGAGCCAGCGCTCTCCTGTCTGCAAAAAGCTGAAACAGGGCAAAATGCACTTGATAATGGAGACAGCACGGGAGCTGCAGTTTGTCAAAACACGGCTGATATGTTAGATGGGCCAGATGAGGTGAAACCTTACATAATGCTACGACACGGCAACAGAAAGAGGTACAAAGCTGCCTCATTGTGTTAATCACTCGGACATGAACGTCAGCAGGACAACCTGTTGTCGTACGGCCATGAGGCTTTTAATGTGAAGGGCCTATCGGGCGTATGTGAAACCACTGACTCCCTATGGCGCAATTATTGAAGCACGGCTGACACGGCTGCACATCAACTTCTTCATTGTCCTCTGTGTCTTTACCGTTTAACTGTCATATGAAGGTATGAAAAATGTCATTCTGAAAACAGAAAGGAAGGGATGAGGCATTACTCATATATAGAACCTGCACAGCAGTACAGTGGCCCACGAGGACCCCCACACAGCCAGTCAGTAGGCTGAAGCAAACAGCGCCGACGCCAAAGCCACGAAGCAAGAGACACAAGACATTTCTGACACTTTAACACAGGCACAAGAAGCACAACGCCGCATTTTGCAGGTGTTGCGGGCTTTCACATTTCAGTTGTGACTTATGCATCCGTGCTGCGGCCCTCCTATCAGACGTCCCTGGCTGATCTCCTGTCTTCTCGGCTGAGTCTTCAGGAGGCCCCCGGGGATGAGGAGGTGTTATTTGTACGGGTCAAAGAGGACGTGCGTTTCCTTTGAGAGGCATCAGCGTTTAGCAGAGCACAATCGCAGTCAGTCCACAGACCGCGTCGCACCTCGCCGTCGTTCCATCCGAGAGGCAGAACCAAAACAAGTTTTCACTCAAAACTAAACACCTGCCCGTCTTCTTTAAAAAACCCCGGAGAGCATTTACAAATACTTACCGCTTTGAGAAATCCTTCCAAGGTTATTTGAGGAATTCTCAAAGAAGCGACCGCAAAGTCTATTTCCAAATTAATACGCCGACACAATCTATTTGCTCGGATGTGCGATCCTTTCAGCGTCAGGTATTTTTGTGTTGAATACACACAAGAGCGGCAGAACTGGGAGGGAAGTTTCGGAAAATCATTTTTTGCGCCGCATCGCGAAGAAAACGGTTTTAATTCAGATGTGCAGGAGGGCCGTTAAAAGCTCTCAAAGGCACACTGAAGGCTTTGGCTGCACAAGCTGAATGTCGAGATAGCCTTGCGTGTGCGTGCGTGCATGCGTGTGTGTGTATATGTGTGCGTGCATGCGCGTCTGTGTCCATCACATGAACTCCCCACTTTGTGTCGCCGTCTGAAATGTCTTTCCCCACATTTCTTTCCCACACCGAGCAGAGCTTAACTTTTGATTATTGCTGATGTGGGCCAGAACGATGAGACCCGGTGCTGAGCCGGCAATAAATCCCCCCCACCCACCCCCCCACCCCCGCCGCCACGGGTGGAAAAGGACTAACGTAGCCATATCATTCCCATCTGCATGAATATAACATGAACGCAGATAGGAGGAACGCCAGGCCCTGTGATAACACATCATGAATATTACACCATAGTCTAATATTATCAATATTCAGGTGCTGTAATATTCATGCGCCGCGGCGAGGCGAAGAGGGGCGCCCCCCGTGGTAAAGGTTCTATCCGCCCGGCACGCCCGCTGCCTGCCATGCGCTCCCCGCCCGCCCGCGGTCTCTCAGGTGTGCGTCTGCCTGCGTGTGTGTGCATTATCAGTGCCAGACAGACAGGATAGCGTCTAGACACCACCCCCACACCTCCCCCTCCTCCTCCTCCCTTTTCCTCCCTCCCCCCAACTGCCATAAAGCCAGACTGACTCCACTCTCTCTGAGTGATTGAACCAGACTGCAGGGTCAGACTGATGTCAGGGTTAAAGGGAGTGTGTGCTTGTGTGTCTGTGTGTGTGCGCGGGGCTTGTTGACCAAAGGTCAGCCGGTGTCAGACCGTGAGTGGATGCGTTCGAAGGGAGGGAGGTGGAAGGGGAGGGGGCGCTGAGGTGGATTTTTGTGCGATTGGAGCTCAAAGCTTCAAGAGCAACACAGTGGGAAAGCCTACGTGTCTGTGTGTTACTGGTGTGGAGGCCCAGCGGCGATCACACCGTCCCATTTTGGGATCACACCACTGTTTGGCTCTTCATGAGCTCCAAGTGAATCTTCAGTGGATCCAAATAATTCTACACATTGATTCGTCATGTCTGAGTCCCCCGGTGTCAGGCAGGAATGGGACTGAAAAGGTTACTGAGACACATTGAACCGTCAGCCAGTGTGCATCAACACACTGTCCAGTCCATTGCTGATTAAAAATGCATTTCTGAAAAACGCCCACCGCTTAGGCCCAGCGGGGGGTCAATCTGAGCCGAGCGGGACGCCGGGCTGCCAATACACAGGGGATGCAGAGGCAAGAGCCTGATGCCTACATCATTACAATTTAGTACGGGCCTTTTGTGAAATGTTAGGATGAGGATTAGTCCGGGATTGTAACGGTCAGCTATGATGGTGATCAGACTAAGACTTTTCAACTTTGAGCAGAGACTACAATAAAAAATACAGCACAGCAGAAGGCAAACATAGAAAACGAAGAGGAAAACAATAGACAGTGCAGCAGAGGGACGCGACAAGTTCACCACTAAACACATCCTGATACACATGTGCCACAGCAACCCAGAGCAGGCACTAGTTATACTTTTGCCTTCACATTCATATCAGGTGACAAAGTTGTAAAATGTTGCTGTGATAAACTGGTTATTTACCTGATAACATTTTTTAACACTTTTTGAGACAGATGGTGTCAAAAAAAAAAAATTGAGACCTTTCGGTTTTGAATTTACTCTTTTTGGACAGAATTCAAAACTAAATCAGGTCTCAGGTGAATAGCAACACCATGGGCAGGAAAATGAGCTTTTTGAAAGGAAGTCTTTCATTTGAATTGGAAATGGAAAGTTACTCAGATCACTTTCTCCCCGTCTCTCTCTCTCCCTCGCACTTCCAAGTGGAGGACTCCACATTTGGACAGAACAAAACGTCTCGTCAGAGTTGCAGCTTTTTTTTTTCCTATTTTCAATCCAGCTTCACCTTCTGTACCGTGGAGGAGACGAGGCGGCAGCTTCCACCAGGACGCCTCATGTGCAGAGTCACAGATGGAGCATTCACGCATTTTTTTTTTGTTCAAAACACCAGCTAATTCCTGCTTGGCGTCTTCCTGCTGGTCAACATTACCATGGGCGGCAGAAACCACCCTCAGACCAGAGGGGACTCTCCTGCTGACAAGCTGTGCACAAGTGACTGTTTTTAGACTTTCAATGGTTTTAATGAACAATTGCTACAACATTGAGTAATGCAGCGAGGTCAAGAGCCTTGATTTTTATAACAGTGCCTCACACTATAATATAATGCACTTTAAAGTGGCTTTCTTCCTATAAAGTGATAGTGGAGCATTAGAAAAATGTCCACTCTTGGTACTGCAGTATCGTGTTGAACTGTAGAGATGATGTGATCCGTTGCAGCTTTTGGGTCCAGTGTAGTAGCAGCAGTACTGGAGCAGACCAGGAGCAGGCAAAGAGGTAAAGCCGTGAGGGGATCACAGCCAGGAGTCAAGCTTTGACTGCAATTGGCAGGAGCGACTCCATTAGCCTTATTGCTAACTTGCACATCGCTGTGATCATCCTCCTCATTAGCGCGGTCGGAGCAGACAGACACATGGTAGACTGGCAGCGTGCGACCCAAGAATAAAGTGGCAAACAAGCAGACACATGTATGGCAGTGATGCTGCTCTGATGTACGACTTGTGTACTTGCGCAAGCTATATGCCAAACCAATAATGAATAGATCCAGTAACAAGTGCCGCTAGCCTGCTAGATCTTATCCCTCTGTGCCACAGAGCTCCGTTCTGGCTGGGAACCGATGCCAAACACATCAGTGCGGCGCAGAGCTGCACTGGCACACACGTGCTTTCATTATCGTGAACACACACATGAAGTACTTCACCTGGACACCGTCCCAAATACACCCTTGTGGTGCCAGGAATGATGACTAGAGTCGTACTACGCCTCTGAAAATAGTTCCCCGCAAAAGGTCTCTTCCACGCTGGGGAACGTACAGTTGCCAGTCCTCCTAAAAGCTAACCAATGCATGCTAATGTGCTGTTTGATATGTCTCAGTGATGGAGGGAGATCCTCATGTCAGTCAATAACTAATATTTTTCCAAAATGATGACTGAAGCCTTTTTTCCCCCACCAAGCTTACAGTTTTGGTCTGCTGCTAACTGAAAGCTAACGTGCATCAACAAACATGCTTACTTGGATGTTTCTTTGGTGGTTTCAGATTCATTTCTCTTGGCAATCCTACAGCTAGATGTGCTATCACTGTTGCACATTACTTTTCTATTTTCCAAACTGTTGCATCGTCCAAGCCTACCTCAGGATCCTGGCTCCTCTCTTCTAATCTTCCTTTCCAAGCCTTCAGGACAGTTTGCTCTATTTGGATTGTTCCCTCTCAAAGTTAACCAATATGTGCATGTGAAAGGGGGCTTTTTAAAGCTTAGTTTGCCCTGGGAATCGTCTGCCAGGGAAAGCGGTGAGACAAACACTTTGTTTGCCGTCTCTTTTGCTTTGGATTAGTTTTTAAAAAGAGCCTTTTTATTTTTGAAAAAAAACATCTGTTTATGAGGCTGTCCTCTTGTTTCCACAGCACCATGGAAGTGACAAAAAAGTAACTCTGAACACAGAACGCCTCAATGTGATTTCTGAATGCAGTTCCTTGAGTTATAGGGTTCATTGGTATTGGAAGAAAATCTCATATTGAGCGCGCCAGTCTGAATCGAACTCAGACTATAATAATAAGGTTCAGCTCCAACAGACGCATCGCATACACACACACGCGCGCGCACACACAATAATTCACCATGCTGACTTCTTTTAGCCAAAGGCAACTCAGCCAGCCATCCAGACAAATAGATCTTTGTCAACTTAGCAGGGGAGGTTATGAAAATTATTCTGCAGTGTTCTTTTCTGTACAGGTCAACGTCATAGGTTGGCTGGAGCTTGAGGATAAGAAAAGGTAAAGGAAAACATGCTGAGGAGAAAAGAAGGGAAAAAAAGGAAGATGGCTGAGCAGAAAAAAGGGAAGGATAAGTAGAAAGCGAGAGAGTTTGAGAAGCGGAGGGAGATTGGACATGGAGAAGGAGACGGGGAGCAAAGATAAGAGCGAGAGAGGACAGGCATGGCGGAGGGAGAGATTGAGGTGTGTGCCGAGCGTGGTAAAGGCAGACAGATGTTAAAGGCAGACAAAACAACAAAGCATGGCGTCTTGTGTCTCATCTCGGAGACCGAACAACAAAACAGCATGGGGAAAAGCCCCGGCACTAAACAAGAGATGAGAAAGGGAGGTGGAGGAGGAAGAGGCGAGTGGGCTTTTGTGTGTCTGTCTCACTGCTTCCTGGCACGTGTTCGTTTGATAGAGCAGACACCCTTCCTCCCCCTCCCCTCTGTTCTAGCCATCTCACCCCCACGGGAGAGGCGCGTTTCACTGTGCACCTCCAAAGTGGAGGGCTTTTTTTTTTTTTCCCTGCATCAGCGAGGGGTAGCAGACACCCTCTAGACGTGGGCTGGGAGCTGCGTACGTGCTGCAAACTCTCTGCGGCTGCTGCTATCAGGCAGGGGAGGAGGGAAAAAAAAGAGTGAGGAAGAGAGGAGACACAGCAGGTGGGACTGTGGGTGGAAACACAGGAAGCGCCGGGAGACGAGGGGGGGACACATCCAGACTGAAGCTGAGTGGTCTGCTGGGGACAGACGGCGACGCCGAGCTCAGAGAGGAGACTGTGGCACAAAGAGGATGCGTTCGCTGGGACTATGTGTTGAAGACTTTTGATCGGAGGATCTGAACCTCCTTGTCATGGAGCGTGAGATATGACAACAGGAAAACAAACAAAAACAAATGTTACACAATTTAAAAACAAATATATAAATAAACACCGGCCAGGTTGGGAACTGCTGCTATATATCATTGCTGTAACTTGTTTAGAAACTGAGATGTAGATTCCATCGAGTTCAAAAGCATTCGTATGAAGACAATACTGGTGTTAAACTACTGGTTCATTTAAAACGCAACAAAAAATGGTACAAAAAAACCCAACAATCTACATAGTCGAAGCTTGTTGTTTTTGGAGAGGCAAAAGCTGCCTTTGCTTTGCAGTCAACAGGTAAAGCAACAGTCCAGTTTGAAGGGGACCTAGCAGGGGTTTGTTTTTTGCATTGTCTCATACAGTCATTTGATGCTACACAGCGCAAAACGAGGACCCAAAGTGTCAAGTCAACCAGCGTGTTTATGTAACATCTGAAGACAAAACTCGAGGGCTCTGTGCTGCTGTCAACACACTGGTTGCACAAGCTGATGTCAGCACGTCTCCTGTTTCCTCACACAGCCACCTGCTCCAGGCCGAGCAATGTGGCAGACACAGCTGGCCAGGCAACGATGCTGGCGTCAAATTACGAGCACGGAAGCCACGTGTCGCTGGTTGAGCAGAGAGACGGTTTGAAAGCCTCGAAGTCAAAACCGTCCCATCGATCGGCAAATCTCAACAGGCAAACCGAACCTCCAAGTGCAGCTTTTTGAGATATAACAGTTTGTTCAAGTGTAGCTGAAGAAAAAAAGTCAACTTTTCAAAGACGAAAACATCGACAGGTGTCACTTCATTTCATAAGTCACTGTGTGACATAATTAGTGCCTACACAGTTCCACACACAAACTTTGAGAAAAGCATTTAAAACACAGTGACAGAAGACAAACGGCCCCCTCCTCTGCTGTGTAATTACACTCCCTCTGTTTGTAATAACTCACTTTAATCTGCTCTCTCTCTCTCTCCTTTTTTCCCTCCATCTCTGCCTGCAAATCAGAACTGGTTTACATTTTGGAAAAAGATGGCTCCTCAACAGCAGCATATGCTTGCGTGGCGTTTTCTTCTGCTATGACTCACTGTCACACTGGCTGTCTCTCCGCCAAGATGGACTGTCTCTCCCACTCTCTATTTTGGTCTCTCTCTCTCTCTCTCCTCCTCAGACTGTACTGAGCCACGTCTTTCGGTCTTCCCTTTAATTTCATCTCTCCTTCTCTCTCGTCTTTCATCATCCATCGCCCTCCTCCTCCTCTCGTCTCTCCCACCTTCTCTACAATCATCCTACAGCATACACCTCTGTCGTGATTTCTCCCGTTCCTCTCTCTTCCAAGCTCCTCTGCGTCCCCCCACCTTCCCTCCCACTTTTTCCTTCCTCCTCCCTCTGACTCTCAGATGAAGGGGGTATAAACATGTCTTCCACATGCGGTCTCATTGTGCCGAGCCAACAGAGCAAAACAACCACGCTTAGGTTGCTCAATGGGCTTGGCCAGATGACTAGCACCTCCTCCTCTTTTCCTTCACTTTTAAAAAAAAAATTTGCCCCTTCGGGTTGAGATGCTTAACAGGCATGAAGCAATGCCTGGCAGGCAGGATTAGGCAGGGGCGAGAGACAGAGCAGATAGAGAAGACAGGAAGGAAAGAGGGAAGAAAGACCAAGCACGAGTGGAAAGATAAAGACACTGAAAGTGAGACGGGCTTGAAAAGAAGTGAGAGGGAGAGTTTACATTAAAAAAAAAAAAAAAGTTGTTGTATACAAGGAGGAAAATGCAGGGTAAAGGAAAGAACGAGTGGCGGGGAAGGAGGAAGGGGATGGAGAGGAGGGGGGATAGAAAACAAACAAAAAAAAAGTCCTATCAAGAAAAGTTTCTTTCCTGGTTGGAACAGCCGGCCGTGACCGCAGGCTGAACTTCAGCGCAGTGCTGAGCAGCAGCAGCTGACAACAAGACAAAAAAAGGAAAGAGGAAGAAATTAAGAGGAGGATTACGAAGGAAAAGGAAAGTGGGGAGAAGAATAGAAAGAGGAAAGAAAAAAGATAAAAAGAGGAGAACAAACGATGATCGCGGAAATTCAAAAGGAAAAAAAACTTGGTGAAGAAAAGAGGACAAAGAAGTGCAACAGAGAAGAAAGAAAAGAAGAAGCAAAAGAAGTGAAAAGAGTGGTAGAAGTGTTAGAGGAATGGTGGGGAAGAAGAAGATGAAAAAGGGAAGGAGATGAAGGAGAAGCAAAAGGAGAACGAGCAGGAGGAGGAGGAAGATGATGTCAGTGGTCTTAGGAGTTGATCAGCACAGCTGAATATTGCAAAAGGAGAGACGGAGGAGAGACAGAGGCACAGGAGGAGAGGAGAGGAGTGAGCAAATGGAGGACTGAAGGAGTTCAAACAGAGGGGAAGATGTGGCTCAGTGTGGAGAGCGGCTCGCACAGGAAAAGTCAATCGTGTGCACGAAGAGAATGACGCAGAGGCTGCAGCTCCAGCCTGCGTCCAGCCTCAGCAGCCCAGGTCTCCTCCTGGCTGGCTGTGGCTTCAGGAGTCCTCCAACTGTGTCAACAACAACAACAACAACAGCAACGACAGCTGTCTTACAGACCTAAAAGCTCAGTGCGAGGAGCAACTTGTTGGCAAGAGCAAGCTCTACCTGCTCACAGTGACCTCATGTGACAAGACTGTCAAAGTCAGGCCTCTTCCTGACTTTTGCTGGAAAAGAAAAAAAAACCAACAAAGTCTCATAGAGACTCTCAGTCCACACAGAGCAGCTGCACACTGACAACCTGTTTTGATTACAGGTTGCAGAGAGGATGAACCTGGAAAAACCCTTTGCATTTCCGTGCGACGAGTGAAACCGTTAAAAACGATGACGCCATGCGCCGTCTCTCCTCCATCCTGTGTGCTTCATCAGCTTTAAGGCTTTGGGTCGTAGAAAGTACAGCTCCACCTAAACACCCTCCATATACCAGTTTGCTTTTAGCAGTCAGTGTCCTGTGAATGGAAACATCTTCTGACACTATCTCTCGTTGGCGGAAACTTTCTTGAGATGAACCGATTCCTCCGTGTGGGCAGGTCATCGTTTTACTTGCAAAAACACGGCACATGCATTCTTTTAGATGAGAAAGATGCAAGCATTTTACACTTCATCTGTGTCCCACCAACCTTCTGACCCCTATGTTCTCTGGCACCAACCCAAAGGGCTCCAGGACCCTGGGTTGCAGACCACTGCCCTAAATAATACAGCCTCCAAAAGTGTGTGTCTTTTTAAAAAACTCAGCCCCATAGTTTGGATCTGATGCTGCAGAGGGCTAATCTAATGGCTAAAAAAGGGTACATTAGTCCTCTGCAGCTTGCTGCTCGTCCCCACTGATCTCCACTGTACATCAGCTCCGAGATAGCTAGCAGAGAGCTGCATTAGGCTGGATAAATCTGACTCCAAGGAGAGCCACTGACGAGACCGTTCGAAAGGACACCGAGCGGTCCGTAGATTACACTAAAAGGAGTCTATGATGCTTGACTTTAGAGGCGTAGCTCTAATATATGCTCATCAGACTCAAGCAGCTATTGAACAGATCATGTCGGATGCATGGAGGCAGGACGACATGCGGGGATAAGGAACGGCAGCCTGTGCAGAAAAAAAAACGACCTGCTGCACGCTCAAGTATTAATGGAAAAGTGCAAAGTAGAAGGACGCCTGTGATCTCTGGTAGATGTTGCGGTGCGGAGTATGACAGGTGGTTATGTCCTCTGTGTGAGACAAGCACCATTGGCGCCGAGCTTCATTATCTGGCTCGGCATCGTTACGTCGCATCCCCGGGTTCTGGGAGACTGCTGCTGGCTGCCTTTAAACTGAACACTTCATTTACCGCACGAAGATCTTCCTGTGTCGAGTGAGGAAATTAACTCTGAAGTTAAATGCGTGTTGAAAAAGTTCGATTTTTGTCACTACATGCGTTGCTGGATGCACTGTTGGAGCAAAACTAGATAGTTGCAGTTGCAAATGTTTTATTTTAAAAAAAGCACTGCAGGAGTTTGCATGAAAGAAACATGGTTTTTACTAGCTCTCTATTTGTTGTCTGTAAAAAAGGGCTTTTTCTTGTAATTTGGCATCAGCGTCACCATGATTTTGACTACTGCTACTTCTGGAGTAACTCATGATGTTAAGATGTTGATTCTCAGTGTGACTACATATACAATCATTAACTATTTATCTGGGCTTCGTGAATACGACACGCTAAGAGAGCGATACAGAAATTAAGTCAGGTTTTTTGTTTCCATTTTAGCCATTTTGAATTCCGACTGTGCAGGTTTACAGATGTCTTTTGGAAGAGGATTTGTTGCCACAGAAACTCTGTGGTCTTGCCTTCATAAAGTCACAGCGTTGGGTTTGCTAATGTTTGAAAACAACTTTGGAACACTTCATGAGTGCAGCATGAATTTCTGTCTTCTTACATCCCTGAGCAGTTCACCTCATACTCACTTGCCAGCTTCTGAGAGCCTCTGAAACTTGTACTTTACTGTAAACCAACAGTAATCACAGCTTTGGGGCCTTTGCGGCATGGAGCATGAACACCTCCCATTATACAGGCGTGTTGACCTCTGCTTTGTGACTCCCAGAAAGGCTAATAAAGCTCAACCAAAATCAGCAAGTTATTAAAAAAAAAAGAGGGGGTTCACTAATTTGCGTGGACTGACCCTTTAAAAGGTGCAGTTTCTTGTTTCTTACATCAAAGTTAAAACACGCTTCTTATTCTTTTGTTTGCCTTAATGGGAGCTGAGCAGCTCAGGTCATACAACAGTAGTAATAAACAAATGGCTCCTGCTAATGCTGCTTTAGGAACTTGAACACTCTGCTTTCTAGAGTCGACGCAGAAAGCCGGCGGAACAACACAGACTTGACATCTACTTCCTTCCTCCTCCTCCTCCTCCCCCTTCACTGTCTTTTTTTCCCACTCTTCTCTCTTGTCATATCTTTCTTCTCTTCCATCTTTCTTTCCACCCACACCAACACCACCAACCTCTTTCTTCTTCATGTGCCCCCCCCCCACTTCTTCTCTTTTTCTTTTTTCTCCCTCCGTCTCTGCTGAAGTACCACTTGGGGAGTTCAGCTCAAGGCGAACGTTGCGGAAAGAAACGAGAGCTTCTGACTCGACGAGGTACAAATAAAAAAAGGGAAAAAAAACCTCTTTCGGGCGGCACAAAGACCAAGTGTAACCGGCGATATCAACGACTTAGCGACTCCCACACAGACAAACGCACTTTTATAGTGTTTTAGTAACCTTTCCAGTGCTCGCTAGCTTGCGGTGGTGGCTTTGTTTTCCAAGCGGGGTTGGCAGGGCAGGTCGAGATCAACGCCGGTTTCTGTTTGGGAGCAGAACTCCGGGCAGCTTTGAAGGAAAAGCTTCAGGGGTGAGGTGTTTTTCTAATAAGTTGGAGGTTGCGCTGGGTGGACATATAAAAAAAAAGAAAAAGCAGAATGAGAGAATATTGCATTTAGGCTGAATCACCACTGTCCAGCTCTGAATGGAAGCTGCAGTCTGATTCTGTCTGTGTGCTCCTGCAGACAAAAAACAGCTGAGAGGGCATGTCTGTCTCTGTTTGGGGGCTCGCGCGCACACACACACACACTCGCACGCACACATTCTGCTTGTGGGGCTGACTGTCTAGGAGCTGAAGCAGACATTCACTGCAGCAACAGTCGCATAATAACCGAGGGAAAGCAATCTGTGCACGACCAAATGGGATTCCCAAGCAGTCCCACCCATTGGTGCACGCACGCACACACACAGACACACACACACACACACACACACACGTAATTCATCATTCGAAGCTTAGTTCTTATGAGAAACTGTAAAGTCTTCCCATTAGGTTACTTGTCTCATGAAAATATAATTGCTGTAAATTAGCCGCCCCGGGGTGCTCCGATGGGTCGGGTTGGGGGTTGAGGTGGGTGGGTGGGTGAGTGGGGGGTTCAGATTGCAAGTTCCTGTTACTACCAATGAAAACAGGAAAAAAAAACAGTCTGAAGCATTAGCGGTTGGAACTTCTTCTCCCCTGCGTTGTGAATCGTCTCACAACGCAGACCTCGACGTAGGTGATCCGCCGGGTTTAATCCCACCGACAGATGGGGCAGGGCCGCAGGGAAGCGGGGAGGGGGCAACTAGGGGCCGCGCATCGCTATGGTTGCTGGGACGGCACTGGGCCGGGACCTCCGAGCCGGATGCAGCGACCATGACCTATATTAATAATTCTCACAGAAGCACGCGCAAGAACACGCGCGCGCACACACATACATACACGCACACACACACACACAAAGGATCTCCATGCACAGAGCAAGAGGAGGCCTAATCAGTAAGTCGCAGCGGCAGGGAGAAAACAGGCGAGGTGTGGAGATCAGTCAGTGGTGATGACTGATCAAAGTTTGAAGTGCAACTCGTTCAAATAAAAGGGAACAATGCAATTCAAACGTGAGCACCGCTGGCCACTTAAAAATCCCCTGGCGAGCCTCAACGGCAGAATTGTCTCGTCTGTTTCTGCTTTCTTTTTCTCACACACTCGTCTATTATTTCCATGACAACCAGTTTCAGTATGAACACCGGCTACTGATTTCCACTTCCTTTTTAGGCTCAATAGGAGCCATCTAACGAGCTCGAGAGGATAGCGCCATGAAGAAAAAAAGCCTTCTGAAGTCACTAGAAGTGATCCCCGACTCGCAGGTGAGACAGAAATCCACCAGAATCACACCAATAAGACTAAAAAGGACACACTTTAGTAGGAATAAACTGCGACACAAAAACACACACAACCTTGGTGCTGGTGCCAGGGGAGAAGGAGTCGTCCTGCCAGGAAGAGGCGGGCCTCACATGAACTAAAGACCAGCTGCCTCTTGGTTTTCCTGATGAGCTCCGGCTCCAGCCAACACCAATGACAATGCACACAGACAACACAACAGGAACCACAACGGAACCTGGGCAACCTTGGAACTCAACACTATCCTTTCCCCAGAAACAGGTTCAGTACGCTCCATCTGTAAAGCAGCAGCGCCAATGAAAAAACAGAACTCGAGTAACAGGTAAGAATGAGTGCGCCGGGCCCTATTTTCAGTGGTGGATGAATCATCACGCAGTACTTATAAACCTAAAAGTCTGATTCCAGCTGGGGATTGTTCTGAGGTCTCTCATTTAAGAAGATTATATAGGTTTAACAGCTGGAAGGCGAGCAAGCTTCAATACGGAACAAAAGGTCGACAACCATCGGGCTAAATCACTGAAGTTCTGAGTTTGTGGAGGCTAACGATCAGAAATTAGCATGCAGATCAGAAGCAGCTGACCTGGGTTTGGTTGACTCCTAAACGTTGGTGGGAACAGAAGCTAAACGGAGTTGAGTTAAAAAGCAGTGGGTCAGCTTGGCTCAAGCTAGCAGGACCACGATTGGTTGCTATGGCATTACAGACACTGTAATTACTGGCTTAAAGGCAAATAGTTCAATGACTGTGTGTATGCAGCAAAAATAAAGATTATAAGATCTTATCATCAACATACAACAATTCCCATTTATTTGCTGGTAAACAAAATGAAAGCTTCAATTAAAGAATTTTTAAAAATGTCATTTAAAGGCATGTAAAAAGACCAACCAACAATTTTAGATTCTAAACTTATGAGACTGTATTGGTAATCATTTTTAGTCGTCGCACAACTGCCCCAAAATGTTCTCACTTCCTGATTTAAACTGAGGACTTGGGCTAATTGACATTTTTTCAAGAATTCCTGACATTTTAAAAGACCAAAAAAAAATCCAGGAACTCATCAACAGATTTATTCCTAAAGAAATTAGGTGTCGACTTGTGGAGCTGATGAGGGTTTAACGAGCCAGAACAACATCGCCAGCCTTTCCGGAGATGCTCCCTTCGAGGAACCGAGACAAAAGCTCCGACCGGAGCGTCTGCGGCGCTGGCTGCGCACGGCGGGCTGCAAGCGGCTGGAGACAGTGATGATGCTGAGATAACTTAGTTAGCAAGACAATGCCGGCGCAAAAACACTTTGCATAGCAAGCATCGGATACATCTGGGACCTCCAGAGTGTGTGGATGAGAGGAGGGGAGGAAACCAAGAAGGGAGAGACAGAGCAGAGGAGAAGTGCTGCGTTATGGTTGGGGGTGGGGAGTCAGGCAAGACCAGACAGTCTGTATCTCCCCCTGACCCCCTGTCTGAGTCCCCGTGTGTGTGTGTGTGTGTGTGTGTGTGTGTGTGTGTGTGTGTGTGTGTGTGTGTGTGTGTCCTCTCTCTAGCCCAGACAATAGAGCAGACCCTGTGCCTGATTGGGGTCAGCTGGTGGCTGCCGAGGGGAGAGGAGGGGGAGGAGAGGGGGAGGTGGGTGCAGTGGGGGTGCGGTAGGTATCAGACACCGCTGTCTGACTTGTGTGTCTGGACTGGGAGGGAGGGGGACTAAAAAGAAGGAGGGAAAAAAAAAAAAAAAACAACAGACAGCCCTTGTGAATGGCTAATGAAGAATGAGGAGCGACGAGGGAGGAGAGGGAGAAGGACGAGGACGACCGGAGGATTCTTCTTCTCCTCCTTCACTCACACACACACACACACACACACACACACACACACACACACACACACACACACACACACACACACACACA
>JAUESF010000008.1:16833957-16839096 GCA_032274765.1 Malacoctenus tetranemus | reverse complement strand
TGTGTGTGTGTGTGTGTGTGTGTGTGTGTGTGTGTGTGTGTGTGTGTGTGTGTGTGTGTGTGTGTGTGTGTGAGCTACTTTGAGCCCTGTCAGGCATCTGTGCGATTATAAATCTGCGTGCGAGCGAGCAGGAGCACAGTAAAGATCCATGTGATCACAGGTGTGTATGTATGTGTGTCAACGCAAAACGCAGGGGAGAAAAGAGAAAGTAGGTGGGTGTGTGAGTGTGTGTGTGTGAGTGTGTGTGTGTGTGTGTGTGGGTCCATGTCTCGGCTCTACCTTAATCCCCGGATTGCCTGAGCTGAGGGTTCAGACATACGCTGGCCTTGTTGCTACAGTCAGCCTAATCTAATCCTATCATCACTCTAAAACCTTGTCTGGGTGAAAACTCTCTCTCTCTCACACACACAGACACGCACACAGACAGACACACAACCATTGTGGGACCTTCCAGTTGATGTGATGCATGCTCCTGCCCTAACCCTAACCATCACAACTAAGTCAAAGCCGAAAACCCCAATGTCAAATGAAAACCTTTGTCTTAACGTCACTGTGACTGTCACCAGTGAACCACACCCTGAATCTTAAACAGATGTGAAATGTTCTGTGGCTAAAATGAAGGAACTCCCAAACTCTACAAACTCAAACCCAACCTAATCCAAACAGGAACCTGACCTGGAAAACACATCTTAACCCCTCCAGTGCAGTGTCAAACCAGGATAGGCTGACTGAAAGTGGAGCAAACCACCAAATCAACTCCATGTAGCTATGACAGCTGGTCGACCACACACACAACTCCAAGACAGACTGTCATGTGGTCACTTCCTGTCTTTGGTTCATTTCCTCTGTTTGGCTCTTTGGATAGTCCCTTTGCATTTCACACAGCAAATAAACTGCACCAGAGTTCACTTGCAAGTGAAAATGTTGTTTAAGCACAGGTAAACGCTACTGGGGCCTAATAAGGTTCAGCAGTGTGATCACTGCAGGGGCCACATACAAACACAATGTTGGACAGCCTCACTTGTGGAACATGTTAACTTCTATCAGTTTAATGTCCTTTCATTTCTTCTCTAAACATAATTGTGACTATGGTCACAATTACTTACTTCATTCTAAGTTTTGAAACCACATTTAAACAAATGGAAATGGTTATAATGTTTCATTCTCTGACCACAGTGTTGGACCCCACAAGTACAGCGAGTTCTGAAGGGTTTGAACCCCACAAATTCAGTTGAAAACACATGAACACACAGAGAAAGCACATTATATGAACCCGCCTTCACAACCACACACTCATGTGTCTCTTGACATCTCCCACAGCCACAGAAAGACACACACCAAAGCCCTCACACGTCTGTGAAAGGAACACACGTGAATACCATTCCACACATACACACACACACCACACGCAGCTGCACCGCCGCACAATAACCTGATGAATTCTGCCTCTCTGTTTTCCTGCCATCTAACTAAATCCCATATCCCCTAACTACCACCTCATGTCTCCGCACTGCCACGCTCACAAACAAATCAACCAGCCACCTACATGCGAGCACACACTCCGATTATGGGTCTGGAGGCCCACCCAGAGGTGGCGGGCACCGTACCACACAGCCGGGCTGTCTACTAAAATTGTTTTCTCTTCAATCAACCTAGCAGGGCCAGTTTGTCATGCAAATGCGGCCCTGGCTTGCCTCCCTTTGTTGCCGTGACAGATTAGCGTGTGTGGGTGTGTGTGTATGTGTGTGTGAGAGCGTTGGTGTAGGTGTGTGGTATCTGCTGCTCAGTCTTTCTACATATTTTTTTTTGTACCCTCCTCTCGTAATCCGCGGTATGTACCGCTGTGTGTGTGTGTGTGTGTGTGTGCGTGTGCGTGTTGATGTATCTGGTACAGCTCTGCGGTTATTTGTTTCCATCCGTCCATTGTATTATCAGTCATTATCTCAGCAGCTGCCGCTCCCTCCGTCCTCTCCTTTCAGCCGCTCAGCAAACAGCCGCCGCATCGCCCTTCTTCTATTGTTTTTCCCAAGATTTCCCTCCGTACTATGGATGTGCTGTTGTTTTTATGTACGCCAGCAGCAGACCGACTCTATACAGCCACAAACTCCTGCACCTGAACTCAGTTCGACCCTTCCGCTCTGTTATTTTGTTTCAGGCTCCTAAGCAATAAGGACGGCGTACAGTCCTGGGCGACCTCCGCCCCGCGCTGCACCTCCACACGCCGGCTGTAGGCAGTGAAGGAGCGCTGAGCCTGCTGCCGCCGTCCCGATGATTTGCTCTGAACGCCGCCCCCCCCTCCCCCCACCCCCCCTCCGTGCTGCTGGTGTCGGGGCGCTGCCCGGGTTTGGAAAAATGCCGCAATTTTCTTTCTTTTTTTTTATATCACCGACTTGCAAATTTCCCACTCATGAAATCAGTTTGAGGCAAAGAATACAAAAGAATATATTCAGCTGAGTGTGTGATTCTTATCACACCGGCGGGGAAACCATAAAGTGAAGACATAATGGTCGGGATTTTCAGTGCGGCGTTTAAATGTGTAAAATGATGCATACAATGGGCGCGGCGGCAGCGGAAATGTGGGCAATTCACCGGCCCCGTTGTGGTGAAGCAGGAGCTGAGTCAGAAAGGTGAAATAACCGGTCAGCCTGTGTCCCCTTCCTTCATGTACGATCATGAACTTTGGGTCACGACTTTCAGAACAAGATCTTGTTATCCAAGCTGGCAGAGTGAGTTCCCTTCAGCGCGTGGTGAGGCGAGGAGCTCTGTCTCCCAGGAGGAGCTCAGAGCAGAGCCTCCGCATCCTCCTCCACGTCGGTGGGAGGTGGCTCGGGCGTCTGTGTGTGTGGACACTGAGAACGCAGATCCCAAGGCTCAGTGAGCGAATAGGTGGACGTGTATGATCATGTCAAGCAGTAGCAACCATCTTCTCTTCCCCCACGAGAAGAGAAAAATGATTGTTTCAGCTTCAGAGCTGCAGTCCGTTCACAAGAAAATCTCTTCACGTGACGACTGAAAATTCACAGTACAGCAGAAAGCGCTGTGTCGGGACACAGTGATGGTATGTTGAGAATCAGAGAACATCGTGTCAAACTGCCAAATCAAGAACATCCAGTCGTCCTGAACTGTGTTAACATGAACAGTCGAGCCAAAAGTGATCCAGACTGGTCGGAGGGGGAAAGGCGTGAAATGTGTCGGCTGAAGGGAAACGACCAAGCGATGTAAGAAAGCTAAACTCACTTATTTCTCAATGTCATGAAGAAGAGAAGCACCGACAGAAGCTCTGAATAACATGGTAAACATTAACATGGCAGCAAGTGGCTCATCGTGGTGAGATTTATCCCTGGAAGCGTTTTCCCTTTTTTAAAAAAAAGGTACCGTTCAATGTCAGACCCCATTGACTCCGACATCCAAGGTTCCTACTGAGGTTTAGTCGGCGGTGCAGAATGGTGCCAGGTGCGTTTCTTTATTGAAATGTTGCCAGCCCAAAGCCCCGAGTTAAAAGACGACAACTTGCTCAGTCGTGCAAGCGAACAATCGCTGAAAGACTCGTTCCCATTTTTTCCCGCTGAATGTGTCGAGCCTCGCACTGAGGAGGGCTATTGATCCACTTCAAACCGGCTCATGTGATAATTCACATTTTCGGTGGCGTTTCAAAGGGTTTGCGTAAAATCAGCGTGACAGTTGGATGAAAACATATCTTTGGTTGCTCTTCTCCTCTCCACTCGTTTGCCCTGTTTTGACTCCCCCTCCCCTCCTCATGGATCCCACTTTCTTCCACCGTGCCCCCTCATCAGTTCGCCCCCCCCTCCCTCTTTTCATCCTCTGCCCTCTTTCTTCACTCTTCTATCCTTCACCCGCGCCCCCTTTCTTCCCCTCTTTTATCAGCCCCTCTTTCTGCGCCCGGTCATCTATCTCGCTCTCGCTGTGTCCGAGCATTACAGGGCCGTCAGAGTCGATTGTGTCCCAGTCAGCAGCGCAGGTCAGGTAATGAATCTCCCCCCGCCGCCCGCCTCGGGAGCCCAGTGACACGGAGCTCTTTTATCACCCAGGCTCGGTGGGGGCAGCGCCGAGCGGGTTGCAGATTGGCCGGCGCGGGCCCAGGTTAGCGCGAGGGAGACCACCGCACGGGCACTTCATCAGCCTGTAATGTGGCCTGGCACGCAGCAGACTGGAGCGCGGTGGGGGCCGGGTCAAAGAGCCCGGCTGATATACGCGCTTCTGGGACTTCCTCCTTTCAGTCAAGGACGACTCGACTCGGGCACTTCACCAAGCGCCCGGTGGTCCGCTCCGACATCCAGCACGGTCGCTGTATCAGGGTGGGCTTTTGCGGTGTGTCCGACGCTGCAACTGGTGCTGCATCCACCAAGTCCACAGAGACTCTCTAGTTTAATTGCAAAAAAATAAAATAAAATGTTAAAAAATATTTATTTCTATTTTTATATTTAAATTAATTCAATATTTATTTATTTTTGAAAATATCTGAAAATGTCTGCAAATTAACTTTTCAATTCTTACCTTGCCTTTTGGTATTTCACTCACACTCAACTCTCCACTTTCGAAGATGTTGTTGAAATAAAAAGCCACATTTGACCACATGCAAAACTTATAATATTGTTGAAAGAATTCTAAAAATATAGATTTATTTTTTTCCAATTACGGGCTGCAAGCTATTAGTTCTGAAAGAAAGAGGGAAAGAAAGAGGGGGGGAGAGAGAGAAAAATAAAAAAAACAGATTAATTGGATTTTCTTCCCTGACCTGAAAGCTTCCTCAAAGCGTGCAGCCTGAATGAAAACTCCAAATTAAATTATACGCTCTGATTTTTGACACGATATCTCAAGTGAAAATTCAATACCAAAGTTGTTCCGTCGTCATTTCAAAGCCACAATTCAACTATTTCAAGAAGAAGAAATTCGTGGAAACTGTGAAAGCAGCACACAGTTCATTGCCTTCTTGATGCCTGGCTTTTAAAACCTAAGGTCATTCCTCAGTTGACACATTAAAATAAAAAAAATGCACTCGTGGTGGCGATCGTTTGGTTAAAGAGCCGCTTTTTTTGTGTGTCAAATTAAAAATCAAAGCCGATCGTCTTGTAAAGTCAGTTTGTAAATGCCTCATTATATGCTTCCATAAATGCCAAG
>JAUESF010000008.1:16826457-16828957 GCA_032274765.1 Malacoctenus tetranemus | reverse complement strand
GACAGCACGTCAGACTGCACCTCAGGTTGGACAGAAAAACACAGAGTCAAGTCATCTGATGCACATTCAGTCATCATCTACTTAATACATTTGCTGTAAACACAAGTTATGCTTTTATTAACATTTGACTGCATTTAGCACCAGAGAAGATCATTGAAACAGTCAAAACAGCACTTCATTTTCTTTAGAAATTCAACTTGTTCACATTTTTTGGAGGGCATTTTTACATGTCTCTCTGCTGTAATGTTAGCGTTAAGCTAACATCCAGCTGGTGCAGGCCGTGCCTTGCGCCAAGACAGGTCCAACTTGTGTGATGCAAGTTTTCCTGCTTTGTACCGAAGCACCATGAAACACGAACCACCTCATCACTGTGCGAATGCTTTAAGTCCACTCTGAGCAGCCGTGTTGCAGCCTGGGTGGGATCTTGACTAAGTGCTACAGTTTTGGTAAGTAGCAGAGAGAGTTGACCCCTTAACTCTGCAGTCTTTGACCTGCGGGCGAAAGCAAGCGGCTCCAGCCATCTGTCCTTAAAATGTCACTGCAATCATCCCATAAGTGTGGACATGTGCTGTAGGTTGAACGGTCTCTCTCTCTCTCTCTCTCTCTCTCTCTCTCTCTCTCCACTAATGCACCTCGCTCTCTCAAGTAAGTTTTATCGAAAAAATTTCAGAGAAGAAATGGCATGTTGGTGGGTAAAATACCAAAAGGTTACACACTGTGAATGCTGCCTGCCATCATTTCTCCTTGTGTTTCCTCCCTTTAGAAAAAAAAAAAAAAAGGAAGGACAGACTCAAGTTTGGCCTTGTTGACCGGATAGTGTTTTTCGGCTCTGCCGGTTCCCATAGCGACCGGTGCCAGTGCCGTGGTTACGGCTGGCTGGCACTTCCTCCCGGCAGGCACCCTGAAGACACTTTACTTCCTCGGCCCCACTCTCTCTCTCTCACTCTTTCTCCTTGTCCTCCATCCTTCCCATCACTCTCTCTCTCTCTCTCTCCCTCCGTCGTTCTTGGAAATGTCGAAGCTGGCCTCTAATCTGCCTCTCCCTCTGTCTGAGTTTGTCTTTATCTTGACAGCCCCACTTCCGCTCGCCGCAGTACTTATCGCAGCATCTTCCCCCTTCTCTTCCCCTCTCCGACTCAGCATCCACGGCGCTCCTCGCCGCCTGCCTCCGCGCCTCCTCCTCGTTCTGCTCCCTTCCTGCCTCTAAGCCTCTCACAGCCCCCTTATCTCTCCCTTCTCCCTGCTCTTCCTCCGCTCGCCGCATTTCAAACTCTTCCTCCTCTTGTGTTCCACTTCAATTTAATTCACAATAAAACAGGCCTGCGTTTAGAGGGAGCGAGGGAGAACAAGACTTTTTTTTTCTTTCTCTCTCTCTCTCCTTTTTTCCCCCTGTATTATTTCAAACCGCCAGCGCGGGCTATTTTCTTTCATTTTGCTCTCAGAGTATCTCGGCAGCGGCACTTGACGCAAATAAGCTGGCCGGGCTGCAATTTCCCTGATATGCATTTTGTTGCGCTGAATAATAGGCACTTATAGCAGAAGACAAGCAATCAGCCAGTTAACGCCCTGATTCCACGCAGCCTAAGAACAGCCCCCCCCACCCCCCACCCCCCACCCCAAACTTCTATATGTTGTCTTCCAGCCGTGCATTCGGTTTTTTGGGGGGGCTTTTCGAGGCGACTCGCGGCCGTAATCCCTCCCGTGACGGAGGTGCGGCCCTGATAGTTCCACGTGCTGTAATTACAGCAGATTTGTGAGCACCGTAGCTCAATTGGAAAGCGACTGATAGCCGAAGGAGTGACATTTACGCTCATTACGGCTGCAAGCATGTTCTGAAAAATGCCAAAGTGGAGGTAAGGAACGGCAGCGAGCGCGACGCCTCACCGAGAGAGTCTGTCTGGAGAAAGGAGAGAGCGAAAGCTGGTGGATGCAGATAAAGATGTTCTCCTGATTCACTTCATTTTTTCAAAGAGGTCCTTCAAGGACTTCAAAAACTTCTGCGTGAGATGGAGGAAAAAAACCAAAACCCAACAACCTCAAAACAAAAGCATGAAGCAAGATAAGGATGACCGCGAGTACATTTCAAGCAAATGGCAGACCCACGCTGCGATGGTGAATCTGTGGGCGTCTGTTCTGTGGGTGGAAGAAGCTTCGTCTTCTTTTCTTCTTCTGTTTTTTTTTTTTTTTGGGTGCTATTCTTAAAAGTGCCGGAGATCCAGTGGGTGGCTCCGAACTTTGAGTTCTGTGCCTGACAGGCTGATCAGCAGGGCTGGCTTATGGAGTACAGAGAGAGAGGGAGAGAGTGAGAGAGAGAGAGAGAGAGAGAGAGAGAGAGAGAGAGAGAGAAATGGTCTGTGCTGCGTTCAGGCTGCATTCTGCTCAGATGGAGCAAAAATGACAAAGTCGAGTTTCAGACAGTCGATAAAGAAACAATTTAGATAAATCGTTTGCAAGACAAATGTTGGAGGCTGGAACTCGCTGGTGAAGGGTTTTCAGGCTT
>JAUESF010000008.1:16802076-16812145 GCA_032274765.1 Malacoctenus tetranemus | reverse complement strand
ACACACACACACACACACACACACACACACACACACACACACACACACACACACACACACACACACACACGCCTCCAATCACACAACTCAATCCGCAGCTGAGCTTTTATTGAGTCTTGTGAGCAACTCCGTTCAGACATGACAAATTTAACCGTATCCCAAAAGTTGTCGTGTTCCTTTCAGTTGTGATAGCATTGAAGTTCACAGTGCTGCTTTTCCCAACAGGTTGTTTTTCAGGCACTCTTGGAGATGTCAGAGAGCGCCTCCGTCTCAGAGGGGCTTAAACTACCAACCAAACACGTTTGCCTTCCTCCATGAAAACATGCCATCGTCGGAGGGTGGAGAGAACCTATGACATTGAATGGAAAGCGCTCCGACACAGGATCCCGGGCGAAGCAGCGTCGCTCCTCAGGAAACAAAGCGGGCGACACGACAACAGTCTCAATATCCCTTATTTTAATGTGGCTTGTAATATTACTGACAGACCGAAAAAAAACACAGGAACTACTACAGTGGTGTTGATCCCGGCCCCATGCTGCTGCTGCATAAATTAAAAATACATCATTGTGTTATGAAAGCAATGTTATGACTAACAAGACAGTGGCTTGTTCATCACCTCCTCTCTGGCAGGAATGTCAATAGCGCCCGACACCTACGAGCTCCGCCGCCCCGCTGCTCCGCATCCTATTTTGCGCTCGCACACAACTTCCTAGAGCCCCCCCACCCACCCCCACCCTCGCTCCTACTCTCCCCATTTCCATCAGTCTCCCTCACTCTCTCTCTCTCTCTCTCCATCTCGCTCGCTCGCTCTCTCTCCATCATCCCCATCCATCCATCTCTTGTCGGAGCCTCTCAGCGGGGCTCGGGCTTGTTGTGCGCGCAGCATACTTGGGCTGTGGCGTCAGTTTGGAAATGAGGCTCGTTTGCATTTAAACACTCTGCTCTCTGGGCACTTGGTAAACTTGATGAGAGGAGGATGAGGAGGGGGAGCGCAGAAGAGGGTGGGGTGGGGGGGGTGTGGGGGTCGGAGAGAGAGAGTGAGAGAGAGAGGGAGGGAGGGAAGGAGGGGGGGGAGCAAAGGGAGTAATTGCGGTGCTGAGAGAGAGGAGAGTGAAGGAGGGAGCGTGTGGAGAACGCCGGCTAATATAAATTCATTATGTAAATCCGCAGCTCAAACAAATTGACAGGCGAGTATTACACCCGAGAGGAGCTGAATCAAGAGCATGAAAGCATTAGCTCCACTCACCCTTGACCTCCAACCTCGACCCGCTCACCGGAGTGTGCCTGTTATGCATGCTAACGACCCGGGAGGGGCTGGCCGGACACCGCCGCCGCCGCTCCACATTTCAGAGACTGACTGAAGCACTCGCACGTCTGTGCAGGGACGTAAACAATGTTTGAGAGGAAACACCGGAGACGAGTGTTTTTCTCGCTTAAGCACGTGCGGACACAAGACGAGCCGTCTTTCTGCCGTCACCTGATAAAAAGTATTCAGATGCTCGAACCCTTCGCTCCATCCCGCCTCAGTGCTTCCATCCAATCAGTGTTCAGTCAGTTAGCAGCTCTCTCGCCTCGTACCCACCTGTGTCTCATCCAGCCCCCCCCCCCGACGTGTAGTTTGTCTTGGACATCATGTCCACCATTCCAGCCCAGCAATCGATTTAAGTGTGTTTGCCTGGTTTGTTCTTTTCCTTGCTCCCATGCACCCCCCCACCCCCACCCCCCACCCCCTGTTTGACTGATCGCTTGTTGCACCCAGCACCACAACCTCTGAGTCTGAAACCGTGTCGTGAGGCTCTGTCCTGACACCTCCCGGACTAACGTGGAGGTCTTAAGGAGCTGCGGCGCAGAAGTGGGGAGAAACAGATGGAAAGTGGAAAGGCAATGCCCCCCCTCCCCCTCCCCCCTCCCCCCGAGAGGCTACACAAGACGCCGTTCAATCAAATCCTCGCCACTTGATGCAAGACGACAAAAAAAACCCCGACTCTTTAAAAACAATGTGCGCCAGCGCCACCAGTCTGTTAATGTTTTCCTGAGTGACGTGACATGAAAAATGACACCGGGCTCATTGTTTTCGCCGGCAGTTATTCACGTTTGGACTGAAAGCTTCCAGAGTGAGATGACACTCTCATCAACAGCCGTACACACTGGTGACGAGGACGCCCAACAAAGGGGTGTTTTATTTTGGGATGGAAATGGAGTCGCATGATGCGGCGAACTCTTAAAAGGCCTTTCTCAAGAGTTATGGAGAGGTCCTGTTCACCTCATCACCTTCCTCTTCAACACTTGGAAAAAAAGAGGATGAGAAGAAAAATCCAAGCAGCCGAAGCTGAGATTTGTGTGGGACTGTGTTGCAGGACTCAATCCAAAACCAAAGGAATCAGTAAACACTCTTGTGAGCTACATGCGGTCCCCTCGTCCTCCACTTCAGATTTGTGTGGAACCAAACTTGAAAATAAAGTGAAGTCAAAGTGAATAAACTGGAGCCCCCGCTTTGTTTCTCCCTCTGATTCACTTTGAAGCCTGTGATGCCACAAATCCAAACCCCCTCCAATTTCCCTCTAATCCAGCCTTTCTTTTAAACTTTGACTCGAGGAGATTTAAACTCTCCAAGTGGACCGAGCAACACCCAGCGAGGTCTGAGGAGACAGACTCTGGGGCTGGGTGCTGCTGGCTTCCTTCAGAGGTGCTTGTGTGCAGGTAGTCTGGGTGGGGGGGGGGGCAGGAGCTGGGTCCGGGGAACGCCCCTCTCTCGTGTCTGATGTTCCCTGGATGCCGCTGCTGCTGCTGCAGCTGCTGCTCACCTTCCCCACAGCAGGATGTTCCTTCCGAGGCGAGCAGCGCTCGCTGTGATGAACAGCTCCCGTCTCGGCCTCAGCTTTCATGGGTTTTATTTTCAGCTTTGAATTGACAACATCTCTCCCGTCTCACTCCCACCGCTCTGCTCAAACCGCCTCTGACAGACAGTTTGTTTCTTCATTTAAAGAGTGCCTGAAGTTGTTCATTAAGTGGCGTTATTGACAAGTCTAAAAACAACTTTGGTTAATGACCCAGTTCCGGTTATTTTGGAAACATCACATTCGTTCGAAAAAGTGGACCCCCGCAGGGTTGGATTGGAGGTCGGACTCAGCGTGTTGGGTTTGCAGGATGACGTGTAAAAACTGTGTTAACTGGTTTTAGTTTATGTTAGTTAGTAAAAAAACAGCTTGCTAACTGGTGGTCAAAGTCTTCTGCTCAAAACATGGAGCAGACAACATGATGATGGCAGCAAAGGCAAATCAAGAAAACTAAACTTTCATCATTTTGCAGAGTGACTAACCTTCACTTGCGCCTGATGCTGCTATAACTAGCAGGGAAACTGCAGGGTGTTGTGGGTAATTGCGCAAAGCCTGGAAGCTAAATCTATTTCATTACAGATTCAAGGCATTTCATTATCAGGCTGCTGATATCTTGAGTAGCTGTCGAAGCAACAAAATCAGACGTTAATGAATCCTCCGTTTTGATTTTCGATTTCACGCCAAACTTTCATGCTGGATATTTTGAGCCGAGTGAGACATCAGAACCATCCCGCCGACGGCCAATCAGAGGGAAGCCAGCGATCGGGTCGGCTTTCAGGACGGCCAGAGGACGAACGAACTTTGTTGCTGTCGGGACATTTCAAACTGAACCGCAGACACGCTTTTCTGCCACCTCCACTTCAGACGTGAACAGACGATGTGTCGAGAACAAGCTGCAGGAAAGAAACAATGCCGTCCTTTTGTTAACACAGTCTGATGGACAGGGAACCAAAGTCTGTTTTCCTACGGACCTTAAATCAGCCGAAAGAAGTGTCCCAATGGCAAGGCGCTCACTTGCCATCGTGACACTTTGGAGGTGCCGACGCAGCGCCTGGCGGACGACCCACTCCACCACCTGAATCGCAGCTGCCCTGAAAGTACACAACTGTTTTTCAGAGGCTGATCACTGCTCCTCGTGACAAGTGCAGGCTCCATCAATGCTGCACTTTTCTAGCTTTACCTTCAGCAGCAGAACGCATGGCCGTCGATTGAAAAAAAAAAAACATTCCACGAGCCCTTTAGAACGCTCTCAAAGCCTTCAATAACCTCAACAATGAACGCCATTTAAGCAGCACAAGTGTATTTTTTTTTCCTTCCGTGGCATTTTGGAGATGCTGTGGAGGGCTCTCAATTTACCAGACACTCCATCGCCCTCCAACATTGACCGGTCCCTCGCAAAGTAAAATAAATGAAGCACATCTTGTATGTTAAACCCCTGCATGAATATCCAAAAAAGGGTTGAACAACCACTTCAGCCACCTCAGCCACATCGCCAATTCCTGACTCAACAGCTGACTCACCCTGACGGGTGGTTCGTCCCTCAGGGGGTGACAACAAAGGAGGAGGGGGAGGAGGGGGGGGCTCGGTCGGTGAGACTAAGTGGTGGCGTGACGGCAGCAGTGACGGTCGGCGGTCCTGAGCGTCCGCGTCCGCCGTCAGCTTTAACTGGTGGGTCGGCGTGACGACCGGGGTGCCACTCATCTCTGACCCCTCACGCTACCAGGAAAGCCATTAAACGGGGCATCAAAGACGGCCGGATGGCTTCAGAGTGAGAGGGTGGGCGACGGGGGGGGGGAAGCTGAGTGATAGCACCGATAAGAGGAGACGCAGGAGGAAGAGAGGAGGTGGGTGGTGGGTGGTGGTGGTGGTGGGTGGTGGTGGTGGTGATGAACGTGCTGGCCCTGTGTGTCTCCTGTTGTGTCTGCTGGGAGTAAAATCCCACCACCACGCAGAGAGCAGGCCGCTCCACAGAGAGCTCCAGGACGACCACTGGACGTCTTCACTAAGCTGGATCCTAATGAGCTGGAAATCACACACACACGCACACACACACATTGACCCCCTATGCACTGGCTCACAGGCCAAATTAATCATCAGCTAATGTGGACGCAGCGCTCGCCGGTGTGCCGCACCTCGTCGCCGAGGACCCGCTGAAGTCAGGAACGGGAAGCCTGACCTGCCAGCAGACATTCAGCAGCCTCCCGCATACATGCGTTGAAGGACTACTTCAAACATAATGTGCATTTCTCTCAGAAGAGCCCGAGCGCGCCGCCCGCACATGAGGGAGGAAAAAAAAGCAGTGAGCTGAATGAGAAAGCGTGACAGGTTAAATTCGGTGTGTGGCAGCGGTTCAGATGTTACAGAAAAAAAAGATGCAGAGAATTGTGATACATTTCGCAGAACAGGGTAACCACTCTTTCTCCTTTAAGCACTGAGATAAATGTTTTATGCATAGATCAGTATTGAGCCGCTCCACCAATCAAAGCGAGTGGGTTGAAACCTTGGGTGTTACTGACAAAGAGCAGAGAGCGCTGCACAGAGTAAGCGTGGAAAAACACACAGTGCTTTATGGTTTAGTTTCCTTTTCTTGGAAGATTTTAGACTAAATTGTTTGCCAAAAATTTGCTTACTTTGACCCAAAAATACATTTCTAAAACTAGTAAAAGTGTTTCAAAATAAAAGTATTTCATAAAAAGACATGATGAACAAATGCTTATGAAGACGCCTTTTTGTGTACCCGCCAAAGCCAGGGGAGGTTGGCGCCCAACTTCGCACCACCCCCATGGATTCGCTCCTGCATGACACATTCAGTGTCTCAGTAACTGAGTGGCAGCGCCATTGTGTGTCGCTAAATATCGTGTCTAGGTTAAAAAGCGAAAGGCAGCTTTTTCATCAGTTGTGTGGCAAACGGCTGATACGGGGCAGATGTTTCATGTTGAGACCACTGTGGTGAATCAGACGTTCAACAGTGCGTTTTTGCTTGGGAAGCCATCAGCGCGCGTCTCTGACAGCTGTCACCGCTGGAGCCAGGCGCGCACGTCAGACCGATCTGCAGAGCGCTGATCACAGTGGATTACAAGTGTCTGTATTTAGCCTCCTGAAACAAACAATAAGGGATGTAACACTCATCGGTGGCTTCAGCTTAAGTACAAAACCAGCTGCAGCGTCTGATATAAGGGAATTTAAGTAAATAGGCAGTCCTACACTCCAGCACCTGGACACCTCGAGGACTTTGAATCATGCTAGAAAGACTCTGTCTGATCCCCCCCAGCCCAGTCACACACTCATTGATACTCTCCTCTCTGACAGGAGGCTGCGGTCCACCAGGACCAAAACCTCACACCACAAAAACAGCTTTCTCCCATCTGCCATTCGCCTTATTAACAAAGGCCAGAACCCACCCTGTCACTCTTCCTCCCCCCCCACACCCCACCTCTGACATTGTTTTACTTGCACTTAGGATCACCTGCACAGTGATCACTAACATGGTTGGACTGCTCTACCCGCACTTTCATTGTTATTTTCATTTCATTTGCATTTCTCTTTCATTTTGTCCACAGTTTTTGCGATATTATTTGGCTGCAACAAAACCCTGTAAGGTAAGTTCATACATTTTATGAATTAGAATGTACAATGTATGTATTTTTCAGTTATATTTTGGTACATGGTACCAACTGAAACTCATAAATACGAGTGAGAAATGTCAACAGCAAGAGAAGAAAAAAAATGAATTCTTACTTTAGGAAATTTACTTTACTTTCTCAAGAGTTGGACCTTTTATGATCCACTTCAAGCACAATTCACAAACTTTTTCAAATTTTTGTTCTATTTTTTCATTTCATTCGCAACAATTTTATTCTCTTTGAATTGTATTTTTTTTTACGTTCTTCATATTTTCGCTTTGTTCTCAGAATGGAACGTTAAGAAATATTTCTCAATTCAATCTTCCCTTGTCAATCGTCATGCATCATGTTGCATAGCTTTTCCGGTCAACCATGGTTCATCCCACTGGTCCTGGTACCAGTCAGTAACTGACTCCTTTATTTAAAATATTATTTTTTCTGCCTTTACCTTTTAAATTCAAGGTGAAGTCTGGGTCATTTTTATTCCCAACTCAGTGGTTTAAATAGACATTTGTGAACTTGTTCTCACTTGTTCAATGTACAGATTTGAAATGAATTCTCGAGATGAATGTTTTTATTTCATATTTGATGAATAAAACCCACCTGTTGATCCCGACATGATCTTTTGGATGTGACTGTTGATGAGTCAGTCCACATCACTGTGACTGTGTTTAACATGGCTGTGTCAAAGCATTTTAGCATCGAGTGCATGTGAAAATCCGCCTTTATTTACTCTCAATTTTTCACAATGTGAACATTTTAGAGGGAATTTGCACTCCACAGACGAGAACTCATTTTGGACTGAAATAGATGCAGATGATTGTTTCCTTGGCTCATCAGTGGTCCGGAGGTCACCAGCCACTAAACACAGCAATGATCTCCCCCATCATCCGTCCCCCCCCGCCACCATCCCTCTCTGATAAAGACCCAACGGCACCGTTCAATTAGCAGCGTCCTGCGGCTACATTCGCTTGCTGGCTAATTGAGCTCAGGCGTCGCAGTGGAGACCAAGGCCTGGCAACGGCGGGTAGCTGTGGGGGGTGGGGAGGGGGGAGGGGGGGTGGCGAGACTTCGCCAGCGCTGACACCGTAATTACACAGCAAGTCACCCAACACGGGCTCAGAGGTCACAACCGGGTGAAAACGGAGATAAGGTGGCGGGAGAGGAGGGGCAGAGAAGATGGGGGAACAAAAAAAAAAGAATTAGATGAGGGGGACGAAGGGAGGAGACAGGAGGGGAGGGGAGGGGAGGGAGGGAGGGAAGGACAGCTGACTGGAGGCCTGTTCAACCATGAGATTAGGCTAAGTGATGAAAAGCAGGGAGGAAATAGAGACAGAGGCGGGTGAGGAGAAAGCACAGGAGATGGATGGAAACTGCTCTGGACACGCTTTGAGGAATGAGCCGGGTGGGCGCAGAGATCAAGATATTACTGTATCACGACTTAAGGAGCTAACGCTGGCACGGGAGGGGCCACGGGGAAGGATCGCCTCCAATAAAGACACACTCCACTTTTTAACTCGCAGTGAACCTCCTAATACAGAAAGTAATGCCAACTCATCAAAAGGGTTCGTGGTTTAAGAATAGCTGAGTCGGGATTGAGGTGAAAAGACTTTCATCCTCCGCCACAGCACTGATGCTGCAGGGGTCATTTGGAAAGGGTGGGATAAAGGTAGTGTGGATTCTCTGTTTGAATGAAGCCTTTTTGCATCTACCAACACCTTTACCTTCATCTACCAACACCTTTACCTTCATCTACCAACACCTTTACCTTCATCTTGCTCCTCAGTGGAAAATCCATCTTTCACCATTTAACCAATGTTAACCACAGATTGTCCTTCACCCCCCCCTCCTTGTATTTCTCACATCAATTCAATTGACTGTGGCACGTCATGTGATGATACCACCACCATGCTTCACAGTGAGGGTCAGATAGCAACCAGTCTATTCCCAGAGATGCACACGTGTGTGTGCGTGCGTCTTTTAGCTGCTGATTACAGTAAAAAGGCCTGAAAAAGAGTCCATTTACCATACAGTCACTTATTTGCATAACTTCTTCTTATTAAATTGAGGATTTCTTTTCTATTTTTTTTACATTGTGGAGTTTCTTTATTCTCAGAGTCATTTCAAGGCTGACACAATTTCATTCCTGAGAAGAAACATAAACAAGAGGGTGTGTAGTTTTTTTTTTTTCCTTCTTTCAGGCAGCTTCGATCTCAGCTGACAGACGAGCTGGGACATCAGATTAACTTTGGTGTCTGGACACATTATCTTCATCACTGCTGCTGTGGGCGACATAAAACAAGCCCATCTCATCCGAGGGCCACTTTATGGAAGCCAGACAAAAGGAAGCACTTAACAGGAAGTTTATTTTGAAAGGAAGATGAGATCTTAGAGTGTTCAGACTGGAGTTTTTCTGAAGCAGCCCCTCAACCCACCCACCAACCCACTCAACAATGCTTCCCTTCTGACTTCCCAAGTTTGATTCATGGCAATAATCCTCAAAGAGCGCCGACTCGGGACCCAGTTCATCAATTTCCCAAAAAAGGACCTTCATGTGTGGGGTCACAGTCACGGGTCAAGACCTCATCTCATCTCTCCGCCCGTCTGATAAGAATCCGTCCCTCTAATCTTCCTCGGTGCTCAATCAAAACAGTGGAAATGCTAAGCAGGCCAGTGAGACATGAGACTCTATGGCGCTGCAGCTTCATGAAGTCGACGCGCGCCAAGTGGGAGTCTGGCGCAGTAAGCCATGTAACATTAGCATGCTCCTGAAATATTCATCCACCATTAGCAGCTAATGAAATCATCCAGACCAACGAGCCTCGAAACATTCATTTGTTCACTATTATTATTATTATTATTATTATTATTATTATTATTATTGTTATTATTATTATTATTATTATTATTATTATTATGTGCTCAGTATAACATGCTGGCGGTGGTCATGTGTGCTCCATTCATTTATACTAAAAAGTACCAATTTATCTTATTGATAACAAAGCAATTAATATCATCATCTAACCAGTGTGCACAAGTGAAGGACGCATGACAACCGCAAAACCTCAGTCGCCTTCCACACACACACAGATGCAATAAATAAAGAACTGGTACCATGTGAAGTGGGTCAGTGTGCCAGACCTTTAAAAATAGCTGAGTTGGTCTAAAAACATCTAAATGCAGATGTATCCTGAACTTCAGCAGCATCGTACTGCTAGTTTAGAACTGTTTCAGTAGGTACAAACAATATTTGCTATTAATACTGCTTTAGAGTTTGAATCACACAAAATCTGCATTATTTTGTCTTTCTTTTTTTTCAAAAATCACACCATTCATTTCAACAGATTTTCCATCGTTGCGGACCTGGCACCAAAACAGAAGCCAGAGCCGAGTGGCACACCTATCAGTGACAGGCGTCTCTGACCGTCAGAACTTGCAATGAAACGAGAAGCGAACAAAAAGGAAGCAGGCTAAATCTACCCTCCTGCCACAAAGTTGAGCACTTTACTTTCAACTCGGCAGTGACCTTACATTTTTTTTCTGAAGTTCTTCTGCAGAAATGGTGTGTGGAGAGAGAGAGAAAAAAAAGAAAAGATCACAGTGTCAGAG
>JAUESF010000008.1:16455311-16469378 GCA_032274765.1 Malacoctenus tetranemus | reverse complement strand
TTCTCCTGTCTGATGAGGAAGCTGAGCACTCAGCTCGTGACTGAGGAAGGGTAAACAGAGGGGTCAGCCAGCCATACTACTGGGCTAACAGGTTCCATGAACAAGCCTGCACAATGCTTCCTTTCACCCTCAAGACAAATACCACTCGCTCACAGCCCTTTACCACAGCCACAGAGGACCCCGCTGAAGAAGGGCGGCATGCAAGGACGCTTTTTTAATCATTACTATTGTGGCATGATTTTTGGTAATGGTGGGGGGGTTCAATGGGGAAGGAGGGGGGGCATTCCCATCCTTGGAGCACCTTGTTGCCCCCTAAAGATGAAGAGGCTACGAATTAGATAAATTCCTATGTGTTTGTGATCTTTTGACCAGAGCGCTGGGCTCCAGCCTGCAGCCTGGCCGCCCCCCTGAAGCTGATCCAGAACCTCCACCAAGACAGAGAAAACCCACGGAGACACGAGGAGGCCGGCAAGCCTGGACTCGAAGCTGGGATCTCAGAGCGAGGAGAGAGTGTTAACCACTACAACGCTGTGCAGTCCTTTGAATCAAGTTGTAACACGTTCAATGAATTAGAAATGCAATAAAAAAAAAAAAAAGCGCACCAAAAATCTTTACAGACTGAGGCAGATTTCGGCTCACACTGTTTTTCCGTCCGTTTAAGCTCAGTCGCACTAATCATCACTAAACTATCTGAAGTTGGTCACTTGAACCTGTCTTCTTGAGATAAAATCGCTGTGATGGACCAGTGGCCCCGGTCTAGATGAAGGTGAGTGCAGGGGCTCACAAGGATGAATAAAAGGAGCAATCTGTTTCCTGTATGTTTTCTGAGGCTTTCTCAAGTATGCCTGGAAACATGTTGCACGGTTGGGATTATTCAATGTACATACACAATGTGAGAAAGAATATAGGAAACTATCCTCCGTTCATAAAAGATCCTGCGCTACTTTGGTGTCCTGTTGTCTGAACACAGAGTGATTTCAGGCCAAAACAAAAGCTTCAATTACAAAACTTTTTTGTCATTACTGCCTGTTCAAGTCCTCACCAAACAAAAGAGCTACTCTCAGATTTCCAGAAGTTTCTAAAATGGCGATGAGTTGCTAAGGATGAATGAAAATGTATTGGCCTCCAACCACAATCATAATTACTAATGACTCATGAAAAAAACGTATGCATTAAAAGTACATTAAAAGTTGCCTTATTGGATTGATGAGGGAACAGACGCTGGTGTAACATGTGAAAGGTTTGGAGATTTTCCATTGTCGGACAGAGTCAGAGGCAGCCTTGGGCGTGACTGCAGATTTTTCGCAGGTGAAGTATGTGCAGGCATTCTGCTTGGCAGCATGTGCATGTGCATTCAGGTTCTCAAGGTGTGGTTGCTGGCTTGAGTGAGAACTCGCCAAACCGGTTACATGTCTTTAAGTCACCCGGCTCACCCTGATCGCTGCTTCCTGCTTGCGAAATACCTCTGGTCTGATGCGACACACCTCTGATACAATAGAGCGGGGACTTTTCTGCTTGATTCTGCCATTTCTTTTCCCTTTTCCCTGCACATCTCCACAATCCAAGCTATCTGCTCTCTCCTTATATGGGTTACAAGCTTGAGATCCTGGCCTGAAGGGAAAACATGTGACAGGGCAAAAATAGCTTCATTCTCTCCCCTTGGAAAACCATCAGGATGACAAATACCCCTTTAAATTTTGCAAAATATGCCGTATAAAAGATAGTATGGGATGATATCACTGTCTCCAGCAAACATTTTATTAGGAAATAACAGTATATCTGTTGTCTTGGAGAAATCCTGCAGATGGTCAGGGAAATTGGAGCATGGATTTGTGATCTTTGCTCATACACTCTTCATGGAGGCCTCAAAACTTGTAATTGTCTCCAGTATGCATCACTGCAAGTATCCCTGACTGCAGTCTGCAGATCGAAACCTGCAAATCTGTCACTTGTGCTGATCATAGTTATTGTTGTGTTGCTTTTGCTTGACAGAGATAAAGCCAATAAAAGGACATTTCAGGGCTCTGAACGGATATTTGATGGGTGTAAATGTATTAATGTGATTATCAAATATTACACACTACAAAATTACCTTCAGTTGCTTAAAAAATGCCCAAGGACTAGTAACACCAAAAAACTACAACTCCCATAACTCAGGTTGGTTCCCTTGGTAACCTTTGACGTCATCCTTCCTCCGCTCCCACAGTGCCTTGGGCCGGTGTGATTGGGAGGAAACCCCGTGGACAGCTTTCAGTCGGACGGGCTGAGACTCAGCTGTGGTTTGGTACGCGGACGTCTGCAAGCGCACAGGTAACGAATGACTTTGGGCTTTTACCAAACGCAGAACGCGTTCGGCTTTTTGAGAAGCGGCTGTAGTTCCGTGTCCTACTGGCCGGGGGCATGGCGCGAAGGACCGCCGTAAAGAACAATAGCAAGCCTAGCTAACGTTACGTTTTGGGATGTGTGTAATTTCTGGTTTCAAAAGGGAACATCAGACAGAGAAGGCGTGTCAGTGCGGAAGGTTGGCGCTCTGAATACGTTGTCCGAGCCACTGTAAGCACGGTTTAAAGTGCCAAGCAAGGCCAAAAAACAGTAATTGTGTCGGCTGACTATTATCTTGGGTGATTTTTGATCAGATTTGGGTATTTGACAGAACAATAGCTTTCCGAAGTTACTCAAGTGTTCCCGCGTGTAAGAACACCAGTTCCACGTCGTTAGTAACGCCAGTACCATGAAGGCACAATTGCGTGACTGTAATGGCCCGTGTGAACTAGAATTTATTGCTATACGGCAAGAACGAGCTCCATGGAAAGTTACTATGAAACGACGCATGTCACTTGGGTCGCATCTGCCACCAGACAGGCTGCAAGCCAAGTGGCGCTTCGATGCACGCGCTTTCAAAGGGGCTTGGGCCGACAGATTAGTTTGATGCAATTCCACGCATCTGAAACCGTGTCTTTGCACACTTCAAGCTTGATTCAGTCGTAATGAAAACGTATGTAACCGTCCTTCCATTTTTTTAGGTCTCTTGTCGTGTCGCGCTTGTCTTTCAGGAAGTAGTTGGCGCCATATTGGAAATGCATCGGTGGGGGTGGGGGGGTGCTGTGGTAGAGGTCGTATTTCATAGGAGTTATCGAGCTCTGTTATTTATTTTAAATGGTTAAACTTGTATAAACGTTTGCTGGACCAAGTGTGTCGCAGCGCGCCGCGTCCAGCCGCGCCTTACTCGTCTCACGCGGCCGTTTCCGCTCGCTGAGCAAGCCACAGGTACGGTGATGGGTGTGGTGGTGCTGCTGAGCGTCTACGGGAGAAAGAAGGCGGCGCCGTCTGCGTTTAGCCTGCAGGCTCCTCAGTCATTCAGGATCAGGTTGTTCCAGCATTTCCCCCTAGCGTGGCTCCAGCACGGCGTCACTCTATTATTGCATTTAGATGCAAAGGTCTGCCCAGCTACTCATGAGACTATAGACAACGTTCCCGTGTTGAGGTTTTTTTTTTTTGGGGGGGGGGCGGCATAGGTTATTGTGAAGCTACAGCTAACGACGTTGACATAAATTGCAATCTTGCTGATGGCATTTGTGCCAATGATGCAGCAAAGACACGCCCGTCTGTCTGTCCTGAAGTCATCCCTGCATGTGATGTCAGTGATGACTAATCTCAAGGAAGTAACTGCTGTACAATTGTTGACTGAACAAATCCTGGTTTAGACAGTCACTTCTCACCTTTATTGCTGGAAAAGATGTTCATTTTCAATTTTGACTCAAATTCATTGTGTAATTCAAAGAGTTGTAGAGTAGCGTTGGTCAATGTATTAGGCAAGAGTCTCAGAGCTTTATGGTAATTTGATTTTAATACTTTGTCCAATGGAAATACTTCCCTAACGCATTAGCTGCTTCAGACACAAGAATCCCTATCTGGCACTGATCACATTTTTTTGTAAACGTTTTATTAGGGAAGTTATTAAACACTGACGGAAACAATAATATTTGATATGTTTGTGGCATCTTCCACACACCTCTCCAATTTATATTTACAACTGTTTGCTGCTGTGTCGGCCATAATGTATCCATTAGTTTTGTGTGGATGTAAAAATATAGCAAGCACAAGCATTATTTTACCAATGCTTGCTAATCCATACAAATGCTTCCATCAGGGGATGTAATAAAGAAACCTACCCCTGTTTAAAGTATATTGCCAAACTACCAACTTTAATTCATTCATTCAGCTCAATGCAGCTTCACTTTGTCTTGTGTCACTCTTACAGATCTGTAAACAGTGAGGAATTGGCTTTCTTTCAGTTGTTGAACCATCTATAGTACATGTTCTTCTCAATGGAAAAAGGCAATTGATTATGTGGAAGCCCTCTGGCTACTTTTGATGGGTCAAATGGATATAGGCTGTTGAGGCAGTGATGGGACTCCTGTGAGTATGAGGGCTAAATACACTGTCCTCACACTGTAAGCTGTTCCTGGTGCATTGTCGGACTGATGGTGACCTAGGATAGTGGTTCACAATGTCACTTTGCTTGTACTCTGTGCAGTCCAACAAGTACAGTTAGGCTCCTATAGCCTTTTAGCCATTGATTCTCTGGTGGAAAAATGTCAGTCAAGCACAGAGTTGACAGTCGCATCAATCTACATTTACAGTTGAAGCTTCAAATACAGCAATCCTGACTTAAAAGCTCCCTCCACAAACAAATTACTGTTGAGTTCATCAAGAGGTGATTTTTGCTTGCAAGGTTTTGCCAAAATCAAGTGTTTGCAGTGGCCTCGTTGAACTTTTTCCCCTGTATGTCTGTGAGCCTCGTGCTTTGTTACATTCTAAGTGCATTTCAACTTGGCAGGATTCCATTCAATCCCATTCAAAAAAGCTGAAAAGTAACTCACATTTTGACAATTTATGCCACAATTTCTCCTGAGTAAATAAGCCCAACTTGTATAACGCTTTACCACTTTAATCAGCCGTTCCCAAGGCGCTTTACAGTGCGAGTCACTCACCCATTGGCACACATGTTCACACACCAGTGACAGGGGCTGTCATACAAGGTGCTCATACTCGCCTGTGGGAGCAATGCGGGGCTCAGTGTCTTGCTCAAAACCATTTTTGGATTGGGGCCAATCTGCTCTACCAGCTGAGCTGCTGTTGCCCCCTTTTAATTAAAATCTTTCTATAATCAGCTCTTTATAGCAGCTCCAGTTGAAAGCAAATGCTAACTGTTCATTTTCCTGATACATTGGCTTCAAATGTAGTTTGTGATTGATGTTGTTTTTAAAGCCATCTGTTTACTCATTGATTATTGTATTGATTGCATATGTTTTTTATGCCATCAGTTCATTAAAGCAAATCATTTCTCTGTGGTTTCTCTTCTTCAGTGTACGATCATGGGGGACAACGAGGCTGACGTGACATTAGCCAAGCTTGCTGAGCAGGCTGAGCGCTATGATGACATGGCCGAGTTGATGAAAAAGGTTGCGGAGAGGGACCACGAGCTGTCCAATGAAGAGCGTAACCTGCTGTCAGTGGCTTACAAGAATGTGGTCGGGGCCCGCCGCTCCTCGTGGCGCATTGTCTGCAGTGTGGAGCAGAAGACCGAAGATGATGACAAAAAGGAGCTGGTCAAAAAATACAGGGAGAAAATTGAGAAAGAGCTGAAGAAAGTCTGCGACGAAGTGCTGGTAAGATGTTTTGGTTTTTCTCTGTCTGCAATAAGAGCAATTTTCACCATTTTTTTCTCTCACCTGAAGAAGTAACAGACTGTTGTCTCTTGAATGTCAAAATCTCTTGGTGCCTGGCAGGTTTATAATATGTCAGTCTGTCATCACTGCCCTCCGCTGCCGTTGTGACTTAACCTTTCACACAGGATGCCGCCTTGTCACACCTTGGTGACTAGGTGCGCCATGCGTGTGCGTGCGTGCGTGCGCGCTCACACACACAGCGCACTGTCTCATTAATATTCCTGTTCTGTTTTTTTTTTGTCTTCTCAAACAAGTTGTAGCCATTTTAATAATAATGTCAACTGAACTTCATTTGTTTGATGTTAAAAAAAAAATGCACATATGTTTTAAATGAGTGGAATGAGGGTGAAGGGCTCACCGTGATCTGCACCACAAACTGGACTGGAGACGGATTGGCTTGAAGAGTACCTAAACCGCAAGAGTTTGGCTGATGTGCTTCTGTGCTGGAAATTCAAAGGATGCCTTGTTATGGGCGGGGCTTCTGACGCAGTGAAGATTGTCTCGTTCTAGAAGCGGCCACGCCCTAATCCAACCATCTGCAATACACAATTCACACACACAAAAAATCAGAATTGCGCATTGACTTCTGATTTCTACATTTTGCTGTCTTTGGCAAAAATCTGTTGGGTTTTCCAATTTACCATTGAGAGAATAAATCATACCCCTGAGCCATTGCATGTGTTGCATACAGGGTTTGTGTGACCATACCCTGGTTTTTCTCCTGTTTTATGAAGGCCCGTGGCCATCAGCAGGACCTCTGCTGCTCCAGTCTTTTCTCGGCCAGTACATTACCTCCCCTGGGACAAGGCCCTATTTTTGTGATGACACAAGCTTAGCCACTAACATTTTGGCTGGCTAACGTCGGCAGCCCTAAGGAGGCTCAAAAAGCAAGCGAGGAGGATAAAATGGACAGACGAAAGGGTGAAGCAGCAGGATTGTTCTGGTGTATGTTCTAAACCAGTGTGAGGTTTCAGCCAGCCAATTGTAACAGCATGGCTAATCCCATTCTTCATGGTTAACCATGAAAACAGTAGGCAGAGACATTGAAGAGGACTCAGGACTTGGACCCTATTCTTGTCTAGTTGTATATTCAACAATGGAAATGTTAAAACCTGATTTCACATGAATCCTGGTATGTTGCTGAAGAAATGAGTTTGGTGTGCACACTATTCACAGGCAAAGGCATTTTGCAGTTGTGCCTTTTCTGTTGAAGTTGTATGATTTTAGTCGCATAATTTGATTCGTATCATTTAATCACGAACGCCATCACAGATGTTGCTCCTCAAAACGTCACATTGCTCAGGGGGCTTTTCTGACCACTGGGTTAAAATTAACATACAATTAAAAACACTTTTGGTCTGTCAGGAGCTTCAGTTTGATATTTATTCACAAGTGTGACATACATTAAACAGGAGGTCAAAAACGGTCATCCAGAGGAGGAAGTCCTGTGTCCTTGAAATGAGCATTCATATGAGGAATCTGCTACTCGGTGGAGCATGCATGTGCTGTAAAGAGTCGGCCTGCGCTCTGCCAGTGACCTACATCCTTGGCAAAAGCTGAACTAAAGTTCAGCAGCCTGGTTCCCGCCTCGTTCTCCACCCCCACCATCTTTCCTCTGTCCTCCTATCCTCTCACTCTTTCTCTGACACTATTTGACTCAACTTTTGCTCCTTTCTCACCTGTGCAGTGCATCCCATTCTCTCTTCCCATGACGTTATCAAAGAATTTCCCTTTGGTATCAATGGTATTTCTATTTCTCAATATGATCTGCATCTCCAGAGATCCCTCCTTAGCCCCTCAAGCAGCTGCCATGCTGTTCAGCCTCAGGATTTATTCATATAAAAGTCTAACAATAAAGTGATGCTGTCCAGTTTTGGTCATATTTTCTGAAAGTATCCAAAACTAAACAATCCTCTTGTAGGTTCGATTGACTGGGAAGTTTTAAAGTTCAGCCATGACACATACAAGCATCGTCTATGTTTCTAATCCAAGGATGTTTTGCTCCCTACCACAGGCCCTCTTGGACAAGCACCTTATACCGAAAGCCACAGATGCTGAGAGCAAAGTCTTTTACTACAAAATGAAAGGAGATTATTACCGCTACCTGGCAGAGGTGGCTACAGATGACGATAAAGAAGGTATGTTTGTGTTAAATGCTGCAATGAGATACATGCTTTTTTTGGGGGTGGGGGGACACACAAGACCTTTTCTATCCTTGTTGCTGTGATGTCAAATGTGCACAGTTCTTTCAGTTTCTCATTTGATCCAGTTTTGCTCTATGTGGAGCAGTCATCACAATCCCACCATCTGTGCTTGTGCAGCATTGTTAAGCCAAAAAAAAGTGACCTTGTGTATAATCCTGTTCTACTTTCAAATCAAACTGAAGCAGGACCACAGGGCACTGTGCATGATGTTCAAAATGATCACATCACCAGTTTTGCTTTGAGTGGTGGAGTATTTAGTCACAAGCTGTTTTCTTTCGGTTCTTTTTTCAGAAACCGTCAAGAATTCGGAGGCTGGCTACCACGATGCATCTGAAATCGCCTGCAAAGAAATGCAGTCCACACACCCAATCCGCCTTGGTCTTGCCCTGAATTTCTCAGTTTTTCACTATGAGATCCAAAACTGCCCTGAGAAGGCCTGTAAGCTGGCCAAAGAGGTAGGTGAACAGCAGAACACGTTTCTGAAAAGGAAGGCTGAGCAACGGTTTTCTCTGTTTCACTGTCTATGTGCACGGTCTAGTGGTGTCTGCTGTGTGCTTTGGACTGCTGTTCATTTCCAGCTGCTCATGCCGCCTTGTGTCCCGCAGGCCTTTGATTCCGCCCTTGCAGAGCTTGATAAACTGAATGAAGACTCGTACAAAGACAGCACGCTCATCATGCAGCTATTGAGAGACAACTTGACAGTGAGTTCAACCTTTTGTGTCATCCATTTACTGAACAGTCGTACACATGGAAGCTTTCTGTTTGAAACCTGTATCTGCTATTCTCGCTTCTTCAATTTATCTACAGACAAATCTGTTCCCATGTTTTGAAGGGATTATCGTTGTGTGTTTAAAGCACAACATATATATGTCTATATATATGTAGGCTTTGTTACACAACAGCAACATTTTGAGTGAATTGCCACACAATGCAGGTTAGCCTAGCCCAAGCTTTCCTAGAGGAGATGCTTGAGTGGGCTGTTGCCTCAGTGTTGTGGACGATGATGAATAAGTTTCCCATATAGGGACTGTTCTTGTATACCTGTCTGAGGAAGTATTTAGTTCAACAGTCAATGCTCCAAAAAGTTTCCAATACAGAGTGATAGAGGCATATAGCTGATGTAAAGTGGACTGCTTGGAGGTTGTTTTTTTCCCCACTGAATTTCCTGCACTACCACAGTTTACAGTTGGTTTGTTCACACAGGTCAAATGTAAGCAAGCTGCATTTGGCATTGTTAAAGGTATTTCAAATGATTCCATTTGTTTAGGAAATGTTCAAAGAACACTGAGCTATCAGGTGGTTACAGCCAGCCTGGGACCACCTCAGCACTGTGGACTGAGATGAGCTCCTGATATGTGCACAATCAGCTGGAGTGTGAATAGAGCTGACTGTGTCCAGTGCTGATCGTGTGAATACATAGAACTGTGTTGGATAGAGCGTGTTGCTGCCATGTGTGTGACCTTTCTCTCTCCCCCAGCTGTGGACCGTTGACACTGCTGGCGAAGACGGCGAGCAGACTCAACAAAGTTGAGCCGGGCCCTCTTTTGTCATCCCTGTCTGCCTGCCTGCCATTGTCCCAACTCATCTTCATCATGACCCACACTGACACCATCTCACCACTGTCATCGTCATTCATGCCTCCTTATTTTTTTTTCTACTCATGTCTCTGTACTCCCCTTCCTCCCATCCGTTTACTGTTCCTTCTTTTGTAGTAAGTGTGGAAAGGGGGGGTGGGGGGGAGGGAGGGCTCGTTTCTGAGGGCGTGGTAGGTTGATGAGTAAGTTGAGTCCGGGATGAGGGTGCCTCACTGCTGACCTTTCTCTGTATGGGAGCAATAGGGGGTGTTGGTTCATTTTGGTGGTGGGTGAGAGTTCAGCAGCAAAAGCAAGTGAGGAACGAGTCCAACTGTGTGAGTACCCTGCTTATGTGACCATTCTGTTTGGGAGTAACACCATATTTGGGTGCCACTGGTGTGGTTTGAACGAGACAAGAGCCTAACAGCAGTCAACTCAGCATAAGGAAAGATGGCAGAGGTAAAGACAGGAGGCGTAATGGGGAGAGCTGGAGAACTTGGTGGGACACGAGGGTTACATTCCATTTACTGTCAGTCTCAACTTTCTACTCTTTATGTTGGTTTTTTTGGGTGATCTGCTTTTGTACTTTTGTGTATCAATTACGAGGTATAGAACTCTTGGAAGAACAAAAGAGCACACAAACCTGTATTGTTGCTGTTTTATAAGAGCACAACAGTAAAAAAAATCCTCCGTGCTTATCTAGTTACTGGTTTTTCAAATTAAATGTATTTGTTTTGTCTTTTAATACCTGCCTAAACCTGCATGTTGGGAAGAGGGAGCTCATGGAGAAGGAAGGTCGCTGTAGGGCTGGTTAGCTTTGTGTGTCTTTTTCATACAGAATACCTGAGCATAACTGTTATCCGGGGGAAAACCATGTAATTTCATGTAAGTGGAATAAAAATATTAAATTAAAAATTCACTGTTCTGTGTGTTGAATCCTGGACTTCACTGGAATGATGTCACTGCAGTCATCCTGTCTTCAGATTCACTAAACTTTCTATACTTTTTCACAAAAACCTTTCAGTCTGTTCAGTCCATCAGCCACTATGAAACCACAATCTGTCATCAGACTTGTGGGGTTGTGGTCGGCCCCCCCACCCACATCAGCAGATGGGACCTTCGCTGTAAGTCTGAGTTTGCCCACTTTTCTACAGCGACTTTCTAAGGGCTTTTCTTTCTGTCCCGAAAACACTCTCATGAGGTTTGTTAATTATTCGAATTGGAGGTTTAAGTTTGAGGGCCTGGGAGTTCCTCTGTGATGGAATGAACAGGATCCTGGCCACAGTGGACCCAGGCTGAGATCTGCTGCAGCACCCTGCAAACCCCAGGTGAATAAAGCATTCATATAGATGAATGACTGACTGGTTGCTTTGTAAAATAAAAAGCTTTCTTCTTTTTATCCTTTGAGTAAAAAAGATGTTAGCAATGAGTCCAATGGCAGCAACAGAATTACAAATCAACTGTAAATGCAGCTCTAGGGTGCAGTTCCAAATTGGACATTTCATCCAGCTTACTTTGCAGACACGGCTGCAGGAACAAGTGGAGGAAGGGAAAGTTCGAGAGTACTCCCTTCTCCGTGGGTCTGTTGGGTGTGTCCGCCTTGCTGCCATGACTGTACTTGCATAGAGGGCACATCAACCACAGAGGAATGACAGACAGACAGGCGGCTGCTCCACCCAACTCCACAACAGAGATGAGGACTCCTTCCAACGGGCTTCACCTTCCCCTGGTTTTGTATCACACCGTGAGCAGGGAGAGTCACCCAGTTCTCGGCAAAGCGTGATTCAGTTCATTAGAAGGTCAGAGTCTTGCGAACAACGTGGCAGAGGCGGAAGCGAATCACTGAGCAGTCACGCTGCAAGCATCTAGGTTTGTTCTCTGTCGCCTCCTGCAGGCGACTTGCTGAAATCCGTCCGTTTGCAAGAAGCGCATGGCGGCGAGAGCGATGGCTCAGACTATATCATGCGCCACATGCAGCAGACTCCGACAGCGGATTGATGTTGCCCCTGACAAATTCAAAGTTTGATTTCAGTTTCAGTGGGAAAAAAATGTTAAAGAAATATTTTTTTTTACAGGGGTGTGTGAACTACTGGAAATGTGGTGTCTAAAATGTATCTATTTCTGGGGGGATTTAAAATGAAAACTATGCTTTTAGTTGGAAAAGAGGCTACAGAGAGGTTTAGAGGTGTAGCTGTGTTAGATGTTGCTGGCAATAGAGAAATAAATGAGCAGAGACATTTTCTTAAACCTGAACTCTCAAGGGACCAGTGGGCCTCCCAACTGCCACACACAATAGTCTCTGTGACAGACCACTCTAATAAAAAATAGTGGATAATTTAGATGAACAGTTCAATCTACTTTGGTTCGGCGTTTCCCTTCAGGGGTCGCCACAGCGAATAAGTGTCCTCCATCTATATTCACTATGTCTCCTCTGGACATGTCCAAACCATCTCAGTCTGGCCTCTCTGACTTTATCTCCAACAGCTCTACCATGTGCTGTCCCTCTGATGTACTCCTTCCTGATCCTATCCATCCTGCTCACTTCCAAACAGAACCTCAGCATCTTCACCTCTGCTACCTGCAGCTCTACCTCCTGTGTCTTCCTCAGTGGCACTGTCTCTAAACCAAACAACATTGCTGGTATAACACAAGAATAAACCACTGTCTGCAAGCACAGGTCATCACGGTGGACAAAGGTCCAGGAGCTGCACGGTCCCCTGCAGCTCACTCCTGCCACTGAAAACACCCTGACACAAAGTGAACACAGAAGAACTAGGAATAAAACTTTATATTTTTACCAAATTTGTTGAAAATTTCTCTTTTACAGTTTTGGTTTAAGTGAAAGGAATTGTGGGTGTCGTAAGTCACGGCTATCCAAAGTCAATCCGAGACATTTCCGGGGTTTGTGGTGTGATCTAAAAAACCAAATCATTTTCAAAAATGAGGATTAATTTAAATTTTTAGTTTAAAAACGTGTTTTCAGTGGAACGTGTAACTCTGGAAAATAAAACTAATAAGAGGACTGATCAATGTCCGCAGTTGCTTATAAAACCTCGCGAGATGTGTGACGTCAGCCCTGGTTGTGAACGCGCCGTGGTTTCGACTGGTATCGGGAAACAACCTCCACCGACCTTCCTTTCATTCCCGTAATCCGTCTGCGTAGGGTGTGCTCCGGAGCTAGTCTCGGCACACATTTTATTATTATGAAACAAACCAAAAGCTAGAGAGCACACGCAGACATATTTTTATAAGAAAACAAAAAATCGGTGAAGCAGGATTTCATTTGCCAACCCAAGCAACGGGAAGAAGACGCTACCTTCGAAAACCAACGAAAGACTGAACGTTAGCAGGCTAAGCTGTTAGCAGTATTGTTGAAAGCGTGGGCGATTGGCGTTAGCCAGATATTTCGTTAACCACTCGTTTCCCCGTTAAAGGTTGCCGTCCTTTGGGAGCTATAGTTTATTTGAACATTTATTTTGTACGATACCGGCAGCTTGTATTTGCCGCTGGCCACACAGGACTTGAAACTCCTCGAGAAGTCGACCAGCTCGGTTAGGCCACGCTCCGACATTTTGCTAATCAAGCTAAGTAGCCCACGTTGCTAGCTTGTGCGGTTTGTCCGTGCGCGCTTTTGAGATTCCTTTTGACATTAGCGATTTAAATTAGTTGGCGGCCGTCAACGGAAAACCGAGGTACTTTGTAAGTTACCAGTTGTCACGTTGTCTGAGGACACACATCGACTACCATGAATCCCAGCGCGCCTAGCTACCCCATGGCCTCCCTCTATGTGGGAGACCTGCATCCAGACGTTACCGAGGCCATGCTGTACGAGAAATTCAGCCCGGCAGGCCCCATTCTCTCCATCAGAGTGTGCAGAGACATGATCACCCGCCGGTCTCTCGGCTATGCCTACGTTAACTTCCAGCAGCCCGCCGATGGTGAGTTCACCTCGCACCGTTTGCAGGGGAGCGCCGTGCCGCCATCTGACTCCATTTTGAACACGCTATGTGAAGCATGTGTTTCAGTCGGCACGTTGTCAACTCTCGTATGTGTGTATATGTGCTTATCGTGTATTCCTGCTTTAGTTATTTTGTCGCAACACGTTCCTTTTTGTTGTGAATTAATAAAGAAAGAAGTAATCCAGCAACTTTTCATGGTCGAGGGCTTCGACTGCAACTGCGTTTAAAGTGTCGAAGGGTGGGGAGTGCATTACAATCCACAGCAGCACACAGTGTACCTAATGACACCCTAACTATTCTTCTGAGCCATAGTTTAGAGTGAAGCTCGTGCTCAGTGTCTCACTGTGTACTTAGACCCTCACGTTTTTGAGGAAGTAATCCGCCTCCATAGATCAATTGCTTATCTCCCAGCTTGGTATTTATGACTTAGGAGTTGGTCACATTTTTGATAAAAGTTGACAAGTAATGGTCTCTTAAAACTGCCATTGGGACAATCGATTCCTTGTCAGCCATCACCCAGCTGATTAAAAAATGTCTGTTAGCATTTCTAGCCTTAGTGTGTTCCCTGCAGTGTAGGTGTTGCCACACTCTTCAAATC
>JAUESF010000008.1:16386787-16407568 GCA_032274765.1 Malacoctenus tetranemus | reverse complement strand
ACTTATGCGGTCCTAAAGCACGTTGCTTTCTGTTATACTATGAAGTACTTTAGGTGAAGCAACAATGAAAAGCAGATTAATCCCATAAATGATTCTGTATACTGAAGAACCAGTTATATTTCCATGTGGTTGCCCAAAGGACACTTTATTTTTGCCTCTTTTAGATGTGAGCTTGTTGAAGGTATTTTAGATGCGCTTCTTGGTAAGGGTGATAAATATTGATCATATAGAGTGATTTTGACCCTTTTATTGATAACATAATACATATGAAGGGGCTGGGCTGGGATTGCTGACTGAACTGTTTCAATCCAGACGATGTCCATCCATAACAAACGTCATCAATAACTTTGAAGTTATTTTCTTCTGATTTTAGATTTACCAGCAGTTGTTTTGTGTTGATCAGTTGCTGTATAGCAGATGTCAGCTTCTGTACAGCCGAGGAATAGAGAAGATGCTCCAGGCTCTGTGCTCTGACTCTCGGGCCGGCTTCTACTTCACTCAGTTCTGTGAACAATCTGGAAACCAGGTACCAAAAACTGTAAGATGTTACTGCATTAAATGTATGACGAGCTTGTCCCGAAATGACTTGTCTGAATAAAATTTATAGCAGCACATTTGGATACAAACAGTCCTGCTAAGTGAAAAAACAACAGTTGAAGTGTTTTATGGCAACGTCAGCTGCACTTTTTTCTGCCTCAGCTGTGGGTGAATGCCATTTACTTTTGGACTGACCTGCAGCATTACCACCAGCTGTTCTACCAGGATGGACTTGACCCCTACAGAGTTCAGAGGGAAGCCCAGGTCAGCACATTGAGCAGCACGCACACACAGTGCATCTGCACTGACCCTCACACTGCTGTCTGCTACCAATCCAGAGAGAGGCACACATGTGATTGTTGGTTATCATTAATGTGAGATGTTGCCATAGCAACTGGTGTTCCAATGCAACGTTTTGCACGTTTGCTTGAGTGAGTTGGTGGGAGAGGGTTTGTTGATGGTCCAACATGCTGAAGGCTTTTTGCTGCTTCTTATAGAGCAGAAACAGGTCAGTGTCTGCCAGCTAGTTGCTGTCGGCACACTTGAGTCATTGTGTTCTTTCCATGATACAACTTCTTATCAACTTTATGATGACAAAGTTACATGATAATGAGTCTTTGGGTTTATTGACAAATTGTAGGTTGTTCCATTTGTGTGCTTTTATTCCTTAATGTGAGATTCACTTTGATCTTACATTTTCTTGCATGTATTTTTGGAAATAACAATGCAGTTCAATTTTCTCAGTTTGCCTTACAGAACCTTTTTACTTTAGTTTGCTTCACCCTGGTTCAGGATATCATGAATTATTTGAAACTTCCTGCTTTTTCTCTTGTTCCTTCTGTGACCTTGCTGTCAGGCCAAGTTTCTAATATCACACTAATTTAACGTCATGAAGAGCTCAGTGCATTTGTGTAGCCCGTGATTTCTTTGGAGAAAAATAGTTACAGCTAATTTGAAACATAAACAAAACTGCTTCGTGCAGAGGAATACAATATCCAGTAAGATAAAGGGGCCCCCTTTAGAACTGGTGCCAGCAAAAACATCCCATCACAATAAGTTAAAGTTGCACAGAACAAATGTCTCACAAAGTAAAAGAAAAAAATACCCAACAATCACCCTGTTGCCATCAACATCTCATGATGCAGAGATGTGTTGTTTTTAATTACATAAACATACAAACACACCTGGTCACATTTGCTTGTTTTGTTTGCCTCTCTCAAACTCCTTGCTCTCCCCCACCTTCCTCACCCGTCGTGCTCGCTGGAGACATTTGAACTCTCATAAAAACAAGTGAGTCAGACCCCCCCAGCTTTGCGCCAGTCCAGTCACCCAGAACCACCCAGCCTGACTCCAGCCCGAGCAGAGAGGAAAGCAGGGCGGCCCGCTCCAGAATCCACCTCACAGTGAAACCTTTTTTCCTCCAGTTAACCTTTGGTTCTCCAACGAAACGACATTTAGATGATGTTTCCACAAAGTTTTGGCCAAGAGGGTTAACTGAGTGACATTTATGTGGTGTGATGGCAGCTGTGATGAGCGATAGTGAATATTATGTATGAGAACACCAAACTCTGGTGATTATGAAAGTGATGGTGGTTGTGAGGAGAAATGTTTCTGAAGTGAGGACATTTTTATGACCCCTTTCCTCCCCTTGTCTTTCCTCCTCCCCTACAGCTCCTTTACTCTACATATATTTTCGGCCCTGCCAGGAGGAGCGTCGGTGTAGATGAGGACATCACAAGGGAGGTGTATGACCACCTGACGCCCGCGTTTGAGGAGCTTTTCGACGGGGTTGAGGAACACACCCTGCAGGTTCTGCTGGAACCGTGGACACTACTGGTCAATAAGGACAGAGAGTCCTTCCAGCAGGTAGACACAGTCCAGCCACCACTGGATGATCAGGAGAAAATAGTTTTACTTTACAAAGTTGGCGTCACTCAATGTCACAAATTGATGATTTAGTCGTTTTTTTGTCCAAATCATTTGATAATCACATAAAATATGCATTGCATTCAGTTCTCACAGCTGACAACCTGAAACCTTTTTTTTTTTGTCTTCCTCAGTCCAAAAACAATAAATGAGTCTGTCATCAAAGTCGGGGTTTTGTGGTGTGGTGTGTGTCCCTCCAGGTGTGTGTGCAGGAGGAGGTGCGCCACCTTGACAGCCAGGAGTTCAGGGAACTGCAGAGCGTGTACGAGGAATCGGAGCGGCAGCTGAAACAGGTCAGCCAACATCCAGCTGGGCCAAGATTTATAAAATGCTGGAGTGCAGCTGAAAGCCAGTAAACACACCTGTGAGCCTGAAATGCTACACTGACATAAATGTGAAAATGATCTCTCACCATGATTTATGTATTGCTTGGTAACAATGTTGATTAAATATTCCAAGACTGTTTTACTTGGATTTCGTGTAACATCTACAGTGGTGTCGTATAGAAGAAATGATCCATGTGACTGTGTGCTTTACAACATCTTAACTTTAAAACACCTCAGACAGTTTTGTATGAAGTGAGAGGGAAAAGAGTTTGTTTTTCTCTGTCTTCTTTGGCCACCGTTTTGTCCCCTATCCTCTGCTTCCCTCTGCTCTTTCTTCCACAGCTGGACCACTGTCAGTCTGGGCTCGTTGCTTCTTCGATGGCTCCCTCGTCTCAGGGTCGATGTGCGTCTGACTCATGGTCCAGTGTGTCTCCAGATTACCATGGCTACCGATTAGGCTCTCTACTCCGTCATCGCCATGAAATTGGACACTTTATGTCCTTCTTGCAAAAGCAGGATGCCAGGTGAGCCATTCACCCAAATACCTTTTTGTGTTAAACTTTGGATCTTTGGTTAGACATGAGAAAGCAGGTTTGCCTCACTGAATTCAATAAACAAGATGAAAGTGTGTGAAGTGTGAAAATGTTTGGAAATGAGACACCGCCTTTGATCATGTGTGCTTCTGCTCAGTATCCACCTGATGTGCTGGCTGGACCTGGAGCAGTACAGAAGGACCTCTCGGAGGGACAAGGAGGTCCGACAGGAGAGATCGACTCACATCGCCACCAAATACTTGAACACCAGCTACTTCTTCAGCTCTGACAGCCCAGCCACAACAGAACAGCAGAATGATGTATGTGTCGTCCAATCATTTAAACCTGTTAGATCTCACACATAAATGTGCTCGTGTTGGTAGAGCTGCAGCTCTGCTGACCTCCTGGTGCGAGCGTGGAAACGGGCTGCCCATGACATGACAATTCCAGGACAGGATTTCGAGTTCCAGCTCCGGCTCAACATCCAGATGTGATAAATGAAGGCTGCTGTGCCTCTCGTACAATTCACCAATCCTGCCTCCTCTGGCATCATGCTGACAGCTCTGACAGCTGGGTGTTGGTGGGGGTGCTGGATGGGAGAGCATGGTTAGAATTAAGGCAAGAAGTAGAAGAGGAGTATAGTTTACATCCAGAAAGACAAAGTGGATCAGCTACAGCAACAGTGACAGTAGGATGAAATCTGTTCTGACGTTTATTGTTGAAGATTAGGTTTCTAATCTCGGGGATCCTGCAGGAGGACGTGGGGTGTAGGAGTTGGGAAGCATCATGTTGCTAACACACTGATTTTTCTTCAAGACATCAGAGATGCTTATGCCATAGTTTTTATAACACAATTACTGAAAACGGCGTTTGTTCACTGTTACTAATCTGCATTTTCTAGTTTGCACATCTTGGATGTCCTGTATTTTCCTTCCCTCTCCTCCTGAATCTGTTTGGCATCACACACTCGCTAACTTTTTCTCATGATGGCTGCAGAGTTTTGTGTCAAGGAGCAGTTTAGACTCGCAGTGAGAAGTTATCTTGTCGTGTATTTCTTTTGAAGGTTCTATCCAAGTGAAACTGTTACGAGTCCAGCTCTGGCACATGACCTTTGGTTCTCTCTTTGTTGCTTTTGAACCAACAACCATGAAACCACGACCAGACCTCTGAAGCAGGCGTGCCGCTGTAGGAGAGTCTGTCAGGAACGGGCCTGGCTGCATCTCCAAGTTGGTTCTTGTCTGCGTAAGCGATGTCAAAAGACTGACAGCTTTATTGCTCCGGCCCTTCACTCTTTCAGTCTCTCAGTCATCCAGTCACAGACTGGCCTCCTTTCATCTTCTGACAGTGCCACGACTGGTTCTCATTTCTGAGGTCTGCCTGTGAGTGGATGCGTGCATGCATGTGTGTGAGCGAGATGAGAGAACATATAAAGGAGATATAAAAAGGGAGGCACGGGCAGATCGAAGTATGAAGACAGAAAGCAGAGAGGACAGATGAAGAGAACAGAGCGCTTGTGGGAATGATGAAGAGCGCAGCAGGAGTCAGGAACCGGTGCAGTTTCCAGCTGGGCTTCCCACTGTGGGCTTCTTTCCTCACAGTCCTTTTCCTTGTTGCGTCCCACTCAGGAGATGGTTTCCATGAGGTTTGGTAGAAACCTCCCTACATGTACACTCAGACGTCATCAGGCGCTGCCTTTTGTTCTCTTCTCTTTGTCTGTCAGATACTGCGGTTGGCAGGTGGACTGGAACGTCTGAAGCTAGAGTGCCTCTCAAACCCAGTCGTCATGGAGATCCAGGACATCGTCAGGAGTCACATTGAAAAAACATGGCTGCCTTTGTTTCTGTCCACAGCAGAGTTCACAGAGCGGCAGAAACACAAACCAAAGGTTTGCATCTTTTCTTTTTTGCTGTCATTTTTTGTCACATTAGAAAGATTTATGAACATACAAGCTTCATAGTAGCAGGGTTCCCCTGGGACAGAATAGCTGTTCATTCAGCAGTTTGATCAGAGAGGAATGTGATTCAAGGATTATCATCTGCTCTGAATTATTAAACCTAGCTGGTGTAAAGTGATCACTGCAGAGGCAGGTGTAGCTGTTTAATGTCTGCTCTACACCATGCTCCACGTAGTTTACATTACCTTCATTGTTCCAAATGGACACTTTTAGAGGGCAGCTTCACAGTGGTGGGACAGGCTTGTGTTTCAGTGAGGTAGAACTTGTCAAACTTTGATTGTTGGCCAACTCTGCTTTCAGCTCAGTCTCAATATCTCTGAAACATAAAGCTTCAGGGTTGGTATGCTAGTTATCGTTTACATTGGCATCACCTATACAAGATGTTATTAACGCTAATGAAGTAAACAGAGAACTAATACCTTGGAGAATGATATTGGGCAAAAATAACATTTTGTGATCCTGGCTGATTCCCATAGGATGATGTGATTTGAAACATCCTCTCAACAACTGATAATTTTGAATGTCAGGTAAAACTGAACTGTCAGTTCAGGTCAGTTTACCTGCCAACCCGTCAGTCATACACTCTGCAGTCGATACAGATAATCCTTCACCAGCCCAAATTAACTGGGTGATTTCTGAGTGACAAAGAACAGTAATACATGTAGCAAGATCATTTTCTGACAAATATCTCTGATCAGCCTCAGTTTGTGTTTGGACTAAACATCAGCATCTAGGCCACAACATCACTGGCAAACTGGCCCTTCTTTCAGTGAAACACACAATAGTTGTAATAGAGACAAACTGAAGAGAACCAAGAACCACATCATTTTAGGTGTAGATTTAAAATGTATTAATAGCGTCTCGCTGTGCTTTCGCTCTGAGGAAGTGGAGATGATAAGTGGGGCACATATTAGGGCAACGTGAGCAACCCACTAAACGCTGTCAGTGTCCAGGCGCTCTCTCAGGTTGCCTCATCAGGTGGAAACAAGCAAACCACACATTCCTCTGCTCGGCCTCATTATGTTATCAAGTTTACTATGTTTGGTCACATGGATCCTCTCATTAAGTAATGAGACGAAGACGCAGTTTAGCGTTACACTGTGACGGAGGAGCCGCGCAGAAGGTTAGAGGAGGGGGGAGGAGGTCAGGGATGGGAGACGGATGACATAGGGTGGAGAGCAGGAGTAGCGCAGGAGAGGGAGATGCAAAGAGCAGCACAGAGGGAATTGAGGAGTGTTCTTTACTTTGTGCTTGACTTTAGACTTGTGTGTGTGTGTTTTCTGCTGCGTGGTAGCTGCGTCCAGCAGACAGGCCCTCACAGCACGCCCAGCGTCGGCACAGAGCGAGGAGAGAAGCCTGGAAGGTAAGGAGAACGCCTCTGGGGAGGCTGGATATTTTGAATGGAGAGCACAAGGCATTTCCTGGCCCTGGAGCATGTGCGATTCAGTTCATGACTTGGCTCGCAGCACTGGCTTTGTCAAACACCATTTTGGCCTTAAAGTTGGTTTTCCCAAAGTGGATCCAGGATAAATAAGATTAAAGCATCAGCATTGCTAACCTTCCTTTAATAGTCTTTGGAGTATTTTCCTCGCCGCTCTGTCCGCGGCCTCTCATCTCAGCCCCACAGCACAGCTTCGATATAAAACATGAACGTTTCACATGAGGAGCAGGATGATTACAGGAAGGAGTATGATTGTGACCATCATCTTTCGGATTCTTACGTCACCTCCAGCTAATAACAGCTTCTCCTTCTCTCTGAGTTAGCTGTGAGCTCAGACAGCAGCTCACTCGTCATATTTACTGCAGCTGTTCACGAGAACCGGCTCTGAGGCTGCACCTCATTGCTTTGCGTTCTGTGTCTCTAGAAGGAGGTGATGCCGGACAGGGTTCAACGTTTAGAGGACAGCAACTAACAGTGTCATTAGTAAGTGCACGGTGCTTGTGTTGTTCCTCTGCAGGCTGAAGGCTTGTGGATGAGTTCCTCCAAAGAGATCCTGCTGTTTCGCCGAGTCCTCCTCAACCCTGTCACCTGCCAGCAGTTCCAACACTTTGTCTCTCTGAAGGGAGACTTCCTGGAGAACGATGTGCTCTTTTGGTTAGAGGTGCAGAGGTACAAGGTAAGAACATGCACACAGGCTGGTCACATAGTGCTCGCGTTGAAAGACCTGGGTTGAAAATAGGCCTGATATCTTAATTGTTTTGAAAAAAACATTGGTATACCTGTGAAAATATACATCTTTTCCTTTATTTTATGAACACGTAAGAGAAAAAAAAAGCCATTGTATGAGTGAAGGTTGTGAAATTGGCGCAAAGCAGTGAGCATTTAAAAGTGGTTCCAGTGGAGTCTAAACTAAACCTGCTGTGAACTCAGTCAGCAGCTCCCCAGTCACACTTCATATATCTACTGCTGTTGTCCATAAGTCCCAGATTATACTGACTGAAGGTAAAGAACTATGGTCCAGTGCGGGTTGGACAGACACTACAATGTAACACTGTCTTTGTTGCATCAATTTTTAGGCATTAGAGGTGAAATGTGGCATTTGGAAGCTGTTAAATTCCTGGTACATTTCATCCCTCCGTCCTGCAGGACCTCTGTCATTCCCACTGCGATGAGGCCACCATCCAGCTAAAGATCTCCACCATCATCAGCTGCTTCATCAACTCCTCCATGCCCCCCTCCCTGCAGATCGACATCAGTCCTGAACAGGCCCAGCAGATTCTGGAGAAACGCCACGCGCTGGGTCCTTACATCTTCAGAGAGGCTCAGGTGCTGCCTGTGGCTCAGTCTCATTCATGTGCTCTGCTTCAATGTGCTTCATGCTGCTGCTTTTTTTGTGCAGATGTCGGTTTTCAGTGAGTTACTGAAACTCTGGCCGGGGTTTCAAGAGTTTAGCAGCAGTGTGGAAGCGGAGCAGCTTCTTCCTCTGCTGCAGGAGAAACGAGTGAAGTACATTGCTAAAGTGCGGAGACAGAGGAGAAAAGAAGAGGAGGAGGAGGAGGCAGATGAGAGGAGGAGAGCCCAGGTGAGGGAACAGAGATAAATATGTGTCAGCAGCTGCAAGATACTCGCAGATTTCATCAATTCAAACCTTTTTTAATAGGAGGAGCTGGAACGGCAAGAGTCCAGTTCATGCAAGGAGGATGAGAGTGACGATGATGAAACGGAGGAAGAGCCAGACGCAGGAAGTGATGGAAAGCAGTCGAGGACACCGAGCAGAGTGTTGCTGACTCCCACACAGCCGGTGAGGAGCTGTGATTTATAGAGCTGAGGATGTTTATGTGGAATGTAGCAGAAGGAAGCCAAAGGACTTCCTCTGACAACTATATGAAAGAGCGCGTGTTAAAGTAGAAGCTGCCGTGAAGACGAACTGGTAGCAAACTGAATTCCCTCACAGCCTCTTTGGCATCAATGTGGGACTCTAGTTAAGCTGCTTCCCTCCTCATCAGACGGTGTTTTTCTCCATTTTTCTTCAGTTGTTGTGGTCGTATTCTAAATACATGGCGGGTCTGAAGAGAGAAGAGGTGCTGCTGAGGAGACAGAGTCAGCTGCAGACGTCCTTCCACACTGTCTCAGGTACACACACAGTCCCACACTCCCCGATTGTCTCTGTGAAACCCTCACATCCTGATCTGCTACTAGTCAGAGCTAATGCACCAAACCATAACAATGAAAGGACATTTTGCCTTTTCCCACAGTAATGTCCAAGCTCTTTTCTCCAAGTCTCTGATATTACCTGGCAGTTGGAGCCAAAGTGCTGTCAACAGCACCCCCCCTCCCTCCCTTCATCTCCACCTCCACAACTGTCTCATTGGGCAAGAACCTGAGCCAAAACAGCCACTTCAGCCTGTCCATTAATTGTCAATGTTCTGTGCAGGAGTCACTTCCACCCATAATGAATGAGGATACATGGAAATGAGGCATAGTGAAAATTGTGTTTTAATGGGAGATAGAGGAAGAAAGCCTGAGAGCAGCACAGATGGAGGTCACTGCTGCTTTCTGTGTGTGGACAGAAGTCACACGTCTCCAGCGTGGCGCTGCAGTCCACACAGAGGAGCTGTCAGGTGGTACAAGCAAATCTATTGATCCCTTCAAGCTCCATCGCTCTGATTCAACAGTGGGTTGAGTCACTGAGCTCCACTGCGACTTGTAGACAATGCTCCGTTGTCACATTGTCAGCCGGCTGACTCACACCTCTTTCGATAATTTGCATCAACAAGTCTAAACAAGTCCTGCACCACATTTGAATGATTTCCCACAAGTGAACTCGCATTACGTCAGGTTTCTGCATTGGCTTGGTGTCAGGTGTCGAGTTCAGTTCAAACTTTCTATTCCTACTTGCATAACCTTGTATGGTAAAACGGCTCCCAGTTTGAGGCTCTGCTCCTCAGGCTGGTCTTTGCCCATGACGATCAGGCCTTCCAGGCGGTAGCATCCAAACTTTGGTCTCAACAACCAGTATCCCTGAAACCTAGCAAAAAGCAAGTATTTAAAGGTTGTATATTTGTTTTTAGTCATGTGAGACAAACCTGGCTGCATTGGACAAATGTCATTCTGTCAATGCTCTGTTTTTTTCTGCCTTGCAGACTCGTCCTCCACTTGCAGCATCCAGTCGTTGAGCAGTGAGCACAGCTTCCGTCAGGCATCGCAGCGCTCCTCCAGATCCACAGCAGGCAGCAAACAGTGCGACAGACGCAGCAGTGGGTGAACGCCGCTGCAGCAGCACAATGTCCGCACACTCAGCAGGCATAAACGCCTCCACATAAACTGACCTTTCTCCTCCTGCCAGGTGGCAAGAGGACGTGTGGCAAAGTGAAACGGCTGTGACACGAGCAGAGTGACACCGTTACCGGAGCACGAGGAGTGAAAGCTGAGAGCAAATCTGCAGCCAGGAGCTTCAAGTGTGACACCCAGTGTAAGAATGCTTTCCTGAAACCACCTGCACACTGTTCTACTGATACAAGGACAAAATTCACATTTTAAAGTACTCACAAGTTTATTTTTATTATTAAAAGTGGCTTCTGTTAATATATTATTGATATGTACATTAAAGGCTTTAGACTTAGTTGTTCCTTTGAGCTAGTCCAACATTAAAAAGGCAACAGTTACATGTTAGGATCACATGGGGTTGGCATGAACAGAACATTGTAAATACAGTGTTATTTTCCAACAAGTATGTTACATCATCTATAAAAAGCTTTTGGTTTGACAGCTGGAATCACTCGCGCCCATCAACATGGATATAATATTGCACTTAGCGTTGGCACGAGACTCAGTGTACACAGACTGTAAACGCTGTGCAGAGTGAGGCATTGCACACTGTTCTGACAGGAAGGAAACGGGTCGCAGTGACTCGGTGGGCTCTGTTTAAACCTCAATGACAGGCTGCAGTTGTTTAGTGTTTACAACAGTACATGTAAAAAAACCTATGATTAAAGTCTGTTCTTTCTGACTGATGGGTTCCCTCATGTGTATCACCTCTGAGGCAGTTTCTACTGAAGGAGAGTTCTATCTTAAGGCTTCGTTGAACAACAAACCTGAATATTGTTGTGCATCAGTGGAACCCCACTCGCAGTGCTTTATTCTTCACTGTGGTGAACTTGTTGACGAACACCTTGGCGAAGGCAGGATCCACCAGGTAGCGGTAGCACTTGGTCACAGAGGGCGGCGGCTCTGCCAGCGTCACCGGGGGCTGCAGCTGGAGGGAGGCCACTGAGGGGGACAGGAACTGGGAGGCCCGCGTCGCAAAGTCCACCAGCCTGCGGTACTGCTGCTCTGAGAGACGCTCACGGACGCCGTCGGCCTGAGGGGAGCGCATCATGTTGAACATGGTCACAAGGCCACAAACATGCTGTACAGGAACAAGGCCTCAGTAACGAGGCTCATCAGCAACTCTCTGGAAATGTTACTAAGACCTCTCTAGATGTTTGGGAAGGGAGGAGAAGCACATGTTACAAGTTCAGGAGGAAAATCAAATATTTCACGAGTGTTAGTTTTGTGACTCCTGCTTCTATGTGTGGTGTTGCTGTACACAGGAGGGGGTCAGACCATTCTTGGTGACACATGGGAGTCTCTAAAACCAGAGTAGGATGCTCAGACATTAGTCACTTGAGGATAAATTGCTTATTGATTAGTCACTGACAAATGAATGTCATGAGAGCTGACCTACATCCAACAAATACACAAGTGGTACTTGTTGTATTTGTTGGATGCATATGAGGATCTACAGTCTGTCAGAAGTTGGTGTAAATCATTGTGTGAGCACGTCTCAGAAACAACATGTGTTCTTATTTGCCAACAGTGACAACTGTTCAGTCCCTTTGATTCCCACTCTGCTTTGTGTGGTTCTCCACCATGTGACACACATGCGGCTCCATTACTGTCAGACTCTCACCTCTGTGTCGCCTGCTACCGTCTGCTGCTGTAACGTGAGCGTGAGCTCGTCCTGCCGCCTCGCCTCCTGCTGACAATCCACCTGCAGAGGACGGGGGTTTTTAGCGTGCTGTGCTGCCGAAGGAGCTTTCAGAGGAGGTCACGGCCTTCACTCACCTCTGTGATGGGGAAGGCCTGCTGCTGGGTGTCCTCGCTGAGGCTGACCACAAACAGCACCTCTGAAGTGAGCAGCAGGCAGCCGGCGTGCTCCTGACCCGACCCGCTCACAATGGTGACCTCCAGTGCCATGTGGAGCTCTGGTCTACCCAGAGACTGCAGCATCTTCCTGTGTACACACAGGGGAACAAACAGGGTCAGTCCGCGCCATGAAACAGCCACAACATTCATCAGTATGCAGGTAAAAGCAGCCTCCAGCTCTGACAAGCCTCCTAACAGGGGATACACACCTCCCCCTTTCAAACACTGGACCACACAGAGGAGCCAGCTAACCTCAGCACACACAAGCAAGTGACCGTACGTGTCTGCAAACATCCTGCAATTTACATTTCTTCTGCTTGTCGGTGTGGTTCCGATTATGCAGGCGTTCAGTGGGGAAATGTATGTGTGCAGGAACCAGAGTGTTCAGTCATGTTTCTCTGACAGAGTGTTTACTTTGGAAGGCAGGTGTTCCCGTTGCAGAGCAGATGTTGAGCCTGCCGCTGTAGGGACACTCGGAGTCTGTTCAGTGTTACTCTGCTCTCACAGTCTGACCTCTCCAGTGTGTGAGCTACCTGCAGTAGTAAAAATAATTGATGGACGCCTGATGGAAAGCAGCAGAAATGGAAGCACAGGGGAGCATTATCTCAGCGGCCATGTATTTGTTATCTTTCTTCTTCTTCTCCCTCCAACATTAGCACCGCTAATGTGGATTTTTCTCAAGAAATATTCCATTTGAATTTGGACCCGGTCCTGATGGCTGCAGACACTCTGCACCGACTGCTAGTAAAAGCTAAATGTTTGATTGCCATGGCAACCAAACTCCAGAGAAGCATTCTTGTTAAAATGCCATAAATGCTTTTTGTGCAGCTGCTGATAACAAAGTGGATACAGAGACCCCTCGTAAATCCTTATGATGGTATTAAGTGTTCTGACGCTGCAGCGGTGGACATGCGGTGGGCTCGCCTGCTGCAACATAAGGCTCATGAAACTCTGTGAAGCTCGATTCTCTTCACCTCCAAACTGACTCAAAGGCGACAGCTACAGATCTATTCAAAAAATGTAAACTATATTTCTTTGATTGGAAATTTTGTGCATTTTAAAGAAAACATTTTGGGGGGGGGGGTGTCGTCCCTCCATCTGATGGTAGTCGGAACCATCTCTGGACAGACTCAGGTTCAACAAGAAGAAACCATTTGGAGCTGGCGGCTCTGGCAAAGGCCTTATAAAAACCTTTAAGCACGGCTCAGTGAGAACAAGGCAGGGCAGGCTGGCTACCATCTGTGGGATCAAGGTCAAACATCTTTCCAGGCCTGTTTTTTTCTCATAGGAAGGGAAAGTTGGTAATGAACCTCCAAGCTTTTTTCTAAACAAAACAGCAAAAACGATGAGAGGTTGGATGGAGAGAAAGACCAGCAGATCCTGGAGAGAGTCCAACAACAGCAAAGAAACCAAGGTGAGAACACATGTCCCAGTTTGAGAGCGGAGGAGCAGGGAAGTGGGCAGGAAAGCTGTGAGGCTGCGGCGTCTTACCACACGTATTTGAGGTGGCTGTTTGGGGCCAGAGCCGCCTTCTCCTCCGTGGGCAGGTACAGCTGCTTCGGAAGCTGCCACAGGCCGGCTCCATGGAGGATCCCTGTCGGCACGCAGGAAAACAGCAGCGGTCAGGAACAAACAGTGGCTAATAATGAAGGTCACACTGTTAAACTAAGGATTTACAAGTACGCCAAGACGCTGCTCACAGCCTGACAACCATTAGGTTCCAGTCAGAGGCTCCAGATGAGCTGTGGATAATTAGAACAGATTGACAGAGATCCTGCTGAATGACCGAACAATTGACTGAATGATGGATTTTAAGTGCTGGAGGTTAAAAACAAACACTGAAGTGTCCTCAGGCCTTTGAGCCAGCACATCAGAGTGTTTGATGCAACAAGTCTGGATCCCGGACTCAGCAGGTTTCTCCCCTAACAGAGTGCATGTGTTCACAATCACAGTGAGATTGTGCTGGTCGGGCCGGCATCAAAAATGTGTCAGGCAAATCTGCTGCGTGTAAGAGTGTGGTACACAATGGGATGTTTTCAGGGTGAGGCTGTCTCTGCTACGTGACTGCAGATGCACCAAAACAAAAACAACACTATGCGGCCGATATCCACAGGGCTACAACTACACAACTCAAACAGCAGAAATATATATGTACACAAACGTAGGAGGACGGTGTGGACACGTCAAAGTGAGTTCACGACCCGTGTGCATGTGGTCAGCTGAGTTTCAGCCCTGTCTTGCTGTCAGCACGGCAACAGCGGCAGCAAGCCAGTGAAGTCATCAAGTAGTTAAGAGAGCGCTATAAAGAATCCAGGGAGCTCCATTAATGATGTCACTGGTGTGGTACTGGCTGCACCGCTCCTAGTGGGAGTTCATACCGCGTGTGTGATGGAGTTACAGCGTGAACCAGTGCAGCAGATAGTGATTAGCGGCTGTCTGTGAGTGGCAGCGCACGCATGTTTGTGCTGCAGCGTGTCGAGCCCGGAGCGGGTCGGGCAGATCAGAGCCGGGCCCGAGGGAGGCATCGCTCACCTCACCGCCCCGCTCTGTGCCGCAGCCAAGGGAGGTCAGAGCCAACACACACCCTGGACCCCCTAGAAAACTAAATAACATGCTGCTCAAGTGTGCAAGCATTTGTGCATACAGAATTAGGTGTGTGTGTGTGTGTGTGTGTGAGAGAGAGAGAGAGAGAGAGAGGAGGTCTTTCAGCAGCCCCCTCCTGGGTCTTGGCTTATGAGGGATTTGGATGAAGTTAAGATGAGAGAGAGGAGAGAGCGTCCATCCTCGGAGGGGTCCATGTTTTTCCTGACACACTGACTCAGTCCTACACATGTTTGCTGTTGCCTGTGGCTCTTTGGAAGCTCCTCCGTGTGTGTAAAAGATGTGTTTAAATGTGGCTCATGGCGAAGCCGTAGCCTAACGTTGGACTAACAGACAATGATGAGTTCAGCCTGGCTGCTCCTGTCTTCGCCCCGTTATCCTCACCATATCCAGTCTGGGACACAAGCTCAGCAGCTCCGCCGATGGGCTTCGTGAAGACCCCCACGATGCCTTTCCCCACGCCAGAAATCATCCCTTTGGCCTTGCTGCCAGCTGAGCTCTGCAGCTCCCAGTTCCTCTGGAAGTTCTGCATGGGCTGGTCCACAATTCCTGCTATAGCCCCTGGAAGAAGGAAGAAAACAGCCCCCATTTCCACAGACGCACACTGGTACACAAGTAAAAAGCTTCAAATGTAGAAAGATCTCAGAAACGGCTACATAATGTGACTCATTCTTTCATATTGACAAACCCAGGTATGCCCCCCCCCATACCTAACAAGCTGATGCCGAGTCGGGACAGTCCCTGTCTCAGGCCGTCCCCGAGGCTCTCTGGGAGCTGCCGCCTCCACTCCTCCTGCCGGGTGTAGTGCTCCTCGTCCAGGGACAGGCGGTCCATGTTCCTGGCCAGGCTTGTTGCTAAGTTCGTGATGGACGTCAGGGTGCCTGATCACACAGCAGAACACCGACCAGTTTATTGCCTGTGCAACAAGTTGGCAACACTGAATGAAAAAAGAAAAACTGCAGAGAAGGGAAAAACAAACGTGTGGGTCACCATGGTGACTGTGCTTGAGCCTGATACACCTGCTCATTGGTTAGAAATATCTGAAGGAGTGCAGTAAAATCCAGTTATTTATGAGCTTTAGTTGAGTCTGCCAAATATGAAAGCTGCACACTCGCTGCCTCCAGAGGAGTTCTGGAAGCGCCTCCTGCTTAGAGAGACACGCTGCTCCCAGTTCACAGCTACTCTCCATCAGAGCAGCGTCCAATTAGCACCAGCACATGGATCATCACTCTATTAGCACAGCTCGAATGGTAAATGCTCTTTACTCACACTGCGTTGTCGGAGAAGGACGTGAGGCACGGCGTTACCTTTAGAGATGTGCTTGACGAAGGACGTGGTCCCCCTGGACACGCCGCTGACGAAGGCGCCGGGCCCGCGGGTCAGACCCTCGTACGGCAGGCGGAAGAAGTCGGACACGCCGTTCCCGATGCTCCGCACCAAGCTGGCAGGACTGCCCAGGATCTCCAGAGAGCCCACCACCCAGCCTGGGAGACAGGGACACACACAGGTGTCCAAAAGCACTGCTACTGCAGCAGCAGCTGCTGCTGCTTTGGTTTCACGAGGAGCTTCTCTTCAAAGCAATGACAGTTTAAAACCTCCCTGGTGTTGTTGCAAGAGCAGACTCAGTGCTGTTTCAATACTAATCTGCTGAAACAAGGAAAAGGGGAAAACTCCTCTTCACTGTTGTTTTAGTCATTTGAATGTCTCTCACAACCTTCTTGCATCACACCATTATAAGTGTTACTTAAAGCTCAGTCTGTCCTTGCAGGCTACATGCACACAAGCATCCCGTCACACACGCACACAAACTCACACTCCTGCATTCACACAAGCTCCAGCATGACATCACGCATGTGCCACGAGGAGATTTACAGCCTCCTACTATCTCACCTCTGCCGTTCACCCGTACAGTCCCTTTCAGATGGCACGGCTCATTGATATTTATGTGCTGACAATTGCATCACAGAAGTGAAGCAGCCGTTTGTCAGGCCGCCGCGCCTCGCTCCGCTCCCACTCTCTGTCAATTTGCACTGACTGATGGACTCTAATGGGAGGAAACCGACTCCAGTGGGGCCTCGTGGTTCTCTCTGCTTCATCTGGTCTCCCAGTTGTGGTCTCGGTAAAGTCCCGACAAGGGCTGATGTTTACAGGCCTGAGTCATGCTTCGAAACGCTCACACATGCACACACACACACACTCGCATTTGCACAGCTCGTGTGTAACTTTTCGACGAGGTTTTGCATGGAAATGGATTTACACCCGTGGGTGCACGTCTGATCGAAGCACCGTACATCCTCGTGCTAATCTGTCCCAGAACGCAGCACTTCCCAGAGCCTCTCGCTCCGTGATGTCTGAGGAAGAGGACGCCGCGGTGAGGTGACGTGTTGAAATACGAGCAGAGACGAGGACTCTAACGAGAGACAGCGGGGAAGGAAGCGTCTGGCCGCGGCGGTGATTTCTGACGTGGAAGTGACGGGGTTAAATCACACCATGTGTGCCGGCGCAGAGGAAGCGGGACGACAGTAGGGGAGAGAGGTGAGGAGCCCGCACGGGGGCCGCAGGGGGTCGGGCTCAGAGCTGGTGGCCCTTCCCCCCCCCCCGCCCCCCTCGCGATTGGCTGTGACACACTGGCTCACAGACAGGAGGTGAACTGCGAGTCATCAGTCAGACTTTGTGTTCCAGCTGTGAGTTACGATGGAGGCCCGACATCTTTTTTTCTTTCCCCCCCTCGGATCTCGGCAGAGCTGCGGGGGCCCCTGGGTGCAATCGCTTCAGAGCTCCTCTGCTGTGTGGGAACCAACGGGAGCAGCTCCCACTCCATCACACATCCTGTAACTCCAACGGGTTTACAACACACACATCTGAGTGACAAACTCCTCTGGATAATGAATGAAAGCTGGCTAACAAACTGCACTAAGCAGCAGCCTTCCCCTTCCAGCCTGCGGTGACGTCATGGCTGCGCAGCTGAGGGGAGCAGACCTGTCTGCAGGTGAGAACGCTGCGCCGTTGTGCTGCTTTCAATTACAAATGGTCCCACGCGGTAACAAAGTGGGACTGTCCCACACGGGCCTGCGCAGAGTCAGGCAGCGCCTCGTCCTCTGTCCACTCTCTGGGGCAACTCGAACCTCACGCTCCTGCAGCAGAGCAGCAGCTTGGCTCCCTTCCACCGGCTCTCCGTCCAATTCACAACTGATTTTAGCTTTTTTTTTTTTTTTTTAACAAATCACCGCGAGAGCTCGTCTGAGTCCGGCCTCGGCTTATTGCACGAATGTTCAACGTCAGCCCACATGAGCTCCCTCACTGAGCATTGGGACCTCGTGCTCTTTGTAAAGGAGCCTGGAACTGAAGGGTGACAGCAAAGAATCATCACTGACCTTCACTATACGTAAGACACCACTGGACACTCACTCACAGACATCATCATATAGTCTTCAACATTCACTGTTTTCATTTGCATTCTTTTAAAAAAGTTTTTTGTTTTTTTCAAGAATACTAAAAAGCATTCATTTGTTTAGGGAAGATATATTAATGAACAATCTCAAAACATACTAAAAATATATTGTTTGCATTAAAGATATGTTGTCTATGTTGGTAAAACTTTTTCCATATGTCATTTGTTTGTTTTGCTTCATGTCTCTGTTTTCTTGGACCATCATACAGCTGCACTCGAACTGCCTCGACCTTGATCAGTGTGACTCTTGCTCTGTAAAGATGCATCTGGATGACTTCACTGTTTCTGGCAGGTTGTAAACTCTGTGATCTAAAAGCTGCTGTATGACCACACTGCCCACCCGTGGTGGGGCCGTGACGGCGAGCGGCAGCTCAGTGCCCTCCGACCTACCGGCTCTGAAGAGGGCCCCTGCGGCGTAGTGCATGGCCAGGGCGTGCACCAGCTGCCGGGCCGTGGTGCACAGCGGGCCTCTCTCGAACAGGGAGAAGGAGAGCGGCGTGTGGTCCGAGGCGATGTAGAGCTTGAGCGAGGCGTGGATGCTGACCAGCAGGTTGACCGGCTGGATGACGAGCCTCTGCAGCCGCACGGGGTGCACCAGCGCCTGCACCGACTGCAGCACCTGGGGTGTCACATTCACACAGCACAGCTCAGGGAGCAGCCGCCGACGTCCGGCCGCAGCGCATGAATGATTCACGCGGCCATCTCCGCCTGTCCTCAGGAGAACCATCTCATCAAGACGAGCAGCCATGACCTAACCGCTGTGGAAGCGCACACCGAACAACAGAGCGGTGGTGCCCGCGCGATCTGTCGGCGTGCTGTGAGTCATAATGAGGCTGGCTGCAGCCTCCGGTGCGCCTGGCACAGCCTGAAGTTTCCACTGTGCTAATCAGATAATTAGAGTGCAGTGACTTAAGGCTCGAAACATCCAGCCTCATCTGTGGCTCCATAAAAACATAATAGTGCACCTGTTCAGGGAGGACGGGTGCTGATCTGGGCGCTGTGCCCCTGTGAGCCTGGGCGCCCGAGGCGAACGTGCTGTCCGGGATGAAGGTGTGGAACAGGGTCTTGATGTAGTAAACAAACGTGTCTTCCAGGTACACTCGGGCAGGCTGCATCTGGAAGGTGACCTGATGGGGGAACCAGCACACAGCGCATCAGATATGCTGACGATTGGGAGGAGGACGATGAAGGGACGTGGACAGAGGACAAGAGCTAATCCAGGACTGCATGATGGGTCTCAGTACAACTTACATGATGTAAAAACTGGAGAAAACAAAGGATTTGCTGTGAGCTTTGGGGTGATGTTTTTCACCATGTTTAGTTTGTAATCTGAGGTTTTTGAAAACGTTTTTTTCTTTTAATTCAGAGTAATTTCGGCAAAATTATTGCAAAGAGTCAAGAGCAACAAACATATTCAACAGAAAGTCTTTGAAAGCTGTGAAAGAGCAGCAGGCTTCAAACTGTCAAACTCCATTAGTTTGGATCTTGTTTGAACTGTTTTGGAGGGAATTTTAACAACTTTATTTTTTGACATAAAGTTGTTGAAAAAAACTTTGGAGTGAGTTTGATTTTTTTCCCTCTCTTCAAGAGTTTATTTTCAGTTTCATGCCATCTTTGCCCTGCGTCACTCTCACATCACGGTGGATGGATGTTTTTTGCGTTACAGTGTGTCCGTGTGTCCTGCAGCATCACGACTCTAAGTGCCTGTAAAGCAATGTGATGTCCAGAGGTCCTAAACTGTGAGAAAACCTGAAGTCTGCACAGCAGAGGCACCAACTGAGGCCTTCCACAGTGCAGGACGCTTCCCCATCACTTCTGTTTATCTGACTCTTTGTTTTGGAGCTTTCTTGTTCACTGGTTCGGCAGGAGTCACCATAGCAACCACCTCTTCAAGAGGCAAAGGGCTCTGGAAGACCACGTCAATAATTTCAGGTGGTTTGTAGGACAAACTACGTGAGTGCACGGACAGACTTTATCTTCCTGCTGAGATCCTTGGGGCTGAGTGTCTCCCTGTGCCGTCTGTCTGTGGGGCTGCTGCTCCACAACAGGAGGACATTTTGAAGGAGTGTTGCTGCTTGGATCACAAAACTTCCAAGAAGTTCAGGATCGACAGATTGCGTGTCAGGGGGTTGTTTTGATCTGAGGTATGGGTCATGAAACACAGAGAGAGAGGGAGAGAGAGAGAGAGAGAGGGAGAGAGAGAGGGGGGGGGGCATGTAAGGACATGATCAGGAGAAGAGAGGAAAGAATCTAACCTCCTCCACGGTGCATCTGTCTCCAGCCAGCATCAACCTCAGCTGCAGAAAGCAGGAGTGTTTGAACTCCTCCAGTGCCTCTGGGGACTCGCTGGGGTTGGCATCGCTGCTCCACAGCCCCCCCGTGTCCACCCCGCCTCCCCCCCTCTGGTCTTGGCACAGCAGCACGGGGAAGTGGAAGCTGGCCCGGTTGTACAGCTGGTTGTCCACTTGCAGGCTGGAGCAGTACACCTCGATCAGGGAGGCGTCAGGCGCAGCGATGGCTGCGGCGGCAGGGTCCGCACCGTGCTCGGCGGCCAGCTCCGGGGGCAGGCAGGCCGGGGCGGGGGCCAGGCTGAGGAGCAGCTTGGTCAGCGTGAGCCTGAGCAGCTCCACCGAGCCGGTGGGACTGGTGATGTCGTCACTCAGCGCTACGCTGGCCTCGCTCAGCAGGACCCTGACGGAGAGCTTGAGAAAGCTGCAGTTCAAACGGAGAGCGTCAGTGAGAGCTGGGTGGTTTCACACACACACACACACACACACACACACACACACACACACACACACACACACACACACACACACACACAC
>JAUESF010000008.1:16366095-16376585 GCA_032274765.1 Malacoctenus tetranemus | reverse complement strand
GCACGGCGCAGTGCGAGGCGTCTTCAGCCTCCCTGAGGACCGGAGCACAAACACAAGCGCATCACTGATTGCTCCCCGCGACCTGATTTATCCGGCTCTGGGTCGCGGGGAGCGGGAGCCGGTCCTAGGCGAAAGGCGAGCCGTGCATCTGTCTGCGAGGGAACGCGGATGATTGTGCAGGAGAAACACAGTTTCTTAACGAGATATGAAGTGTGCACTCTTCACCCAAGAACGTGCTGCCTCACTCAGACAGCGGGCTGATTTCTCTGAGCATGATGATCCTCTTTGCTGGAGGGTTTGATAAGTGCTGGGAACTGGAGCCACAACAGCTCCGCTTGTGTTTTTAAAGTGGAACTGGCATGGAAGCATGTTTACTTATATAATACCAGCAACAGTTCAGGCAGACTTTCTATTCCACGATGAAACAAGACATCTTTTGACAGCAGCTGACTATTCCCATTGTTCTGCTGGCTGCAGTGAAAGTGGCCTGAGGATAAACTCCACGGTTCTGCCCCGGAGCCTTGAAGAGGGCTACACTGGCCTTTGTAATAGACACTATTTCTGACATGGAACCTTGCAAACTCCTAACTCACAAAGATCAGAGAGAAAAATGAAAGGCAATAAATAATCCTATTGGATGTCTCAGTGGTCAATTATGGCTTTGTAAAAGGGAACAAAAAGAGCTAAAGCCAAACAGTCATAGTTCCTTCTCTGTCTCTCGGCAGCGAGCAGCTCTACTTGGCTAAAGCAAAGTAGCTCCTCAGCCCAGAGCAGGAGTTTATTAATAGAGCCCCCCGTGCTACAAAGAGAGACCAGGGGCTACTGCTAATGGACCAGGGATGAGGTGTGACACCAAGCTTTGCATCCAGAGCGGCACCTGAGGAACCTTCTGATTGGAACTTTTAGCGGTTCCTCATGTGACGTCCAATAGGAGGAGAGCAGGACTTGGGGGCTCAGGCTGAGACCATCCCGGGGTCTCCTGTGTCACAGACCGCAGCTCTGCTCCCCACCTCACCATTAGAGCCCACAACTATGCGTAATTACAGGAAGGAAAGATGAGCTGTTGACCAGCGAACATTCGTGATTGGATCTGTCTTAGAGGGATGGGGGGCCACAAGGTTGTGTGTGCATGTGTGTGTGTGGGGAGGAGGGGGGTACATACAAAGTGTGTGTATGTTTAGAGTTGTGGCTTGTAGTGTGTGTTTGCGAGGCTGGTGAGCGATGGATTGGGCTGGAGGGACGAGACAGGGGGACGATGCAAGTTGGTGCGGTTTAGACGGGGGGACCGATCGTAAACACGGGGCGCGCTGCGGTCGCACTCCAGAGAGACAAGACACCCGCTTGTTTCTCCCTCAGCTTTGCCTTTTCTTTTTTTTTTTCTGTGCGCGCATGAACGGGACACATCCACTACACAGCATCGGGGGGCCCGAGACGTTCCCCGGCCGCCGTATGGCTGCTGTGGTTCCTTTATGGAAGCTGGAATCAAAACAAACTTTGCGACCAGATATCTAAACACAACAGTTAGAGCAAAATATTCTCTCAGGGAGAGTCAATTTCACTCAGCGTTTACTCTGTTTATTCAGATCACCACTGGCTGCTACCAAAGGGGGCCACTTCTTCCCCTCCGTGTATTCACAGAAAACATCATACATTACAGCTGCACAGATAACAAATACAGTAGGAGCAACACCGGTACGATACGTCCATGTGGTAGTTATTTCTCCTGGGGCCACACAAACTCCAACATAAACACTTATGTTTCTGAAAGACACTTTGGGCCAAAGCATGTGTCATCTACATGTATGTGACACGACACATGGAGTGCAGCGATGATATTATTAGTCCCATGCATCAGAGGGATGAGTTACAGATGCGTGCCACTTCTTCTACAGGGGCAGACTCTGATGCGACCGAGCGCTGAGGCGAGGAGCCGGCGCTGCTCCGAGGAGCCGCCACGACGAAGCCGGACGAAGAGCCGGCGCTCACAGGAGCACGAGGACAATATGAGAAAGTGCGAACACACGCTGACAAACTGGGACGGAGGAACAGGCGCGCGGTGATGTATGCGACAGGCCCTGCCCATGATGAAGTGGCGACTGTCACACTTGCATTGGCACGGGAGCGCACCGAGACCCAGGCAAGACAGAGACCACACACCGACACCGAGGACATGTGGCGGATGCGCCTCCGCCCGCGCAAACATGTGTGCGCGCGCACGCGCAGCTTGACACACACTGACACGGGGGCAAACACAGAGCTGATTGGGGGGGCGGGGGGGTGTGTGAAAACCTGCTCCCTGTTAGGTCCTGTATCTAAATGAGGTGTAATTATGGTCCAACCTGACATGTTGGAAAAAAAGGCTGCGCCGGGTCTCAGCTGCTGCCAAGCTGGCTTCCTCCTGCCCTTCAAATGTGCCTGAATTCCCCTGGATCATGTCTTCACGCTGGCTCACACACACCAGAATGTGGTGTCAGAGGATCTTAAGTAAGTGTCTCTCCGTCGTTGCTGAACGGAGGCGCATAAACCTAAAACAGAGGACCAGAGTTTGACTCTCCCCCTCTGCAGACGTATGAGGTAGCCGCTGATGATCTAACACGACGACTGGATCGCTCGCCTGAGCGCACACGCTGAAGGTCAGGCTCCGTTTGGGTTGTGAAGGGATGACAAGTGCTGAGGAAGAAGATGAGTAAGTGTCCAGAGACGGAGTCCATCATGAGCAGAGAGTGTGAGGGAGTACAGAGAGGTCAGCGTGTTGCTTTTCAGTCCTGAGAGTGCACGCTGGGAGTATATCAAAGTGATCTATGGTGGCACATGGCAGAAACTGCAGGTCTCTGAGACAGAACAGATAAGCTTTTATTAGCTTATTAGGAAATCGACATATATTGCAATCTGTGTTCCCAGTCTATCATTTCCAATTACACAACGGCAGTCAAGGCGAACTTTTAGCTCTGCTTTAGTTCTCCACCAGGTCATGACGCTTTAGGTCTTATGTATTACATTTGCTCCTATTTGTATTGGCTTTAATCTTTACAATCATTCATATCAGGAATACCTCATAAGAAAACGTGTCCCACTTCATACTTAAATGTCGTTTCCTTTAAATGATTCAGAATGATTCAAATTATGAATGTTTTTGTATCTGACTTTGATTTTAGTCAGAAAATAAAGATTTTAATTCATAAAAGAAACTGTGTTTCACTTAATTTTTGCTTGCAGCATCATTTTTTGTTGTGACAGAATATGAAGGTTACTTGACAGTAAGCCTTCGGTTCTCCTCCTCCTCCTACCTGGCTTGAAACATGAGGTGATGAGTGAGGTCAGCCTCCGTGTTCAGCAGGGGCTCCTGGTGCCCCTGTCCGAGGATCAGCTGGTTCTCCCTCTGGCCCAGGCTCCTCTTCTCGATGTGGACGATGAGCGGCTCCGGCAGGTGGCTCCTCATGATGAAGAGCGGGCTGAAAACCACCTGAAATCGAATCACACAGTTTTCTGCTGCTTCCATCAGGAACCTGAGGAAACCTTTCCAACACTGGCCTGTCAGTTAAAGCCACCCATCACAACTGTGTCTCATGAGAAGCGTGAGAGTCGGTAATAAGTGAGTGTGTGCTGGCTGCTCACCACTCTTTGCTGCGTGTGAGAATCGGGTTCGAGGGTGATGAGCGTGCACCAGACGTAGAGCAGAGAGCCACTGGAACAAGGCACCTGAAAGAAGACCAGGCTGCTGTTAGGACCGGTGATTACTTCATTTATCAGCTCAGTCAGAGGAAATGGAAACTTCCACGCTTCATTTCTTCCCATTACTGCAAAGAGCTATAAAGAGAGTCTGACTGAACATGTTTGTTTGTGGTTCAGGATGTGAAATATGGATATCTGAAGGGTGTTTTGCTGCCTCTCACCATCAGACGGGCTATTTATTGCCTCCATCGGTGATGTATTATTATGTTTTGGCCAAAAATCTTTGTTTCTAGGCTTCTCTCACTTGTGAAGTGTCCCAGAAGTCCCGCATCACAATATTATGGTTGAGGCGACTGACAGCTATTAGAGCCAGATAATAAGCCGTTTCAGGCAGTTAAATCTCAACGAGATTTAAAGGCTGAGAATGTGCCCACCGAAGGCAGAGCGCTCTCAATGTGTCACTGGTGTTTGTCCCGTTCACTCTTCGCTCCTCGTTAAAGCCGCGCGATGCCAAGGAACATTACAAGTGGTCTAGTTTACGACAGAGCGGGGACTTCATTTACTGGAGGGGGACAGCAAAGACACAGAGGGAACATTCAGTTTTTATACACAGGCCCTTCGAAAAACCGCATCGCTGGGACGAGGAAGTGAAGCTTTGGCAAACAAACATTTCTGTGGGCCGGATGTGTTAAAACACACGGCACAGGAACCAGGTCACGATGACCTCTTGTATTTCGAGAAAAGAAAAAGACGAGAGCTCTAAAAAAAGAAAGATGATAGGACAGTGATTTAGGGAGGAAGAAGGTGAGATAGGGAAGAGTTTCTTCACATGGATTACAGACACGGGGAACAGGCTGACGGATGGGGAAGAAGACAGACGGCGACGGGAGGGAAACACACCGCATGACAGGTGGACGGGCTGGACTGCCAGAGGAGGAAGTCAAAGAAAGAAAAGGAGTTAACAAGTACAAGATACTGGAGCGAGCCGGTGTGTGGGTGAGAGAGGAAAGAGAGAGAGAGGGGGGGGAGGGAGGAGAGGAGAAAGTGGAATAGCAGGAGACAGATGGAGATAGAGAGATCTGAGGACTCAGCTACTTGTGCAGGCAGCTCTCTCATTCGGAGCCAAGCCTCCATGTGTGTAATGAATGGCTGATCTTAGCCGGAGAGATAACAGTGGAGGGTTGGAGCTGAGTCAGAAATGTAAGATCCACACACACAGAAGCTGCAGTGGTGGGGTGGCTCGCTGTTAACAGCGTGAGGCTCATAAAGGCAGGAGGAAGAAAAAGGGAGAGGGACAAAGAGAAACAGAGCAAGGAAAATAAAGCGCAGGAGCGGCAGGAAAGGAGCTGGCGCTAATCCAGTGGTGTGAAAGTGACTTCAAAGCCTCTTCCTGTGCCTACATATCAGCGAGCGCTTCCTGTCTATGGTTAGTGTTGTTATGAGAGAGCATAAACTGTATTTTCTACCTCTCAACATGCTCGGGTTATGGGTTGGAGGCCCTTTGTAAGTCTATCTGAGGGGAAGATCACAATCTGCTCTCTAACAGCGAGTAGCTGCATGGAAGCTCTGCCACTGCGGCCACCCAGGAGGGGAGGATCCGGTCACACTTGGTGGTCCAGTCACCCGCTCCAAACATGTGTGTGTGGATGGAGAGCCAGTAAGAAGAGGTGCTGTGCAAATGTGTGTGTGTGTTTCTGGCCTGTATGGCCGACAGCGTGTACCGTCTGTAGACATGTGCGTCTAGAAAACACACATTTATTAACTGAATTGCATTGTTGATCATTCTTCTACCTGCACGACGGAGCTGCTGCTGCTGCTGCCGCCGCTGCTGCCCTTGTCCCTCCTCTCCAGCTGCACGTCCTGGGACCAGTCCTCGTCCCCTCTCGCCCTCACGCACAGCTCCGTCATCTCGGCGTCCTCCAGCACGTAGGAGGGCAGCTTGGCTCCGGCCTCCAGGCAGTCGCAGTGCTCCCTGACCACAGTCTGACCGTCAGGCCCCACGTAGTGCTGCACCACCCGCAGGTCGATGTCCTGGGACAGGTAGCTGCACATCACCTGCCGCCCGCAGATGATCACCTGGAGAAGGAAGGCAACAGTTAAAGAGCGACAAAAAAAAAAGAGACAGACAAAGGGATGTGGTTGTTTCCAGTGGTGGGAAGGAGCGACCTTCGTGCTGTGGGAGGTTCAAGCTTCTTTCACTGGAAATTCTTCCCAGTGCTCATTTTTATTTTGACAGTTTGTCATTTCCACAAAAATGGGTTTGGACAAAGTATATCAACATTTGGGAAGCACCAAAAATGGAGCGAAATTTAGCATCACCCACAACATTTGTTTCCATGTCAGAGGTTTTCTTCTTCCTGCTTCAAAAGCAGCTAGGACTAAACACAATAGCTGCAAGTTTGCTGGTGTCCTCTCCTACTGGAAAACACCAGGGGGGGGGTGGCTGCTGTCCCTAGCCTGGAATGATGGAGGGCTCATATGTAGATTAAAACAGGACCTTAAAAGAGGACATGTAGAATTGATCAGGGCTGTTTCAATCAAAGTAGGATTCATGACCCGGGGTGGGGGTAGGGTGGGGGGCAGCACATCACAGTCTGAAGATGGACCTCTTTTGGCCTAACATGAGCTGAGGTGACCTGACGTGGGCGCGGCCGGCCTCCTCTGTGGTGGCAGCTGCTGTCCCACTCCGAGGCTCTCTGTTGTGAATTGGATGCGACCGATGCTCAGACTCTCTTTTTTTTTGCTGGATTCAGTGGAAACGAGATGTAATCAAAGTTGGGGACAGATGGAGGAAGGAATGCGGGAGGCTGAGTCTGTTTTGTCTGGAGGATGAGAGGGAGAGACTTGTGTGACACTTGACACTGTTTACATAACAAAGTGTCCCTGCTGTAATCTGATGGCATCTCTGCATTCTGAAGAACACAGCCCCTCTGCATTGTGTTTGTGGGAAACGTTCAAACATGATTCATCCCTGGTCTTGATGTGAAGACGGCCGCTGGGTTGGGACTCTGTCTGTGCCGGCGTTTCACTTCCCTGTGATCTCCTCCGTGGACTGAAGCGACACATGACGTCGATGGATGGCTCAAAGTCTGGTTGTTTTTGTGTCATGGAACGGATTCCAGAAACGGACTAAAACAGAAGACACACTCCGCCCTCACCAATGCAGACATGAGGTCACGAGCTGAAAACTGGGAAGGTGCTCATCCTCACAGGAGCGTTGGGAGGAGGACGGAGCTCCGTGTGTCACGTGACATGTTCCTGCTGGCAGTGACCACTTCCTTCAGGTTTGCTGTGACATGATAGGCAGGATGCCCGCATTGTGCAGTCTGTTAAAAAACACTGGTCCACATTTACTGCTGCGGTGGAGCTGCGCCACAAATCTTCAATTGTCAACTATAAAGTGTGCCACTAATGTGTGTCTGATGCCTGGTACTTCCCACTAATTGAATCTGGGGCTGGCAGCACGCCTCATGATCTCTGCCTCTACCACTTCATACAGCTACAAAGTTCTGGTTGACTTTGATTAAACCCCAAGAAACTGACAGAGACGCAAAAAATATACGTTTCTATGAGCATGTTTTCCAACGCGACGACTCCACGAGCCAGCGAATTCAAACGAAACCTAAAGCTCCCAAAAAATCTGTTAAGTGGGACTAAGTGGAGCGGTTCACCTCGGGTCTTGCAAGTTGCTCTTAGAAGCAGTAAACACAGTGTGAGTGAGTGCTAAAAGCACCACTGTATCTGTCACTCTTCCTTTGTCCTGTAGGATTCCTCCTACAGACTGAATACACACTCCCTCCCTGACTGGGGACCGACGCACTGCGACACCAGCAGCTCTGAGAACCGGCGACACACAAGTGAGACTTTTCGGGGTCCCTGAGGTGGATTTGCTGACGGCCTCAGATGGAGAAACTCGTAGCTGTTTGACATCTGAACCAACCGTCGGTAATTGTTCTCACAGTGGAATTTATAATTAAAAGCATCTTTGGATCTCTGTGGTGCGTTCACAGTGTTTCCTCCAACTTACGATTGAGCCTTCCAGATCCTGGCATGGTGGCAGTTTGATAGCAGGGAACCTCTGAATTAGACATGTCCCTCTGAGACTCCTGTCTTAGTATCTACTCCCTATCTGGAACCTTTGATTTGAATTGCAGCGTCATAACTGCAAAAATGGCTTCTTTTTGTTTTGTTTGATCGATTGTGTTTATAAATCATTACAGAAAAAATGAGTTCTGCTCCTTTGTACAGCTCAACCAGAAGTGTGTGTCAGAGTCTCACAATCCAGCACTGAAACATCAAACATCTTAGATTGCAAATCTGCTAAAAATCAAAAACAACTGCTTGCAGCACACTTCCAGGTTTCGAAGTGACGGAACGACCGGTACCTGTTTTTGGACGCCGTTGAGCTGCAGGACCTTGATGATGAGCGAGGCGGTGCGCCCTTTGTACTGGATGGTCCTCAGCAGAGTCCCCACGTTGTCCACGCTGAAGGCCTCCGACCAGCGCCAGTTCCCCCATCCTTCGATGCAGATGTGCAGCAGCTGGGGGGGATTCGCACACAGAAAAACAGAGACAGAGGACAGCAGACATCAGACGTTAGTCTACGTGCCCTTTATTTACCCTGAGCAAAAGGCAAGTAAACAACAAGATTCTTTGTTTAGAAGATTTTGGTGGTGGGGGGGAGGGGAGAGAAGAACAACAAAGTTCCTGTTTACTGATGCTGAACAGGCTCGCTGCTGTTGGGAGCAGAAATAGAAGGTCGAACACAATAAACTGGCTGGTGGAAAACAGCTGATGTGGAAGATCATGATGTGTGTGTGTGCGCGCGCGCATGTGTGTGTGTGTATGTGTGTGTGTGTGTGTATTTGTGTGGTTGGATGTGGAAGATTCGTTTCTCCACACAGCTAAATAAGGAGGACACAGTTTGGCTCTCAACCTGTCAGCTTCATATCCATCACTTGGCTGCGGCGTCCGTCCACGTGTGTGGCTGGCTGTAAACACGCGGGCTTCGGGACGACAGCAGTAAACAGATGCCGTCCTGTCGTCTGACACCGAGACGACTGTGCAGCGGGGACAGTTTTCCGAACCATTTTCCACACGGTTCCTCGTCCTGTGGGCCTCCGCTTGGCTGCGGGGCTCAACGTCTGTGATGACCCACAGGTAGGCGGAGCTTTAATGCAGCTGATATTTGGTGGTCTGAGCGTCCGCCTCACTGGGCCGCCAGCGGGGTCGCTCACAGACTCGCTGTCCACCTTTCACCACCCGGCACTTACATGTGGAGGAGGCTCATTTGTCAAACAGTGTGCGTGTTGTCATGAGATTACGGTCACAGTACAGGAGCGGGACCAACAACACGCAGCGAGATGTGAGGCCGCCTCCCCTCCTCAGGCGATGGGGCCGACCTTCGGCCCCCCCTGAACTCGGCGTGGCGGCCCTGCTGCCAACACAACGTCAAACTTGCAGCGTTTGGAGAGGGAGGGAGGCACGTGAGGGAGACGAAGAATGTTGGGTGGAGGGTTGGGGTGGGGGGCAAGTTCATTCACCTCCCAGAGGAGCAGCGGCCACATTGAAACAAGGGGGGAAAAAAGCCTCTCTGAACATTTACACTTTGGGTCGTTGGCTCAATGTGCTGAACATTTAGCCAATCTGTTTTAAAGAAAACAAATTACTGCTGAGGTCAGAGGTCACGGGGGGACCCTGGTCAGGACCTCCTGTGTTTCTCCGCGCTGCAGCCTCTCCACCCTGTTTGAAGACAGATTTCTTTACAACAACATTCTTAATCAAAGCCTGAGTACACTCTCCTCATGATGCCCCCCCCCCTCCGCTTCTCCCTGTTGGCTGTTAGGAAATGATTTAAACATCTCAGATCTCCTGCTCAAGTGGACTTAGCGCTCGGAGAAAGTGGCAGAATGGCGTAAACAGCCAGGTGGCGGAGGTTAATGTTAAGCCCGGGGGCGGCGCACCACTGGATGACTCCTCCAACCGGGACCAACATTATAATCAAGTCCAGTTAGCGTGATGGCGGTCGGAGGAGAACTCTGAAAAAAAATAACCGAAATGTGGGATTTTCTGCCACTCTGACCTACTCCTGTAACGTGACCTGGGACTGAGGGCATGGAAATCCTTTTATACGCAGACGGCTTCAAAACCTGCCGTTGGCCTTTAGCGTTGTCCTCAGGGTTCCACGCTGACAATGAGACTTGACAGGTTTTTAATAACGGACGCATTCTTGTGGCGACAAACCCACCGGCTCCTCGGCATCATCTACGAGGACGGATTCGTCGTTTCAACACTTCCCTCTGTTCTTTAACCCCTCCGTCCCCCCCGTCCCCCCCCCTCCCCCGTGCACTTCATCATGCCTGTGGCTCAACTTGACCTTTCAGGGAGAAGTCATAATAATGTCTCCGCTCAAAACATCAAACGACCACGGCCGCTTTTGTTTGAATTCATCGCTGCTCTGACTCAAGCGCTGGAGGACAGAGAGGAGAGAAAGCAGCGGTGACACACATGAACTGGACACGTAGGACAACAAGAATGAAAAATAAGACGCTGTTTTGCCTCTTTGTGACGTATCTAAGTGCTGTGACACTGAGAAAACCCAGTCGGCCACATGTGGCCCTCCGCTGCACGTGGGGAAGGTCTGGTCTTACGCTGCACCGGGGGATTGGAGAACGGTTCCTCAGGAAAACACTGATCACTCAGTCCATAATTAATCACCTCATGTGTCACTGTGTACAGGACTCAAAGAAACACACACACACACACACACACACACACACACACACACACACACACACACACACACACACACACACACA
>JAUESF010000008.1:16349299-16365995 GCA_032274765.1 Malacoctenus tetranemus | reverse complement strand
CACACACACACACACACACACACACACACACACACACACACACACACACACACACACACACACACACACACAGGCCCAAGTACAAGAGTGTACTCACTTCTAAACCCGAAACAAGGTAAATAGTGCTCACTCAGTTTTTCCATTGGGTTCTTTAAAGAATCTGTCTTGTGATTCTTACCAAAATAATAACCTGCAGCCTAAAGGCTCAAACTGTCTTTAAAATTGAATGATTAACTCTGTCTGATCGTGAGAGAGAAACAGCAAATACTTTATTCCATTTGTTTTTAAACCCATGAGAAAATGTAATCGTCTTTTTATCCACTCCAACTCTGAAAAATGCCGCATTGGTATCTAAAACTGAATTCTGAGCAAAAGCAGAGTTCAGTTTTCAATCTCAAATACAACTTGTTCCTTTTTATCTCGAACTTTGCATGTTCATTCTCAGCTAATGGGGATTTTCTTTGGTCCAAAATCAACTGAGAGAGCATCAGTTACACGGTGATAAGCTCAGTATTGAGTGTGAGAGAAAAGTGCGAGCTCCAGGGACAAATCATGATGGTGGCTGCTTTGACCGCGTCCAGCTTTGGTACCTCAGGGAGGTGCAGACGGGGATTATTGACCTGGAGTGAAGGTGTGAGAGCACACAGCATTATCATGCGGTGATTGCACTGGGACATAAAGAAGGATGTCTGCTATCTGTTGTGGTGATACTGCGTCCATTTTCATGACGGCCGTGTCGCAGTGTTGCTTTCCAACAACAACTTCTGCTGCAAACCCTGATATCACAAAAAACACACACATATTCAACCAAAGTCAGTGGACTCCACTTGCAGCGATGAATCAAAGAAACACTTTAAACAAACATAATTCCCAATCACCTCCATCAAACTGAGGCTGTTTTTCCATCTCGTGAGAAACGATCTCGGAGGTCAATCGTGTGTCTTTTGTTTTGATAATACATCCCAGTCTTTGAAATCACGCTGAAGATTCACAGTGACATGTTTGTCCTAATGTGCAACATGAGTCAGATGATTCACTTTAGTTCCACAGAGATAAGTCATTCACAGGGATTGTCCACTGCTGAACTGACTCAGCTCGCATCTCCGCTGTGACATCAGTGGACCGACTTCATAGGAGCGCCGCAGGAGGAATGCACTGAACACAACGTGGTGTTATCCACACACCACCACGGGGCTCACCGACCAAGAGCCAGCAGATAAAAGAGTGAGTGTTGAGCACATAATGCTGCTTTGACAAACGTCTCCAAATCAAATACTGCGCCGAAATTGTGACTAATCTCAAAGTAACACGGAACACCTGTCGACTGAAGCGGATATCTGATGGGCAGACGGATGACAAAGATCATGCAGGGTCTTAACGCGAGATCACTACCACATGAACTTTGCGAGGTCGCATCACTCGGCTTTCGCAGCACCATAGAAACTAGACGCAGAACCCAAACACGAGGCCTGACACATCCAGAGGCGGCGTTAACCCCCGAGAAAAAAAAACATCCACACCCGGCGACACTGGAACTCGGTAGGCAGTGAGTCAGTGAGTCAATCATCCGGCCGAATTCCATCATGGGTACGATGTCATGTCTACGGCCTGTTTCACAGCTTAATCCTCTCTGGGGAGAAAATCGTAAGCAACCAAGTTTCCTGTGGGAGAGAGGCGGCAGGATATCAGCCAGTCCTGACCAGAGCAGTGACCGGGACCTGACTGGGAAACGGTGCCACTGTGTCAGTCAGCTGCTCGCCCAGAACGTGTGTGTCAGGATGAACTCACAATGTAGAGACACAGACGAACCTTAGACGACACACAGATCTCTCCTGATGGGAAACACCACACACACGCACGCACGCACGGGTGGGAGTCACTCCTGCCACTGTAACCGCTGTCCGTCTATTGTCCTCAGGCAGGAATGTGCTTGGGTGCACATAGCAGAAATTAAGTGTCTGTCCACAGAGGAGATGTAATCAGTGTTTCTGGATGCGGCACAGATGGGGCTGACGGAGCGGGAGCGGTCACCGGTCGTCTCAGCGTTACAAGCATTCCTCCACTCTGTCTCGCCTAGACGGGAGCGGGGGGGGGGATCCGAGACACGGGGACACGGAGGAGAGGTACCAACCAGTAGCTTCTGCACACGAGTTTCCAGTGAGGGTCCAGAGCGGCTGCGGTGGCGCTTTGATGGTTGATTAAAATCATGTGAATTCAATGTCATAAAGCAAAAGTTTAAAAATAGATTGACAAGTTCTCTGTACTGCCGGTCTTATTTAATGTTATACAGGCGTGGATGAAAAAGAGAAAAAAAGAGTAGGGATGTGGAACAGAGGCCCGTCTTGTCTGGTGAAATTACTTACGGACCAGGGAGCGCGCGAGCCACCTAACAAATGAGAAACAGGTTTCTACCCAGACAACAAAACAAAAGAAACATGGCCGACTTTGTCCTCGAGAAAAATTTGTATGAGACAGAGAGAGACATAACAGCATCCATGCCAGGGCAGTGAGGGCTAACCCATGTAACATGAGGGAATTATGGTGGCTTTAACAGCTGTCTGCAATGCTTCTCCCCTCCTCGGCTCCCTCGTTCTGACAAAAGAAGCAAAGCAGCGCGACATCAAAGCCCCGATTTGCAAGTCTAAGACGCGGTTTGGGAGCTTGGAAGAAGGTACAGAGAGGAGGCATTGTGCGGGTCGGTGGTTGACAGAGGAGACGCTAAGAGGTTTACGCTTGACTAACATTGTTCCAGAGTTCTCCCTCTGGTTTCTTCTGAAGGCATCTCAGACATCCAGGGCCTCTGGGGGCTCCAGGAGATGCAGACGCGGCAAGTGCCTGCACCGAATGAACGCAGCTGACAAAAGGCACACTGTCTGAGAAGAGAGCGGTTGAAACCGCATAGTCGGGGGATGAGGTAGTCGGCGGTTGCAGACCCTTGGAAGGACAGAGACCTTGTCCAAGTCTAGAAACAATGAAACGGGGAATAAATAAAAGAAAAAGTTGCTATGAACTTCTGTAGAAGTATAACAGAGGGGAACTGTTTTTCACAGATGAACCGCAGAAACAGTCATGTGTTGACGTGAGTACATCCAAAGAGAATATTTGGGTGTTTTTTTTCTTCAGTGTTTTGGGTCATCAGACATTCACTTGTGTCTGAACCAGTGCATAATAATGAAAGTGACATTGTCAAAAAAAATGGCACCAACCAAACAAATGTTGAGTCACTCTCATTGGCGAGCTCCTTCATCTGGCCTGCATGCTGCACTTGCAGTCAAATCAGTGCAATCGATCAGATTACAGACAGCGGGGTGCCAATTATTGAGATAATCAGCCTTTTTGGAGACTGGCGCTGCTTGTCGGGTCATTTCTACTGCATTTTTTTGTCATAACATATTCACATTAGTTTCCTCGTGGGCTTATGTCAGTGATGAACTCCTGCAAGAAGAATTCTCCATGAATCATTGATTTATCACAGCTTCTGCAGGTCGCTGTGACAACCAAGGTACACAACAATGTACATTATTGCTTTGGGAGAAACAGTCATCTTTTCTTTGAGGACACACTGGACTTCTCCTGCATATCAAGCCAGCGCAATCACTCTTTGTCTGCCAGTCGTGAAACATGAGACAAAGTTCTATGAGCGGAACGTTTTTTAGAACACTGTTTAAGCGATTAGAGCTCTGTAAGACCCCCGCGCAGACTTGGAGGCCTCCACAACCCACAGAAATGATCGGTTGACCTTTCAGCTTCGCTCGACTACTGTGTGCATGTAAACCCATCGACTGTCTTGACCATATAGAATATTAAAGCAGGTACAAGGTCACTCACAACATATATATTAGAAGCAGGACATTAAGGTGGATATCTGCCTAAACTGTAGGTGAATACACATCTTGGTGAACCAGCCTGCACGTAGAGACGAGCAGCTGTATGCTCTTGATCACAGGCCGTTCCATGACCACATGTAGAGTGCCTGGAAACGACCAGCGACTGTTGGCTGACTGCAGTCCGACTCAGACAGCTCGAACACAACTGACGTCTCTGCTGGTGTGTCAGTGCGCTGTACAGTGCAGTGCAGCACTTCACTACAGAGAGGCCGGCGACGACGCAAAGAGACCACAAGCTCTGCCTCTGCAAAACAAAGGCACCACGGGTTGACCCTACACGGCTACCACCAACCACACAATGGGAGGCTGTGGAATAAGAGCAAAGCTTGGAAAAACGTCGACAACAAATCACCACAGCAGCCTTACGGACTGAGGAGGACTCTCCTGGTGCCAGGAGCACATGTGCTTTACTGACTACATGCAAGACTTGGATTCAAACAAATGTATGCGTGTTTTTATTTTTTACTTTCATGAACTGAAAGCCCTAAGCAGTGACAGAAATAGATGTAACTGATATGTATTGCATCTAATATATATAGAATTTTCCTGTTTAAATTGAATTGAAGGAAAAAATAATGAAGCATCACATTGTATTCTGCTTTTCCAGGACACAGCTGGATTTGACAAGTAACCTCTCTCGATCCCTGACTGGTCCCTGACCTCCAGCTCCCAAAGATGCCACCACCGGCACACGGACCAGTGATGCTCCTGTGGGACTGGCCGAGCAGCACTCAGGTGCTGTCCATGGTGCTGAAGTCAGGGCAGCACCAGTGGGACCACAACACTCGCAGAGCCTCCACCTGCGCCGCTCCCCACGGGTCCGAGTCTGGGGCGGGGCCTGTTGTACGAGACCGCTCCTCCAGAGGGCAGCTCGTCAGCCAGCCCAGGTGAAATAAAAGCCCATGAAAGGGTGGAAGAGCTCTCAATATTGCTGGCCTTTTTCAGCAGGTGCAGCTTCACAAACAGGACGACACGGCTCCAGTTAAAGGACAGCAGAACTGATCACAGGAACCCCTTCATGAAGCTCGTAGTGTGAGTTGAAAGTGAAGCATGGGAGTTTTGATAAAAACAACATGTTTACCCTGATACCACACCAATAAATATCATGTTTCACTGCAAAACTGTGGTCACAATAAATAACGATTTGATAGAAATGTCTCTGCTACTGTCTCCCTTTGAAAGCCGGTGAAAACAAACCAACAGAGTGTGTACAAACATCCTTGCATCACATTTGTTCACACCTGCGTTAAACTGCACTCTGTACACGCAAGTCAAACAAGGAATCAAAGCACTGGCCTGACGACAAACCTCATCCTGACATCATCGAACAATGAGAGCTGCTCCGCTTGTGAAAACCGTTGATCTCAAGTGGAACAATCTGCTGTCACAATGCGGCTCCGGGTCATTAAAACATACCAACACTGCTGTCATGTGGGGGCCCCGGCAGAAAGAGCTTTACTGCCCAAACGGGGGTTCCAAGCCGCTGCTTTGAAAGCCTTTGTTGTCGTTTCAAGGCCAAGGATTTGATGGAGAGGATAAAAACATAATTTGTAAACTGCTAACACATTGGCCTGTTTGAAAAGATTTACATAGAAAAACAAATATGAGACTCTCGCAGCGCAGCTCTCATCAACATGATAATTAAATTAATCTTCTCGTGTCAGAGGCAGAGCTTCCTCTGGGACACACTACACAGGGCCGTGGAATTAGTCAAAATATACAGCCCATACACAAACAGAGTCACGACAGGCCCATGGCTCATCACATGGACGCAGCAGGAATCACGCAGCACACTCAGCGCGTCAGGGAGAGTGAGAAAACAAACCGTCGTAAATCACGAGCTGGGAGCTGGAGGGATGAGCGGCACTGAGAGACGCGCAGATGAAAGGAAGAAGTGCGAGGTGAAGGTGGAGACTGTCGTCTGGACCTGACATCGCAGTGTTGGCTGCAGCAGCTGCAGCGTGGAGCACGGCGTTGATTTGGAGGAGCAGCGAACCGGTCGGCTGCAGAAAGACGAGAACGGTTCCTCGGTGTGTTCGTCACCGACTTCCAAAAGTTGCTGGCGGCTTCATATTATTGAGACATTTTCTTTGTCTTTGTGATGTAAAACAAACTTGGAGTGAGAGACTTGAGACATATCGTATTAATCACTAATCGAGCCTGATCCCAACAAGCACTGCTGGGAGAGAGCGTTTCATCTCTGCTGTGAGCAAACAGCAAGAACAGAAACAAAAGGGCCCGTTTCTCCAAACAAAACCTTCCCTCTCAGTCCTTGTCCTGCTTTGGAGTTCAGAGACACGCGGAGGACAAACGAGGTTCACAAGCCTCATGACAATCAATACATTTGGACTGATTTGACTTATCTTATCTGAGCTACCACCAGTGCAGGGGTGGGGGTGGGCAGAAGAGGGCATTAAATAAATGGGAGGAGAGTTGTGTGGAGTAAACTGAACTCATGTCTGAGGGCAGGAAAAGCTCGGTCATCTTTGAAGAGTCCCACGCAACTGATATGTGGAGTTGTCCTGTCCATCAATCCCTCTGACGTCCACAGCGACAGCTTGATGTGGGGTCAACTCCAGCTAACACTGGGACAATCCATCGAAAGTCACCAACTAACAATGCAAGTATGGATATGAAGTGTGGGAGCAGCAGAAACAATCTCCTGCAGCAAGGGAAGGAACATGAAAATTGCAGAAAGCCTCATGAAATCACCATGAGTGACGTCACTGTGAAGTCAGACTTCACACCACTATGATAATGGGATGTCTATGTTGTGATGTAACAATTTAAACTCAGATTATTTATATTCAGAAAATATTTAGGAGGAGATAAATATTCAGTAAAAATCCACAATAAACATTGTGTTTACTATCAAATTAGATGCGATATGCTGCTGTTGTAGGAGCCACAGACCAAACATGTTTGAACAAGAAACAAAGAAACATGGACGACTGTGTTCAAGAAAACGATGGAGTGATGAGTCAGCATCTCTGATTCACTCTCACCTGGAAGCTGCCTTTAACGGAGCACCAGCCAGTCAAAGGTTCAGCATTTCGCAGGTCATTGTTCTGATCTTTCACGTTATTTTCCTGAATGTTCACTTGTTCACGAGGGCTGCAGGAGATGTCTGGCTCACTACAGGAAGTCTCAGCCTCGGAGGAGCGACTTACCCTCTGACCTGCTGACTCACGCACAGTTTGTATCTTGTTACCGCGGAAACACAATAGTAAAATGACCCGAGCATAACGCATCTCGGATCGAATCACTCAGCCAACAAATCTGCGAGACTCCTCTTTGATAAATCATTCCGATGACATTTCTCTTTCTTAATGTTTCACCAGGGGCTGTTTCAAAGGACATGTCTGGTGAAGATGAAGTGTGTGACAGCACAGGATAAATGGCCGCGCTGTTACACACTGCTGAACCATTAATAACCATCCAGTGGGGGCAAAATTGTTCCGTCACGTGTGATTAGTTGGAGTCCCTAAACACGTAGCTTTATCTCAGACTTCTTACGACACTTGTTAATTCACCTCCTCTTGCGCCCCCGCCTGCACGTGACAGCTCAGAGCCGTCAGACTCCCCTCTGTGCTGAACCCTCGGCAGGGCGAACGCGCAGACAGAGCAGGTTTTCCTCCGGGGGTCCGGATGAAGAGGAGCAGCCTTTCATCGGCTCCTGTCTGCTCAGCCAGCCAGTCAGTCCACATGACTGCGGCCGGCATGTGCCTCGGGATCAGCCTCCCTCAGTTGCAGCCGGAGCCGCAGCCTGGGATGAACAGCATGACTGCACCACTTCACATGAGGGCAGTGTTTCTTAAACAATAAGCCGGGACAGTCAAATACGACGCTTTGTTTGACAGATTCGTGCCAGATTCACTGGAAGGGCAAAAACGCATTTATTTTCAATGACGAGCTGCAAACATTGAACCCTGCTGGAAGTTGTATAAGTCTGTGGCACACACCCTATACAGAAACATTTACATACACAAACTACTTTGACAAAACGCTCTCTCTCTCCCTCTCTCTCTCTCATACACTCTCTCTCTCTCTCTCTAACCAAACACTGCCCTGTCATGCCTGCTTCCAACAACACGGCCAATCTAACCACACACTAATAGTCCTGGGCTGCTATCTGCAGCACATCCCCCCCCACCCCCGAGAACCAAACACACGCACGCCAACGCAACGCTGACACTTGTGCACCCGACACGGACGCACGCACGCACAGAAACACACTCCGCTGGTGAGGGGGAGAGGCCGAGCTGAGCTCGCTGACGCTGGAGTAAATTACAATTTATTCAAATTGCGAATATTCCTCGTAGGCACTTAAAAAGTCCCTCCCAAATCCAGGGGGCTTTTTACGCCCCTTCTCCCTGCTAACCGCGCTAACCACAGGGATTTCCATCAAGCCAGGCTGCATCCTGTACCGAGCAGCCAGACATCTCAACCATCCGCACCACACCACACGCCAGAGCCCTGCAAAACAGCAGGGTGGGGATGGCGAGTGTGTTTGTGCGCGATATAAACTGGGTGTAATTACAGAGAGGTTGTGCACTTCTACGTATGATCAGCCTGCCACGCTGCTCCGAAACGGGGTGGATCCATCGATCAGGATCTGTCGTTCTATCTGCTGCTCCTTCTTCAGTCACTCAAACTGATGAAAACAAGGGAATCGTGTGTGTTTCTAAGTAGTTGGACTCTGACTGGTGAGTGCGGGGTGTGAAGGTATGCCGGGTCTGAAAGAGACCTGAGAGAATCCAGGCCCGGGGAAGCATTTCTATCACAGCGGGTGGGTCCGAATCGCTGTACGAAGCTGTTTAAGTGTGGGTTGACGGCCGGCTTCGAGGACGTGACTGCATCAATCGAGCCATTTAAGACATGGTCCTGTCCTGACGGCGGCAACGGGGCGGTTTTGGGGTGGGGGGGGGGTGGGAGCCAGAGAAACAGAGGAGCAGTGAGAGCGAGAGTGACCCGAGCGCCGCTTCGAGTTTCACTGCGAAAACATACTGCTCCAGTGTTCCTCTCTGAGAAGTGACAGATATTCGAAGGTATGTCAACATCATGGGAAGTGTACGCCGGCTAGATGACTCAAGATTGCACATATTAAACACTCTCCTCTCTTGCACGGACACACAGGAGATCGCAAGACTTTAAATATGCCTCGATGTTTTAGTTCAAGCTGAAACAACAGCCAGCCTGTTCGCTCACAGCAGCTTTTTTCCCTCCCTCTCCTGACTGACTTTCTAAACGGGAAAACGGATTAAAGGACTTAGGCAGCAATCTTCTGATCTATACTTTGTTGATGAACAAGCAAAAGATAAACAAGGAAGGTAGGAGATACGGGACAGATAACAAGTGGACACATTTTTGGCTGCGCTGTTCTGAATGAGGCAACAGAACCCAATCTGAGAGTGTTGGGAGCGCGATCCATCTGCTGCCTCTGCTTCCCTTTTTCTACCTCTCCTTGGTTTCTTTAAATTAGAGCTGCTCAGTTTCCCTCTTGACAACTCTGCTGCCCTTCTTTAGAATTCCTCATTTTCCCCGGAGCTCCTCGACACTTCCACTCTCTCTGCTGCCCATTCGGCTCTTTCGGGGATGATCTCATGTCCAGCGAGGTCTCGGGTGGGTTCAAGAGAGGGACAGGCTGCTTTGCAGCAGAAAAAATAGAGCAGCTCTGGCCCGTGCGTGTGACTGCCTGGGGGACAGGTCAGCTGGGACACACACATCACGCCGGAGCCACGACTCCTGACTGATGGGCTGCCTCCCCGACAGGTCCCAGGCCTGCCACACAAGGCAAAACTTGGCCATGGGAGATCAGGAGCAGGACGAGCGTGCTTCAGTCAAAGTGCATGTGTGAGTTTACGCAATTACGTGAGGTAGAGATAAAAGAACTCGCAGGAAAACACTGCTAATAATGGTAGTTTGGTGGTTAAGAGGAGGGGGAGAGTGAAATTAAGGGAGCCGTGCTTTAGTCGGGACAGTGCACGGAGCCAACGCAGAACCAAAGACAGAAGAATGTAACGATGGATAATGTAAGGAAGGTTAAAAGCCTCGCAAAATGAACTGTAAATGAGCAAAGTGGCTTGAAGGGCCAAAAAACTGACCGGGCCAGATGTGCAATAAGTCTTCAGAGGTAATCCAAGGCCATGAACCCTAGTACAAAAGTGAGAGAAGCACTTACTGGGGAGCAACTGAGACTCGAAGAAGAAAACGGCCTTCCAGTCAAAGTCCAGGACAGGACAGGATAGAAGACAGAGGCCGGCGACGGGACAAACCAGACCACGGCTAAGAAGCTGAGCCAGCGTGGCCATAAACACCAGAGCAGTGGACTGCAGCACTGAGCAGTTTGAAAAGGGGGCCGAACCCAGGCTGTGTTGACGGAGGGTCGTCATTAAAAAAACACCCTAATGTCTAAATGAGACCTGGAAGACACAGTCCAGGTCTACTGAAGTCATCGGGCCGGCGAAGCCGCGAGGAGGGAAGGGAGACCTGGAGCAGGCCGCCCTCGGGGGAGCGGTGTGTGCTCAGTCAGGGCTCGAGGTGTGAGGCCTGAAAAGGCCTCAGCACGTGTGGTGGCTCCCTGTAGGATGTGGCCAGAAAAGACAGAGTTGCTGAGTGTAGCATCTGAGGAACCCCAGTGTGGGCGAGCTAACTGCTCCGATGACTATGAACCTCAATGAGTTTTCTGATGTACTTGGAAGACAAACTGAAAACAGAACATGCTAACTCCATTCAGACAGGCCCAGCTCACGACCCTTTCACAGTGAGGCACAGGCGCTAATTGCTACACCACCATCAGGTCCACACTGTTTATCAGAGTTTGTGTCTTTGAATCAAACAGGAGAGATACTGAGAGCGGCGGTGAGAAGAAGTGGTAATATTGAGGGTTAACGCGGAGCGGGAGAGATAAGAAGAGGGATCGGGTGGGAGGCAATATTAGCTCTGGCATAGCCTGAGTATATATATTTTCAGTGACATGAAATACGGTCAGACCGGGAGAGCTTCGGGTGCAGAAATAAGAGATATTGACAAAAAGGCGGGAGGTCAGGGGGACATCAAGCTGTTACATTGAGGGGGCTCAAAGACAGAAAGAGGAAACGGTGCAGGGAACAGCAGGGCGGCAGGAGGAATGATGGCTTATGATGATCAGAGTTGTTTTAGACACTCGGCAGCATCGTGGGACTGAAGCTAAACAGTCCGAGCCCTCATAACGCTGCCTGGAAACGGACTCGTAAGAGCTACGAAAACACACTCGCAGGACAAAGCAACCATTAAAGAAACACAAGCCCTTCTCTTATCAGTGTCATTATTTTTATAACCCCGAAATGTAATTAGGAGTGTTTGCTACAATTTGCTGAGGCGGACACATTGGCAGGCTTTTTATCATCAAACGCTAAGTTAGCTGAGGGGTTTTGGCAGAGCCGCGTTACTTCTTATTTATCTAGTTTCACAAATCGTGTTCATCTCGAGAACACATATTTCATATACCGCAAACACATGATGGAATAACACATGACAGAACCATCTTGGAATCACATTCTTCATCTGTGATGACATTTGGCCCGCTCGGACGGTCTGTCATCCAACATATCCCTGAAACTGCAGAGGTCATTCTGACTCGCTGCTAAAATGAGATGTGGTATTCGCTCCGCCGATATGCCAGATTGCCACTCACAAGGAACATGTGTGGGTGTGTGCGTGCGTGCGTGCGTGTGTGTGTGTGCGTAATCGAGAGTGAGGTAAGAGCACAGATTAACCATGGTCGATGATTAATACAACTTGACTTACTGACTTACTGCGAGCAATTATGGCCATGTCTTTTCTCAAGCTTGACTTTCTCACACTCGCCGTGGAGCACAGGAGGGTCCTGGAACATGTGCTCACCAAACACACACGTGCGCGCGCACACACACACGCATGCACACACACATACACACCATAGATCGCCAGCCCACCCTCCGCTACAACCTCCAAACCACAAAGGGTTAAATATAATCAATCTTCTTTAACAATGCTGTCATGGCGCCGTCTGAGAGCGCTGACAGAAACACACAGATAGTGGCTGTGCACCGATCACCGCGTCCAGGGGTGAACCAGCTTCAGCTCGCACACGGGACTTTCACACTTCAGTCAATGAACACAAATTGGAGTGTGTAACTCCTTATTTTTCCACACATGCATGAGATTTGCGCACGCACTACATGTGTACACACTTACTGGATAAATATATGGTACCTTATGTTTGTGGAATTCCTGCATGGAGGCACCGTTGGAGGATTAGGTTACTACACAAGCACCCAGAATATTTCTCTGCGCTGTGTTCCCAGTGAGCAGGTCTGTGTGCTGTTCTGTGTAGAGATCATATGTTCCTGTCTTTTCAGATGGAACGGTCATCAGTGGCGTGTGGTTGTGTACGAAATAGAAAAGTAACCGGAACTTTCAAGCTGTGGACTATGAGACGACTCCTGGCCTTGGTTTGTGTGTGTGTGTGCGTGTATGTGTGCGTGTGTGTGTGCGCACGTGTTACCTGGGGGGATTTGTGGGACCTCCAGCAGTACTGGTGGCTGTGGAGGCTGGCGAGCAGGACGTTCTCGTCCGTGTCCACCTGACCGAAGCGCAGCGTTTCGTGCGTGTCGTTGCAGATCACGTAGTGGCTGTAGAGCAGCTCCTCTGCCTCCGAGTTGCCGTTCTGAGAGAGGGGCAGACAACAAGTGTTGTGTCAAACGGTAAAGGGAGCAAGTGACAGATGTACTCTCATACAAATCACCTGATGGTCGTCTGGGCTCTGTGAGCTGTGAGTTGAAACTCATTTCCAAAACATCGCAAACATTTGCGATGCCAGCGTGTGTCGAGTGGAGTCGTGTAGGCATTCCTGTCAGTTTGTGTTGTTGATAAATCGAGTCTGTTAGAAGGAAACTATGTGGTGGAGCCCAGCCCACTGACAGCACACAGCCATGGAAAGAGCTTAATAGAAAGTCATGGAGGTCGTGCAGGGATACTGTCCACTCATACGTCACCTTTTATGCAAGAGCACAGCTCACTGGTTTGCTATTGAAAACACTGATTTAATGGAGAGGGAGAGAAGGAGAGTGGAGTGTGTCAAATCCCCTGTATTGAGGAATTCAAGTCCACAGTTAAACAGTGCAGAGTGTGCATGCGAGCTGGACAGCGAGCGCATGGCTGCACGTTGAAGTTTGACTTGAGCGTCTTCCAAAGGCACTCAGGTCCTGATGGGAACTCTCCTGCACACCCCTCCTCCTCCTCTCATGACGCACATGAGTGCAGTTCAGACAACTTCTCAACAACCGTGCCGCTATCCCAACAAAGAGGGTCTCCTGCCTCCCGTACACTCTTAAATGGTTGAGGGGGTGGTGATGGCTGATGGGTAAAAAAGAGAGGCTGGCAGTAAAAGCTCAGAGTTTGACTGCCAAGCACGTTCAGGGTCCCGGGGTTGTTGATGCTATTGAAAACGGATGGGAAAGTTTACGCCATTAAAAGAACACTTGTTGATAGATGTGTACGTGCGTGTGCGAGAGAGGTACGGCGAGCAAATATAGATGGGACAGCTGCAGCGGTGGCTTCAAATCCAGTTCCCCTTTTACAGTGGAACACTATCTCTGCTCCCCTTTTTCCCCGATGTGACACTGCGATTTACAAACTTCCTGCTGCCATCTCGGGATGCCATCGCTAAGCCTGCGCTTTGATGGTATCGTTTTTCCGCTCCGATTCACGAGGCAACGCGATACACACGGCCGAGCAGCTTCCCGCAGTGATCATAATCACTTTCTGTCCGTCTGGGGATTTGAAGTAGACTAATATTGAGACAAAGGTATTTAAACAGTCAACACGTAGATCTTGTTAAGGAGCACGAGGCGACTTCCTCTCGAGACGCTTGCCCTTGCGGGTAACCAAGTATCCCCCGTCTCTAATCCACTCAGATACAGTTACTGTGGCGTTCACGGCGTCGCCTCCTCATGGTAGAATGGCACAGACATAAATGCCAAGGTACAGTAAAACGTCTGGGAGCACATTGTAAATATTGACACCCACTCACAAGAAAGACGCATGAAATAGGAGCCCGTGGGGGGGGGCAGTGAAACACTAATCAGCCCTAAACACATCGCTGCCTTCTTCCACGGATGACCCCCGGCCCACAAGTCTGCTCCCGCCAGGAACCCGAGCTCTCTGTCACTCTGCTTCCGGTTGCAACAGGGGGAAAAGCAGACAATCAGTCGAACATGGGAAGAAGCAGGAGGGGAAAAACACAACAGGAGGGAAAATTCCTGTTGTCTCAATCGCACATGTAACAGCCTGTGAACCTTCTGTGAGAAAGCAGAGTGTGTAAATACTACTGGGCTTTTGTGTGGCTTTCCACCAAAGCCACTTCCCCAGGGTTAGGGGCAGGGGGAGCAGAGACAGGGAGAGTGGGGCTGGGGACCAACAATTGAAAATGGAGGCATGGGGCCTGAGGTTAGAGTGGTGGGGGCCTGAGGTTGGGGCCATATGGGGCTGCTGAGAGTAAGCAGAGCAGGCGGCTGAAGGAGGAATAAAAATACTCCTATTTGGTTTTAATATGTCGTTTTTTTTGTTGAGAACTGATCAAAACAACAGATTGCAGCTACTTTTAACCAGAGTGGGATGAGAAAAGGTGGCAGAGGTGAGCCTGCTGACTTAGCGACGTGCTGCGCATTGGAATAGACAGACAATACAGTCATGTCAATATTAGGAACGAATTAGGGTTGTGTACTTGTGGCTGCCAGAAAGGCTCAAGTGATGTTATAATGAAAACAAGAGCCATGAGCAGTGCTGTGACTTGTTACGGGCTCTATACGAGTGTAAATTACAACCATATAGTGGATCAAAAAAGTGTCTTTAATTCTTATTTATTGCTGTCCATCTGGAAGTGCTCCAGCTGTTCCTGCAGCGGTGGTCTGTTCGGGCCAGGCCCGCTTTGTGAAGCTTTCAATTGTGCGGTGCTTGAGGAATCCTGCCAGGGCGTTTCGGCGCTGACCCTGCGGGCCACATCACAATGGGCCTGCTTGCCAGCCTTGACACCAGGAAACATGAAAATCACTGGAACGATTATGCGCGTTGGGATACATCCTTCTGTGGCGGAAGGACAGAGCCTGTTAACGTTTCCGACGACTTCTCATTACGTCGCGAAACCGAGATCAAATTTTGTCTGTGCATGAGCGTATCTGGAATGAATTCATCAATCAGATCAAAAAAAAAAAGGTTCATTCAAAGGGGCGGCACTTCACATTCACCTCGACGGAGCACCGGGCCAACAGACACTCAGTGAGTAATTGCACCCATACAAGGTTTCCTCACCGCATACGAGGTTTGGTTTCAGTAAAAAACCCGAAAAAACGGAAACAGTGTCACATGACTGAGAGTCTTCAATTCCTGTGAAGGGGACAAGACATTTCTATGAAGAAACTGTCTTTTGTACTTGACCTCTGTCTCCCCCTTATTCTCCAGAACTACCATAGCCACATGCGGCACTTTTGCCTTATAATTATCGTGTGTTTTTCCCCGTGTGTTCAGTAAAGTGGTGAAATCTGGAGGCAGTTAAAAAGGCTCTGTACGAGCTGCAAGGCTGCTGCTGTTCAGACCAATCAGGACAGCACAGCAGCCCTAATCACTGGAGGAATCAATCCTGTGGCAATGAACATGTAGATGCAGCAGCTCGCAGGGTTTGTGCTTGAGTGCGAGTGCGTCAGACTTTAAAGGCAGCGTTTCAGGGGAGCACACAGTGTGGGCCTCCGTTTATAGCTTCCATTCACGAGCCAAGGCCGGGAAACGCCAAACACATCGCTTCAGCGCTATCACAGAAGGTGCCAGGCCTCAGGTGCCCTGAGAGCGGGCAACCGGCGAAGGACCGAAGCATTCGTGGAGGGCATGCGTGGTGCTGCTCAGCATGGATGCAGCATGTCCAAGTTCCCCCTTGTAAAGCTGCAATATGACCTTTCATTAAAACAACGCTCCAAAGTCTTATTTATGACTGAAATAAGCAGCAGAAATAGGGAACACTGTGCTAAATGATGCAATGACGAAGCCGAAGGGTCAAACATGACCAATCATTCACACGGTCGGTTAAAAGCTGCTGATGAGTCAGTGATGCCACTGAATGAAAACAAAGGTATTAAACGGCCAGCCAAAACCAGCATCGGAGTATGTTTGCTACAGTGTTCGTTTTAACTCTGTTTTCCACAGGTAAAAGAGCACAGCTGGTCTCTGAGAAGGGAAGGCTATTATTTTCCTCACCTGGCACCGAGTACGAGCATGCATGTAAAACCATGAGAGTACCTCATGTCTCCCGAGGCCAGTATATGAGTCAGCACAGCTGAGCGCAGCGCAGCCATGATGGGGCATACAGAGCCAAAGAGGCCAGCATGCGTGTGTGTGTGTGTGTGTGTTTGCATCGGTGTGTATGGGCAGGAGTGTGTGTGCACATGTGCGTGTGGAATCGGCAAGTGGGTGGGTGGGTGGGGGGAGAGAAGAAGTCTTGGCAGGTGTCACCACTCAAGTTTTACCATGTTTTCATGGGCATTGCTTCACACACACAGACCCTGGCTACCAGAGGCAGCGTTGAGCGCTGACAACTGAGAGATGACGAGGGCCGTGGCGTTGGAGGGCCGAGGCCAGACGCGCCGGGTCCTCTCCCAGTTCACACCGAGCAGTCAGCGGCCGCTCCGTCCTGCTCCTTTCTTTATTACCGCTGGCACACCGTTCTCATGAAATCCACTTTGTTGTGAGTTTGTTTAGCTGATACCCCATCTGGGAGAGGAAAAGCCGGCCTTTCAGCG
>JAUESF010000008.1:16314936-16328329 GCA_032274765.1 Malacoctenus tetranemus | reverse complement strand
ATGGAAATGGGCCAAACACAGACACCTTTGTGTATCTGCTTTTACCTTGATCATGACGGAGGCCTCAGCAAAAGTGTCGTCCTTCCTTCACTGTTTATTTAGAATAGCACATCTATAAAAGTGAGACCATGAGGCCACACTGACCTTTGACCACAGAACAGGAATCGGAAACAGAGGCCCCCTCTCTACCTTTTTCTAGCAGCTAATATAGAACCAAGATTAGGTTGCAGGAGGCCATCTACTTTCTGATTGGGAGGAGCATCACTGTTTCCTGTGGTCGAGGCATGAAAGACGAGGTCAGGCAGTTTCGCTGTGTGGCACCGAGGGGAAGCGGTGCCCCCCACAGTGTTCGTTGTACAGAAAGCAGGGCGGTGCAGAGCAGGAATCAAACTGGCTTTAGGTGATGATACATTTGTGGGTCACAGTGACCTTGACCTTTGGCCTTTGTAATGAGTACATTTCTGACCATGTCCTTGGTCGGCAGGATTTTTGCATGAAACAAAAAAAGGCTGAATGGGCCGAAAACACAGAGCCTCCAATCAAGCCTGAATGCAGGGCTGCTTCATCAAACCGCAGTGTGCGGTCATTAGCTCAGCAGCAGTATACACTGAGTCACTGTGACCTTAGTGAGGAACAAACGGATGTGTGCTGGCAAGTCTTTCTGAGTGATTTTGTCCGTCAGCGGTTAGCTGGGTTACAATAATGAAACTATGTCAAAACAATGAATAACATCATTGAGAATGAACTCAGATCACAAGCACACACTCGCACATCTGCACAGAGTAACTTACACCTGCATGCCTCATGCTGTTATACTTGACTGCCAGTAAACACGCGCGTATCAGCTGCAGGCGAACGTACAACCTATGACACTCGAGGAGCCATGTGGGTGGTGGGAAAGGGGGGAGGATGGAAATCCTCCCCAAGTGAAATACATCTCTGGCAAACACCCGGCTGAGATTAGATAGGATCGGAGGCTGATTTACCATGTCGGTTTCTCCCTGGCAGCCGCTATCTGACCACTGCCTGGCTGATTTATGTCCTCAGACATACTGGTATCAATTAGAAGAAACCTAAAGGAGTCATTACATAACTAGCAGAGCCCCCCGAAGACCTTCTGGGTTGGTAAGAGTAATAGGAGTAATATACTGTCACTCACCGCAGAAAAAAAGTTCCTCACTCACCACAAGACCACTATAGGACACAGGAGGGAACTGGTTTGGGAGCGGAGGGACACTGCGGGGCCAAAATGGCACAGCGCAGGAAGCAGTGTATCATCCCCGCCATTAGGAATATACACCACAGGAACTGAAGAGTGGTGATGAGTTACACATGGGTGCAGTGACAGCTGCAACACCAACACAAACCGTCTCCAAGGCAGGTATGTGCTCCTTTCCTAGTATGTAACTTGAATGAATGTGATATGCACACAGGGAGCAACAGATAAGAAGGGAGCTGAAGATAGTGCTGCACACAGAGGCCCCGTTTCCCTCCCAAGTTGGATTTCCTCTTTCTACCATTCTGTTAGCCACCCTGGGCCTGCTGGGTCCTCACAAATTATCAGCTTTTCTGTCAGGTTTGGGCCGTCTCACTTCATACAGCCACAGGCTCGTATCGAGCTCAAACCGTGTGTGTGTGTGCGTGCGTGCATGCGTGCTGCCCAGAAAATAGCCCGCCTGCGTGTTCGCCCCAGATGTACAACTGCACACACTCCTACAGTTCATACCTACTTGCTATCCGGCTGCAATGCATCAACAAATACCTAAAGCAGCATTTCGCTCGGGTCGGTGACAAATTAGCATCGTTCCTGCGTTGCAAACAACGTGTCGGCTGCGTTGGCTTGGCACGGCGAGGGGGGCGCGCTTCCAAATATAAATCTTGTTTTGACTTCGCTCGGCTCTGCTTGTCTCTGACCATTGAAACTGGGATAAAATGATAAATGGAAATGAGTGGCTTTCTCTCGGCAGCGTAAACAATCTGACAACACTGACATACAAAGACTGGCCAGGGAACCACAATAGAACCGAAACAGTGGAGGGGAAAAAAAAACCTGGAGGATATAAATAAATAGGAAGGAGGCTTCACTTTGTTCCCTAAGAAGATGTTCGTCTTTACAAATGTGCCGGAGTAAATCACCATGAAGAAGCGGGGGGTCCACAGAAGCAAAGGAGCGAGGAGAACGCTTTGCACGTGTGTGCAGACGAGTGTGTGTGTGCTGTACGTGTATCAGAAAGTGTGCAGTGACAGCAGGGTCTGCTGGTGTGTACGTGTGTTGGTCAGAAATCAGGGGCACTCTGTGAGCAATGTGATGGAGAGCTGAGAGATTAGGGAGGGTCTTGTTTCATGGACCCTGAGACATCTGTTCTCCCTCTTTTGCCCGCCTCCCTCCTTTCTCTCATTGAACTATAAATGCCCCCCTACCTTAGGGAGTGGTGAGCCGTGGACGGAGGGAGGAATGTGGGGCTTCCACTTGCTTTTCATTAACACAGGATCTGGTAACACACCTCACTGTCAACCTAATCCCCTCTCTCTCCATCTTGTCCCCTGGCAGAGTGGGGGTGGGTGCAGGGGGTGGGGAGGTGAGGGGGTGGGGGTGGGGGGGCTGCCATGACCAGGTACGGAACCCCAGATGTTTCACTGGAGCGAGAGGGGAGGGAGGGGAGGGGAGGGGGGGATGACAGCTATGAATGTATGGTGATGAAGACGGGGAGCGATGGGGAGAGTGTGCTGACTGCCTGCCCTGGGCTGCCTGCCTGCGCTCCGTCCCTCCTTCTGTTCTACATTACTGCGTGTCTCCTTTCCTACAGCGCTCCTCTCCACGCCTCTTCCCTCGCTCTCCAGTATGACCGCTCTGTTGTAGTTCCTCAGGTGCTCCGCTGCCTCGGTTCCGTAGTTTTCACTTTGTGTCACAGCGACTCTGGTTCTTCTCTCATTAGTCGCCCGCTACGTCTCCATCCCCCTCTTCAGGTGTGAATCCCCTCGTTTCCCTCCCTTTGGCTCCTCTCCTTGGGGTCTGCTCAGGATCTGCTCCATCAGTCTGAGCAGGGCGACACCAGCAGCAACAGTAGTGATACATCCTGTAGCAGCAGTAGTACTGCTACGGACTGCTGCCTTACATCTTTCATGTATGGCCTCTCCCGGGGGGGTGATTCCCCCTGACTTATTGTGGCAGCTCAAAGGCTCAACCATTACAGGACGCCGATCCCAACCTCTATCTTTCGGAGAATTCCAAGGGATCCTTTTTCTGCGGGACGGCGCGGAGCCCGGGTGGTGAGTGATGGAGGCGGCGCAGCGAAGGCTAGAAGTCAGCAGATACATCTATTGTCACCGGTGATCAGTCTGTGTAATTGGAGACAGTTTGTCTCCGTTTTTTTTCTGAGGCAACAAATCTGGAAACACTATGTGGAGAAGGCCTGAGGGAGAACGGCCGCGTGTGTTGTGACAAAGATCAATACGGCTGCTTAAGTTGTCAACAATACACAGAAACAACTGGGTGAGACAAACATGTTATTCAGAGGGGCAACTTCAAAACGGAACCCTCTCAGACGTGCTCCTGTAGAAACAAGACTCTCTTTGGTACCATGTGAAGTTCCTCTGTTGACATTTCAAGGTGTTTTTCAACTGATGTTTCAACGGGTGTTCAGTGATGAGGCGCAGGAACGAAAGACGGGGCGCTCTGATGAGACCTACATGGACCGTCCTAAACCTCCCAGGTACTTCGGAGAGCACTCAAACATGACGTGAGAGGGGCTGAGCTGAATGTCTGCCGCAAACTATGACGGCACGAGTTTTTATGGCTTGTAGGAAACAGGCGTCGCTGCATGATGTTACGTGTTGTTGGACAACAATCAGCATGTCGAAGAGTTTCTCTCCAAAGGGGAGAGTGAAGGGTCCAGCGGACGACAATAAACAGCACAGGTCCTGATCCGACCAGTTTTATGTGCATTCGCTTTGGCCTGTGAGATGTCGACAGCTGTGGGGACTCTCCTTCAACATGCAGCTCTCCAAAACAAAATCCATGGACAGATCTCCTCGCGTCAATCCACTTCCTGTGTTTACAGTAAACAAACCAGACGACGACTATCTTCAAAATGATCAATAAGAGGAGTGATAACTCAAAAGCAGAGTGTGGAAGTGCGTTAGGTCGGTTGTTTCTTGGCTGCTTTTGTTCCACTTCGCTGCGAGGCGAGTTTCGGCCGTGTTTATCCCAGTCAACACATCAAAGATGGATGAAAGCTGAAAAGCTGGTGAAAATCAGAGCGAGGCAGCAGCACTGAGCATTGTGTCACTGTGCAGTTATGCAGATTTGAGTAAACAAAGTGCAAATTGTTTGAGGTTTTAATTAACATTTTTGACAATCATTTTATCTGAAGTAACCCAATATAACAAACATCTGTAACGCAGATGCGGGTGCTTAGGCGGCCCCCGCTCCGGCTCGGTCCCCGTCCCTGCGCCAGGCTGGCCAACGCGGGACGTGTTGCTCAGCGGCACTGAGGCAAACACAGGCAAGTTGCACAATTATGAGTCAAACTGTTCCTTGTTATTGACTGCATGTGGCATGTCAGCCCCCCCCCCTTCTTGCTTTCATCCTTCTGTTTCCATCTGCCGTCCGCTGTGGAGGACGTGCCAAGTCAAAAACAAACTCAACCCCCCCGATCATCTGTTACAGCGCCGGCTCACACCCAGCGGCGCAGCGAAACTGGAAGCCTTTTCATTTACATTAGCATTAGCAGTTGTGATTGTCATAATGGAAACACTGCGATGACTCCTGGATAATAGTCAGTGCCGATGAAGGCCGCGTTCGATCCGGACACCAAAAACAAACATCTCGCCCTCGCACACACTCGCGCACAAACGCAGGAGAACGCCTCGCTGTCTGGAGGGCTGATCGCACACATGCCCCGTGTAATCAAACACACACATGGTCTCACAACAACCTTAGATCCAAGATTAACACAAACATCTCACTTTACAGTTTACTGACAATCCCCGCTTTTTGGCAGATGACAGCCTTGCGAGCGCATGATAAAAATAACCAACAATATTCCAAATAACTCTGAGAGCAGTACCTCCGAATCTGCAACAGCGCTGGGAACGGCGAGCCCTCAAAAGGCTGACGCATCACACAGCCAACAAAGGTGGGGAGTGGAAAAGTTGAGTCAGTGCTCAGCAGTGACCCACTGATCAATAAAGAATCCCAAACAGCATCTCTTTTATGGTCCTTCCTCAGACTGATGCAGGACCAGAACAGATTCCTACTCGAGCTTTTTCGGTAAAGACGCTGTTGAGTGAACATGCTACGGTTCAGCTCCGTTCCTAATAATTCTGAATCCCAATGAATAACAAATGTATGTTTGGCGTGGGCTGTGTGTCGCTCTGTTGAGTTTGTCCACATCGATTCTTGCGTGGTTACGTAATGACATGAAACAGGACAATTTGTTCTCCACTACGATCCGCCGTTGGAGATTTGGAGCTCGGTGGAACTGTGCTTTATTTTCAAAGGGGGCCTGGATGCATTCCTGTTGGCTCGGAGGGCCAGTTTGGGCACCATACAAATGACACGCCACAAAAAAGCATGTAGACTTAGTGTTGTGTATTACGGAGTCTTAAACCCGGTTACTTTGGAGGTTGCTCGGACCTGCCAAATGGGGTGAAGTCATGTTAGTGGGTTCCAGCGGCTCCACCTGTCTCAAAATGTTCCTTGAAACAAGTGGCTCTATCTTGAAATGAACCAGAGTTACATGGACCACATCAGTGTTTTGATGTTCCCTTTTATGTCCCCGAGAAAAAACAAGACGTAATTCAGGGTTCATGTTCAAGTCACTCTGGTTTGACACGTGAGTAATTCACCGAGCAAATGATCCTCGAAGAACAGGCTCTGAAAAAAGCACCGCATCAATTTTTCAATCATCTGAAGCATAAAAAGTTACACGGCGGACATCGCTACAATAAGTCTCTATTTTCTGCTATTCTATTGAACTCAATGAAGCCAAACTGAACTGTATCATTTCTATGACTCAATGTACGATTTGAGGAGCTACAAATCTTGTTGTGGTTCCCACATGAGTCACATGTTCGTAGTTCATCCTTGGTACATGCTACATGGTGCGGTTCCCTCGTGACGGCCACGCAGACAGCAGTCTGACTCACACATCTGTCTGGTCTCCTGCTGCCACAGTGGCTGTCTGCACAATCATGTGATGATGTTTCACTCGCTTAAAACAACACAACAATGATGCTCTAATCAAAACAAGGTGCTGGTGCTGCCATAAACTGCTCCGAACCATTTGGACACCTGTCACTAGGACTCGGTCCTTCCTGAGTCGGTCCCTTAGTGTTCGAATGAACTGCACAACAGTCCGTGTGCAACACAACACGACCTGCTGTCAACCTGCTCGTTTGTGCTCCAGGCCTGAGATGGCTGCGTTCACACCTCCACACATTAACTGCAATAACAACAATAGCTTCGAAAAACAAACCCACACCTGTGAAGCATGTGTGATGCCAAAGGGGGGGAAACAAACAAACACACGTGTGTATTCAAGCTGTATGACATGACGTAACAAACAACAATAAGACAGAGTTGCACTGCTTTGACTACAAACATACGACACGCATCAAATCAGTGGGTAATGGTTGATAGATTTAAACTAGAGGGAGCACTCGGCCTCACAGCGGGCCAGCACAGATGTGTTCCCGGACCGATGAGGCAGCCTGGTCTGACCCAAAGCTGCTGACTGACCAAAACAGTCACAGCCCAACGTGGAAGGAAAGGCTGCCTTTCCTTGATCCCTCTATCAGAGGGATCAAGTAAGAGTTGGAGTCTGTACAGCGTTCACAGGAAAATCATGACTCCACCTCATGGACACTCCAACAGGGGATAAAATCAGTGTCATTTACGTCAGGCGTTGGCCAATTGGGTTCTGGTATGAATGGTCAAATCACAGTTTCCGATCACTATAAAACCCTTTGGTGGCTCGCTGTGATTGCAAAGCCCTCTTCTGGTAAGTTCATGAATTCTAACAATAGAGATTATGGACAAACATCAGCTGTTTGTTCCCTGGATTAGAGAACCTGGTTCAAACATTTCAACACTTCTTATATTCAGATGTTTCCGCCCAGTCGCATAATAATGTTTCATACTCAACATGACAGTTTCACTTACCTTCTATTCGAGGTCCCGACTTCATGTTCAGACTCGCCGTCAAGGATGACACCGACACCGTCATGCTGGGCTTCGCCGGCTGGGCCTCTGTCTCCATGACGACAAATATCTGGCCCGTGTGAAGTGAGATCTTGTGGAAGAACGCAAGCCCCCCGACGCTGCCGGCGTCGCCAGGGTTCGGGGCCTGGTGCTGCGTCTGGGGGTCCGAACGGGTTGGGAGGGACCTGTGCAGCATCTTCGCGGGGGACGAATGAGGGGTGGAGGAGGCGGAGGGGGGCTTGCTGGGGGAGTCCCACGCATGGCTGGGGAGGACCTTCTTCAGGTAGGACTTGGCCTGCTCCAGCTTGGACAGAGTGGGGTTGATTTTCAGAGGGCGCGACAGCTCAATGTTGAGCTCGGCTGTGAAAAGGAAAACACAGAGACACAGAGTGTCAGTGGAGGGATCTGCTGTGAATGCTTTGTAAAAGACTCGCCTCCGATGGAGGAATACATGTGCTCATCCTGCCTTGTGTTTATGAAGTGCTGAGAGATGAAAACAACTATTCAGGAAGCAGAGAGAGCAGAGACGGTCATAAATCCTCGCCTTGTTTGTGTTATTTATTACTTTATTGGTAGGGTATGCGATGCTATCTCCTTCTAGACGATCACCCAGTCACTCTGGCCTCTGTGCATCTTCTGTTTGTGAATGGGAGACTGGAAGTTTAGAGATATTTCTCGAGGACTGCAACCTAGTGACAGGCTGTTTAGTCTTACTCAACAGTAAAGCAGAGACTCCTAAACGATGTCAAACCGCAGATGCAAATTGAATAAATTCAAAGTTGGCCCCGGCCGTCGCTCTTTTGAATTCAGCTCTTGAAATTTGGAGACACACCATAAAAGTGGACCCAATCCATTTGGGGGCTTTAAAAAAAAATGGAGGGGGCTTCATCAGTGTCCCACTCAACAGATCTTTCGCTCTGGGACTCTGGGGACGCGGCCTGGTACTGCGTCTCGTAAATCAAACTTGGAGCTCCTCTCTCGTCTAATCACTCAGCTTCGCATGCAACAAACTGTTAAACGACAGCTGGGTCCAGTCCTCCCTCTCCTCCTCCATGTCTTCTGGGGACACATGCGTATGCACACACACGCATGCAAACACAATGGCTGGCTGTCTCGTAGTCACATCTTAATGCAACACTGTGGGACAGCGGAGGAGACTCTCTCGTCCGTGCCAGCCGCAGAAACCCGGCGTTCTACCTCTCTCCCGCTCTGCGCTGCGCTGCAGCCTTCAAACACTTGACTGGAATTTACAGAGACACATGAATTAACTCGATGCCGTTTTACACCACTTCCATTATCCCATTTTTCCACTTGGTCATGATGATGAGAGAGGGAAGCAGCTGAAAACAAGCGCAGCTGGTTTTCATGGTCTCATCAAGGCCCCAGTGTTTAGAGGCTTTCTGAGGGGTTTTTTTGGGCCTCCAGTCGGCCTATTTCCCAGGTAGGCGCGCTGAATGACAGCGCTGAGAGCGCTGCCAGGAGACGCAGGCAAGCGTGCTCGGACTGCGCGCGCACACGCACACACACACACACACGCAGAGTCAGAGAGATTCTGCCCCCAGGATCTTTTTTTCCCCGTTCAGTCCGGTGGAAGTGAAGTGCACGGTCAAATGAAAGGATGGCTGCAGAGAGGAGCGGGAGGAAAAGGTAGGTGGAATCTGCTGTGCAATGTAGCTTATCATTTCCACTTGACTTATCACCAGGAGACTTTCCAGCAGTGGAATAAATAGTCCAAACGCAGCTGTTTATCCAGGTTCCTGTGCTCCCCTCCCATGTTCACCTCCCTCGCCCCCCCCCTGCCCCCCCCCCCCGTCCGCTTAATGTAGCTCAACTCTCTGCTTCTTCTCTCAGTTGTTTCTATCATTCGCCTCCTTTTTTTTTTCCACCCACAACCTAATCAACCCCTCCCTCTTTCTGTAATCACATAAAGATGTCACTGATCACCCAGTCAGGGCCAGCTTCGCCTGACTCGCACAAGAAGACCTGCTCCTGATTATCAGTTGCCCCCCCCCACCCCCAGAGTTCCTCTCTGCCTATCCCCCTGCAAGAAAGGCGCTCAGAACTGTCATCACATGAAGGGATGTATCACCTAATGAGCCCACCTAAAGCCCACCTGGACGGAGTGAGACGACATATTGTCATCTACGAACATACAGTGAGAAAATTTCCTCCTGTGCTTCTAAAAGCTACAGAGCTGAAAGCAAACCTCCTGCTGGTGTGGGTACTTTATTTTGTTAACTTTTAGTGACTTCTTGTTCAACAAGAAGTGAGAGTTGGCTCTGGTGTGTCGGCAAGCTGAAGCTGTCAAACACTTGTCCGTGCTGGCTCCAGTTTCATTCGTTTATCTCTAACGGATGGATCCTTTGAAAACAGTGTCCAGTTTAAGCAGCGTTGCCGAGATACTCGGCCTTCGTTACAATACTGCTGATTCTGGTGACATGTGATAAAGTGCATGGAAGTTAACGTCCACCTCAACTCATTACTGGCCGCTGCAGTTGCTGGTGCAGGTGGGCTATCAGAGGTGTGTGACGAGGCAAATGACAAGACAAACAATCCATTGATAGCTTTCGAAACACGGTGACGATTAAACCTGAAATTGTGCAGTTGGGAATTTCTGAGAGTAGTAAGAAATTGGTTTAAGGGAAAATTCATTGGACTTTGTTCTGGTGAATGGCAGCAGATAAAACCTGTGTCTGGATTTGATATTGTCAGGACTGCTCTCTGTGGAGGAGTCTGGAAGCAGAGCGGGCTCCAGCATCCATCCAGCTTCTCCAACTTCATCCAATAAGTGACGGAGCACCTTTTAACTGCAGTCATGCTCTGTCAAGAAGTGTTTCTGGAAAAATATTAGACAGTCATCGCAATCAGCGGCCACATGCTCAACGTCACATCACCCAGTTTGTTAGGTGTGATGTGTGTGATGAAGAGACAGAAAGATGGAGCGTGTTTAATGTGATTTCACCTTCCTGGCAAAGAAAACCTCTGAACATACAGAGCAAAGAATCCTCCCAAACAATACAACGACGATTTTTTACAGGGTTTAAGATCTATGATTTACAGACACACATGCAAATTCTACATTTATAGATAAGGAAATAACATAATTCTCTGCTGAAGGCTTTTCCAAACATAAATAGGACCATTTGAAGAAAAGTATGAATGTCATCGTTCTAATAGTATATTAAAGGCTACGAACTGTCTTTCAAAAGGTGCCGCAGACGACAGACGTTTCTCGAAATAGGTGAAATAAATTGAAAATTTTAAAAGACGGCACAAAAACATCACAACACCAAACAATACCAGCCACATCCACGAGTGTTTCCATGGGAAACTGAGGACTATTTTGAGCTGGGGGCTGTCAGCAGAAGGCCTGCGCGCAGGCCCGACATCAGGCCTGGAGGTTGAGAGGTGGTGTTGGTGTGCGCATACCTCTAAAGAACAAGCTCTAATGTGAACAGGCTGGGGGAATCAGAGACTGGCCCTTCTCAGGTGTCGGCCTCTATTAGTGCTGGAGAAAGTGGGAGATCAAGGTCTGACAGACGCGCGCGCACACACACACACACACACACACACACACACACGTATATATGCCGGAGAAAGTGGTGGAGGGAGATCAAATATGCCCATTACCCGGGTTACTGTGCCTTTCTGGCGAGGTCATGCATGACGCCGTCCCCGCTTTGAACCTGACGTCGGCGCTTTGTGTGTATGTGCGCAACCACCGTAAACATTGTTTTCATTCGCGGCCCACCTTTGATTTCTGGACGTTTACAACTTGACACTCAGCAGCAGACAGTCTGCGTCGGACACAGGTGGCAATGCATCCAATTACACGAGGTCCAAATGTGAAGGGACTGTGTATATGTCTGTGTTTGGAAAAGGGGAACATTTCTTTAAAGGGGGGGGGCAGTAGAAACCCACTGGAAAAAAATGAAAGGTAAGGCCAGTGACACGAACCTCAGATGCCATCTGACTCAAATTAGGGAGGTTCTGGACGGTTCCGAGGGGCACACGCTTGTATACAGCAACTGACAACATTTCTTCGAACTCACAGGTTGACGGGAAGCAGGAACGCTGGGGTGTAATGGTTCCAATTTGTTCTAGCTAATCTATCACCTGCTGCTTCTCCACTGAGGGGAGGCTGATCTCTCGTCTCCAAGTGGTAGCAGTTACATCCCTGGACTCACTCGCTGACCCTCTCAAAGAGAACGTCTGAGCAGGAAAGATGAGAGTGAGTGGGTGGGTGGGGGAATCTGTGTTTGCTGGTCAGTGACTTCAAAAAAAAGACAAAACACAAAGCCGTTGGAAAAAAACAAACCGGCCCTCTGCTCTTCTGAATTTGCTGGTCAAGCCTTGAACTTCTCCTGGTTCCGAAAAAATCTGGCCTCCTGTCCGCATCTGCATTAGTGCTGTTTACGTAAGTGTGAGTGTGTCTGTGATGAGCGGCTGCTGAGTGAGGGTCAGCGCCGAAACGCCAGCCAGTTTACGGTACACATGTTACAAGTGTTTCCCACTCAGCATCCTTGGGAGGGCAGCTTTGATTGGTCTCGCAGAGTAAATGCTGCAGAAATTGCGAGCACATTGCTGTAAACACGCGGCAGGGACGTGGCCTCGTGGCGGTCTGCTCTCCGTTTGCGCCTGGTTGAAATAAATCAAATGTGAAGCACTGTCGAATCAAAGAGGAGCCGCCAAACATGATACATACACATCGAGGTGCACGCGCGGCGACAGCTCTGACGACTTGCACATGCAAATAAACCGGCAGTACAAACCGGGAGACAAATGAAGAAAATACAGACTGCGCTTGTTGTTTTGTTGTCCTGACTGTCCACTGCTTTCGGTGGGATACACAAACGAGGCGAAACCGGCATCAAAACATCTCACCTTACACGCGATTACTGATTCATGAGTCAGGAACCTGAAAGTGATTCCTGTTTGTGTCTGTCCTGTCTCAGGGAAGGGAAATCGGGGCATTCCAGAAAAATCTCCACTGGAGCATGCACTCTGCTGCTCTGTGTAACTGTTTCCTTTGCTTCCACATCCCTGAAGAGTGTAATTATCTCCTCCTGAGAGTCATCTAACTAAACAACACACAGTTGAAACTGTGCATGTGTGGGACTGTGTGGTGGAAGGGGTGAAGGAGAACCAGTAGCATGTGTGGTCAATTCCAGATATTTCCAGCAGAGCCTGACCTCGGCCAACCTCACACTGTGCCTGGATCCTGTCTGAGTCCTTCAGGAGGGTGTTGTTTGTGTGTGAGTGTGTGTGTGTGTATGTGTGTGTGCGCGTGAAGGGAATGAATGTGACTGTTTGTGATTGAAGTTGTGCTCCTGAGAGGACGATCGCTCTGCCTTTCACTGGTCCAGGAGAACCACGCGACTGCAAAAAATTAGCAACATTCTTCGATTCCAAACACATCGGTAAACGTGAGGCAAAGTCTATTCAAGGACCGTCAAACCTCCACAGCACCTACTGCTGGTCCCCTTCAATCAGAGCACAGAAAAAGTCTCACTTGCTGCAACAAGTAGAAAAAAAAGTCATCTTGATGCCGAATGAGGCTTATGAGGAGGCCATGGTGTCATTATAAGGCGTCTTTAAATGTTGCAATTCACTAAGCTTCCAAGCAGGTTTTTGTCCGACTGCTGCAGAATATTGTTCAGTCCAGACAAAGCTGAGGGGCTGTTCCAGATCAAATCCTCAGAAAAAACAGTGTTTCAGAGATGAAAACCGACCATCTGAGCTTGTCTTCATGCAGCATTTCATTTAAATAGAGCCAATGAATCCGACAACAAGTGACTTCAATTTGGAAGCTGAAATCTTGGATGCTCAGCAAGAGGAGGAAGTCTTTAAAGGGCTTATAATCAGCTACAAATTGTGTGGCTCCAGTCAGGCAACAACATCTTTTGTTCTGATATTTGCAACAAATATTTTTGGCAAATATGTGTCTCTGAGCACTCGATTGGAAACAAACAAAACAAAAGACTTGGACCTCGAAATGAGACCCTTTCTCAAAATCGTATTCTCTATTATATAAACTTCAGAGAGAAAGGAAGACAGGATTAAATGTAAAACTGAGATAAAAGCCAAAATATAAAATCAAAGGCAGGTTTTCTAATATAAACTAACGCACACTGAAATAATCCTTCTTACATAAAGTGGCAAAACAGATCACAATGACACCACTGTGTC
>JAUESF010000008.1:16253777-16264430 GCA_032274765.1 Malacoctenus tetranemus | reverse complement strand
TGCAAAATGTTGCATGATGGGGAAAAGACCAACAAGTGAAAAATCTGAAACAATGACAGACTAGATATTCTGACTTGCGTGCACCCCATTAAATTGAGGTCTTTGTTTGTGCCCTTTACAGCAAAACACTGGTTTGGGACGACCCAGCTGTCATTTTGCCAACCGGTTACAGTAGTGGAAGATGCCTTGGCTGGTTCAGTGTTGTTCTGCCATGTTAGTGGTGTGTGCTTTAGTTAGCTGACACAGAGAGGAGCGATCACTGTCACATACAACGCTTCATGGAAATGCTTCAAGGACAAAGTCGTGTGAGATTCTTTCGCCTGTTCTCAGGACTTCATTGTTTCTTCTCAGTGTGCCAGATTAGAGGAAGGGATGTTCAGGATGGGATGTTGTGTGAATGTTCAGTTTCTCTGTGAGCTCCTTGAACATATTTCTTCCACATTGTATGATTTTAGGGCTGAAACAACAACAGGGAACAGGAAGTAGTCAGCTCATTCTATAACTACTTGACATTGCAGTGTGCGTGTTGTCTAAAGTGGATCATTCAGAAACACTTTCTTCTACAGCTTAACAAATCCAACCTTAGATTAGTTCCCAGCACACTGTAATCATTCCTGAAGACAACAGTGTGTGTGGCACTCCGACTGTTCAACTTATTATCATGTCCAAACAGGGTGAGGATTGAAGAAGTCGTTTAGTTGATCACTTTGTGTTTACTGTTGTTGGACTCTCAGTTTTTTCTGAAACAGGAAGTGGAAACAACTGAGCAGAGAAGCGTCGGTGAGAGTTTGTCTTACTGGTAGATGTCTTTTCGCAGCACAGTTCGGCTCAGCGGGTTGTCGGCCTGAGGGGCCATGCTGAGGGAGCCCAGCTTCAGGACCAGGGTGTCCTCTCTCTTGGCAGGCGGATCTATTCAGACACAGACGAGTTCAAACGTCATCCGAACGGAAAAAAAGTACATTTTTAGCAGGTAATGGGACCAACTGCCATCCTTTGATTTATAGCCTCATTCAGACACATCCAGATACACCCACAGCAAACCAAACACTGCTTGACAAAGACTCAGAAGTCGTACCAGTTAGTCATTCATGCACGACCAGCAGACCAAACAACAGTGCACACATCTAACACTCTGACAGGGATTTTATATTCTGTTGCAGTAAACAAGCTGCGGTTGTTTATTCAGATCCTCCTCCTTGTCTTTGCAAACTAATGTGGTGGCATGTCTGGTCGACCATGACGGAGACTTTCATAGAGCCACCGCAGACTTGACAAATCCAAACGTCACAGCGTGTGACACAACGCTCGCTCGCTCGCTCGCTGTTGGAAACTTTTCCACGCGTGTCGGAAAACGGGACCCGCGACTGTCCTGACCTGACGCTAACGGCTTGTCGTGCGTTCCCGGGCAAAACACCCGGATCACGCTGGTGTTGATGTAGATGAGGGGCAGACAGCGGGACGTCAACGTGTGGCTTCTCATTGGCTGGCCGGCTGACTTCCCACGCTCTCTGTAGCGTCTCGGTACCGTCGCCTGAAAAGACAGAGTTTCAATGTAAACGAGGAAACGCACAGTCGAGGTCTTTAGATCGATGTTTTCAGATGCAAGTACGGGAGATAAAGTATTGAAACCTTTTTACCAGTTTTACACACACTCTTATTTTGAAGTACTTTTCTGATCAGATTCCATCCTAAATAAAAGAGTCAAATGTATATGTGGCTTCACTGTGTCTCTTTGCAGCAGCATCTGGAAGCTGGAACATGCCCCAGATTGTTTTACCAGAATCAGGTAAACAAACAGCAGTCAAATCGCTGTCTGACGTCATATTACGGAAAACCTTCAAGTTTCCCAAATTACCCCCAGTAACTCTGAAATAAAACATTTCAAACCCACCTTCATTCATTCATCCTGCATAAACATAAAGTCAACATACATAAATATTTATACACGCTCCTTTGGATCCATATTGTGAACCCAGCCATGAAATGCTGCCAAAGCCGTTTAAACGGGAGCAACACTTCATTTTTACCTGGAACACCCCTGCTACGGTGGCCAGTAAGGGACAGGACAGCACCACATCAAAGGGCTGAGCTGTCAGCAGGATCTCTCGCAGGTACTGAGGCGAGCCGTCAGCCAGGAGGTCGGCGTTCACCCGCTGACTGGCGGTGGTGGCGCCGCTGCGCGTCGGCCGCTCCGGCCGGGTGGTGAGCTTGTGACGGACGTTTTTGGTGACGGCTTGCGTGTAGGTGATGGACAGGAAGCCGTGTTGCTGGTGGGAGCCCTCCAGGACCTTGGCTGCCGTCTGACCGGTGGTGAGACAGGAGCAATGATGACAGACATCTCACAGAGGAGCCGAGGACAAACGTCTCTACTGTGGTGCGAAGGTGCGGGTTTGTTTTTGGAAGAGGTGCAAGTCAACTTCAATCCTCGATCGAAAAATCCTCTCAGGCTTTCATAGAGTAACTATTCTGGACACTAAGTGTTGAAAGAACAAAAATTATCTATTTAAGCTTTTGGAAATCAGTATTTTAAAAAAACTCACCTCAGCCAAAATAAAAACCTGGACCTTCTTATTTACTCTGATATAACCAGAAGAAGCCAGCCAAGCTGAAGCTACCAGGAAAACAAAGCAACCTAGAGGAAATTAATTCTGACGCTCAGCTGTGATTTAGTTTAGATTAATAGAATTACCCCCCATTTACCAGAAACAAAACTTCTCACAAACGTAGATAAATGTGTCTTTTAGCTGAATCATCTCAGGTTTTGCAGAATGTCTCGTTCTTTAATCTCATGGTTGGTAATGTGGGGCTGACATATGGTGAAACAACAGTCAACTACTGCAAAGTGAAAGAAGACCTTTTGTTGTGAAATCAAAAGTCTCCTCCTGGACCCTCCTGGACATGCAATACAATCGAGCTTACTACAAATCCAGAACATCTCACAGGTTTCTGTGGCATCATTACTCAGAATGCAAGTTCTGTTTCCAGTTTGGCTGTATGGGCCCCTGAACATGAATGAGTTTGACAGCAATGACCTGCACCACCACATACAAGCCAACAACAGCCTATAACATGAATGGAGACAATCTGATGTGATAGTGATTATAGATGATGTGCACTACCAGAATTATAAATACTTGAATACTTTGTTTTGATGATGTTAAATGATTCAAGGTACAGTCAACGAGACTGTTTATTTTCTAAATGACTTTGATTTCATTTATTACTAAAACAAAACAACACACGTTTACTTCAACTATTTTTTTAGGTAATTTAACCTAATTTAGGAAAAACAAAGCAGGTCCAAGAAGCTCAGTGAGGAGAGAACTGTAAATGCTTTGGTTCAACATATGACGGCCCACAGATTACCTTCCAAATGGTCCAAAAGTACAATAAGGTGATCGAATCAGAGATCAAAGAAAAATCTACCAAAACATCCAAAAACAGTGGATTCAGTAACTGTTCAGTAAGTTATCCCAGTTTAATCACACCAACATTTAGGTGATCAATGAAATATCATTGAAAGGTGACCTCATAGAGAAATCCAAGTTCCAAATGATCTACCTGACTTCCAGCTTATTTTTCTTACTGATTTAGTCGCAGTAACTTGGGTCAACTCAAAGCTTGGAAACCTCTCTGAGGGGAACTGACAAAGGTTCACATCCACTGTTGATGGAAGTCAAACAGAGTCAACAACAGAAGAGGAGTTTGGGTTCTTACAGGAGGGAAAAAGCCAGAGAAGTGGCTGAAAGTGTCTTGTTTGCTGACCGGTCGAACCAACACAGTGCGTCTGTTCAGCTTGTCAGTGCAAGACAGGACCACTCCTCCACAGCTGCCTGAAGTCCGAAAACCCTCCTCCAGACTGGAGGTGAGGAGAAGGGGGGAGAGGGAGAGAGAGAGAGAGAGAGAGAGAGAGAGAGAGAGAGAGAGAGAGAGAGAGAGAGAGAGAGAACAAAGGAGAAGAGAGCAGAAGAGAGGAGGCGAGGAGTGACAGGAAGAGGGCAGAAAGGATAATTGCAGGTATTTAGAAGAGACAAATTGGTGAGAAAAGCTCAGAACTTGTAGCACGATCTTGAGGAGAATTACTTGGAGAAAACTGATTAAAATCACAGGAATGTGCACCAGCATGAGCCAGCTGAACTGATGTGGGATGGTCTTATACCTGGCAGCAGGACACAGTCTGGAACAGCAGCTTGGATTAAGTGTTTGGTTAGAAGGGAACGTCACAACAGAGACACTGAGCTCCTTCTAAGTTGACCTCAATAAGATGATGCACATCGATGTCTGTGTCCCATTCTTGTATAAGACCATCATCAGAATCAGATGTCAACAAGAGTGAAGGCCCATATCACCTCCAACACTCACACACACTCACACAGAGGAGAAGCTGTCACCAGATTTGATTGGCTTGATTATTGAGCCACTCAGAGGCACTGGAGAGACAGGCGAGTGGGACACTTTTTTGCAGGGGGGGTTTTCAGGGTGCATTACACACGCGCACACCCTACATCTTGGCCAAAACTCAAGAGATTCATCTTTCAGTGTCCTGTCTGTCCAGCAGGAGCAGTGATGAGGGACCCTGATCGGGAGCGGCAGGTCGGCAAAGGGGAGGTACACAGAGGCAGCCTAAGGCTGCTGCGGCTGCTCGGTGCAGGCGCAAGCTTTACCGCAGCGGTCTCCTTGCACTGCAGAACGACTCCTTCATAGCTGCTCGACAGCCAGACCTGCCCTGGCCTGGAGAGACACACACAAGGCTGGCCTTAAAACGGTCACCTGGGACGAGCCGCGCTGTGCCAAGGCCTCATAACTATAAATATATGGAGTCATTTTTGTGTTATACTTCAGGCAGCGAGGAGGAATACACTGAAACAGCTGCTTGGATCTGAAGAACGATTTGGGATATTTGCAAACAAATTACAAACCGTGTTGGAATAACTACTTTCTTTAAACAAGGAAAACAATTATTATTTCCAGTTGCTACTGTACGTAACCATAGAAACCAGAGAGGACCTGCAAGGTAGAAATCAGAAAGTTGTCATGGCACAAGTGAACACAAGCAATAGTCACAATACACAGTCATTTCAAGTAGCATGGAGACACATCAGAAAAACTTGAACAATAACTTTGAATATATTTGAATAATTTCCTTTGTTAACTCAAGTTTTAAGCTTTTTCCAGCTCTTGAAAAAGGACATTTTTTGGCCTCGGTTCAACTCATCTGTGAACAATCTGATCATGTGAAAGTTTGAATCAAATTCTTTTTTTCCAAAAATCCTATCATTGAGTAGTTTTGAGACGTGTCATACACAGCAGGAGTGTCCAAACTCTCACTCGAGTGCCAAAGGCGGAGAGAGGCCTGACTAACGAGGTCTGAACGGAGCGATCACAGGATGTTCCAGGAATCTCAGCTTTGTCTCTGCAGAATCCTCTTTGTTGATGCGTGCAACAAAGGGAGACTCTCTGCTCTCGTCGGTATTTGGATACATTTCAGAGCCTGGTGAGCTCCGACATGGCGAAAAACACCAAGCCACAAAAATCCTCCCAGTGCTTTCAGGCCGACGCATGGCATCTTTTTTTGTTGAAGTTATGAAATATCTGTCACATAACATAAATCACTGACGCGTCCAATAAGTTGTCTGTTTACTTTGATGTGGCGTTTCGAATGCAGAGACACGCTGATGTACAATCTTTTGTCATCTTGTTGCTGCTGACCGAGGAACCGCACTGCCAGTGTGAACATGGCGCACATCACCAACGCGCACACACACGTGGTGCTAAATCATGCATGGCCAATGGAAGGCAAAACGCTTCAGTCGGAGGAGAACGTTAGCCGCCGTCGACGTGTTTTGCTCCGTACATGTTTTGCTCTGCGCCTCCCGATGACACACAAGCACACAGAGAGAGGAGCTGGCATGTGTTTTCTTCTTTGTTATCTAATGTGTGTACGTCAGCTTTTTCTGCCTGCACGGCTGTGAACATCTCTTTGTAATCCCCCCCCCCCCCTCGTTGTAAGAGTGACTAATACATATGGACCCCCCACCGCTCTTCCATCTCCTCCGTCCCGCGCTCCCCGCGCTCCCATCCAGCCGGTCGGTGCTCCGAGCTATTTGTGGAGCAGCTGGAAGACATCAGCTTCAATTTGTGTGAGCTGCTTCTTGGAGTGAGCGGGGGTGAAGCGTCACCAGCCGTCCTCTGCAACAGTCGGGTGAACGCTGTTGCTCGGCGAGACCTGGCTGAAACGAGCGGGGGACCCTTCCTAATTTCCTGAGCGTCTCTGGGGACGGGAAACACTCCGCTGAAGCTAATACCAGATCACCTTCTTCTGCTTCTTTTTCTGACCTCCTTTAATTTCCCTTTTGTGCTATGTGATGAGTGAGCGCCACACCTATGGACTTCAACACCCACCTATTTTATGTCCCTTGCGGACTCCCCCGCCATCATTTAGCTTCCCCCTCTCCACCCTTTCTTGTCCTCCTCTTGCTTCGATACAATCAGGGATCCAATTATATATTTACCTCCCATACTGGCCTGCCCCCCCATCCAAATTTCCATTCATTTTCCAGCCGTGAGATCGCCGAGGCCGTCAGACTTGATCTAATCTGACCTAGTGCGCACAAATAACCTGGGCCGGGTGATGAAATGCCTCACAATTATCTGTTCAGGATGATTAATATGGACTCCGCTCGCTGTGGGCTTGCTTGTATATGTGGATGATACAGATTAGAGTGGGCCAGGAGCCCAGAGGTCCTCCACTGTGTCCTAAGCAGCCATGACTGTAACCTGGCTTGGAGAGGGGAGCGTGCACAGTTGCCAGAACTTTGGTCTGTGGAAATGTGTTGGGACCAGGTTGTTAACTGCACATTAAACTGAAATAACCTAGAAATGAGAAAATTGACTTATTATCTACTTAGGAAGGCATAGAGGTCTACTAAAGAGATTAGAGCTGGCGCCCATTCAGAAGCAATTGGACACACACCTGCGGAGAACACAGCAGTGTGAAATAATGACCCACAGCACCTCCGTGCTCTAAAATGTCGAGCTGCTGACACTGCCCTGGCTCTGGTCCCTCATCTATACGGTACCTCAAACATGTGGGCTGCCAGAAAAGGAAGGCAGAGATCTCGGAGATGCTCGTGAGACAGCGCGAGGGCCAACACAATCGCTTCAGCTCCTCTTTGACCCGCACTGACATGCTGAGCATCTTGCAGTGGGGATCTTAAGTTCTGGCGAATCCAGATCAACGTCTATTATCGTATCAATGGTAGGAACACTGATTGCAGACGACGGAGTGTGATCGAGGCGCGGGGCTTCGTGAAGCTCCGTCCTGCCTTCGCTGTCTGGCTCGATCAGAGCAGGAGACACTCGGTGGAACAGACCTGAACTGCACCCAGACACGCTCTGTCCGCTGGATGCTACGATGCGCGGTCGTTGTTTCATTATCTCCTCAGACGGAGACAGGGGGAATTGCCTCCTGCTAAGTGGTCTCTTCCCAGCAAAGCACGACCTCAGGCACGTACGCAGTGTACGCACATGGACCTGCTGAGTCATCACCGGGCTATGTGTTAGAGAAAACAAGGATTTAGAGATTGAAAATGAAAACATTATCTAATTAAAGAGAAGGACATCCATGTCGAGCGAAAGACCGAAGCCCTGAGTCACATTTCCAGTTTCACAGTGCTCCATGATCTGCTTTCAACCGTTCAAAAGGGCTAAATCACCCAAATCTTGCTGGAGGTTGACGTAGGGAAGATATTGCCAGGGGGATGCGGTGGGATACGGCCCAGTGGTTTTACGCTCCAAACAACGTGTTAATGTTTCTGTGAATCAAGTCAGACACCGCAGGCGGACAGAAAATGAGTGACGTACTGACTCGACTCCTCTGCTCTGTGAGTCAAAGCAGGGCCAGCCCAGACTCCCCTCCAACAAGTCCATCTATGCTGCTGATCCAACAGCTGTCTGGAAAGACGAAAATGCTGAGGTGATAATCATAATTCAGAGCATGAAGTGGTCACAGGGTCGGTGGTGAGACTCCATGTGGCAAGGAGAGCGTGAGTGTGAGGGGGCAGCATGAGCTGGTGGGCTCAGCTGTTGTGCTGCTGTGGCAGAGGGAAGAGCCACGCAGGGGGGCAGCTGCTCAGCGCGATGCTAAGTCATCAGAGTGGTAACTCACATTTTGAGAGGAAAAAAGGCACAGCTTCAATTCTGTGAGCGATCCAAGCAAAAACAAACGATGACGGAGGACCAATGATATCATCCGCTACTGTCACATGTGAAACCAAGCTCGACTTTCCGAAGCCATCACATCTTTGACTGCTTTGGAGATGAGTCCCTCCCTTCCTTTAGATGTGGCACACACACACATCCGTACTTTGACGCAAATGGAAGTCTCGTGAGTTTCACACTGCATGGAAAAATTTTGTTCAGAAAACGGCGAGTGATTGACTCAGAACAGTCGAGAGAGGGACTTTACGAGAACATTACACAGTTTGGAGTATTGCCGGTATGGGTGTGTGTCCTGTTGTACATGTACTCTTACCTGCATCTGTAGTGATCGATGTTGAAGCTGCCAACTTTACATTTGATCTTTGTGTAAACATCCTGGACATCCACAGAGGCACTCAGGTCCTCCAGCTCACCGATGACACAGATTTCTAGCAGAAACAAACAGACAAGATAAAACTTGACAGACCAAAACGATCCTTTTGAAGACCATGAAGTGAGTCACAGCAGAGGCATCATTATGTGAGTGTCATATCTGCTGCAGGTCTCGGTTTGGCCTGAATCCAGCTGCTGTGGTCAGTGAGCACAGAGGATGCTCCGTGTGTGTTTGGGTGATTGGGGCTTAAACCGCAAAACTCCAGAGACAAACAAACACTCACACTCCTGAAAATATTCAGATCCCGTGCACACTTTCTGTGAGTGTGCCTGGCTGAGTTTCAGCATTCTGCCTGCATCTGAGAGAGGAAAAACATTTTGTCCAACTTGATATCCGACTGGCCAGGGAACCTTCAGCTTGTCAGATGAGGAGAGAGGAGTATGTGTGTATTTACACAGCGCACAGCATCATCGGTGCGTGCGTTTGCAGACACACACACACACACCTTGTGTGCAAACCCACTCACAGCAGGCAGAGTGAGTAAGCCTGATCAGCTTTGTACCGAACCGAGCCTGTGAGCTTAACTGTTGGTTCTCTCGCTCATTGTTTCCACTGAGAAAGTCCCACAATCACAGGCAAAGCTTGGGAAAACGGACTTCATGCATGTGAAACGATGGTTGTTGTTGTACTGTTGCCTTGTGGTGATTCTCAGAAAAGTACGAGTTCCAAATAGCCGATTAATATTGAGACATAAGGGCTTGTCAGCTTTATTGTGGAGCCTGTGCGGAAAAAAGAAACGCTCCCAAGCTGTGAGACCCTTACTAAGTCAGAGTCTCCGACTCGGTGCTGATATTGATGTATGAGTTTTCTTCACCAACCCTGTACGAGTACTGGAAACCTTTAGTCCTTTTGGTCTCAGAGTGGGTTCATCTTTAAAGACAGAGAACGTACCACTGACTTGTGCCTCGTTTCTACCTCTCGTCTTCCAACACGTAACAGCACAACACTCTACCAAAGGACCAGCGGAATGGACGGCCTGTTTTTCCCTTTGCACTGGAAAGACAAGAATCTGATTTCCTCCGCAGCTGAAAAACATCTTACATCACCGCAGAGTGTCTGCAGTCATATATGTGGCTCACTTATCTCCTGGAATGCATCATCAATTTCAGGCATCTAATAAATTGCACGCACGCATTGTCTTGTTTTCAATAAAATGCTCAATGTGTTGCATAAAGAAAACACAGTGGTAAGTTCATCTCGCCACTCAGATGGCAAATATTAAGCCCAAATCCAAAGTAATGCCTATTTAGGATGTCTCTAAGTCAAACCATCTCTGTGAGGTCCTCCAAGACATTCCATTTCCACTATTAAAGACCTTAAGCTGGCCGATCTGGTTGGCAGATGCTAAATATTACCGCCACCAATTAAAGGTAAATCTAGCCTTTCATCGGCCCAATAAATCTACGGGGGACACGAGGCGGTTCGCTTGGGATTCATCACCCATTTATTTATTTGTCTTTGCCCCCCATCCCTCCTCCTCCCCTCCTGCTGCCTCTCCAGTCTAAGTGCTCAGCAGACGACTGAGCAAAGGGCGGGGTGTTCATTCTGAGTGTTGAAACAGCAGGACTGTCAAAAGTCCTAATAATGTTCTGTGCTCTTTCACAAACTGACAGATTTGCAATAAAACTCCTCCTGCTTTCCGGCTAAAAGGTCAGCGACTCTATTGGAAATGTAATTCAATTACGTTAAATATACCAGGCGTATGGCTTTGCCTTTCTGGACACTCTTTGTTTCTGCTTATTCTACCTCCCCAATTGTCGGTCAGTTCCTCCCAGAGGTGGCAGAGACTCACACATTGTTCATTAGAGCAGTATTAGAGACACTTGTGCTTCAGGTTCCTTACTGCGTTGCCAACAGAGCTCCGCTTCTCCTTCTTTAAGGCAGGAAACTTTGTGTTGTGACTCTGTTTAGTGTTGTCTTATCTTTCTGGTCACGTTTAGTCAGGTTGGTGCTTGTGCTTCTCATCCTTGGATTCACATTTTGGAGTCTTTTTAAGTTTA
>JAUESF010000008.1:16085014-16109828 GCA_032274765.1 Malacoctenus tetranemus | reverse complement strand
TTCAGGAACTCCTCAGATCTGTGTATGAATTTAAAGAAACAGTCAAATGACCACCAGCTCCTCTGTTTGGTTTTGCCTGATAAAGGCTAAAAAGTGATTAGCGGAGCAACACCACTAAGCCGGCCCACCCCTGACATAAACCCCCCGACTAGCCTCCCTCCCTTCCTCATTTAACAACCATCTCCATGGCCTTCACAAATAAACTTTGGTCCTTGGATGAAAAAGGTGAAGGCCTCCCCTCCACAACATCACATGTCAACTGCTCTCCAGAGACAGGCAGCCTGTTGAGCTCAGGAATGCAAAAACGGTGTGTGTTTGTGTGTTTATGTGTGCAGGGGACGCATGATGAAATGGACATCCCCTTCAGAGATGAGCTAGAAGATAAACACAGTGATCCAACACTCAGGCTAAAGGGTTATTTATCTGTTCAGTTAGGGACTCTCGAGCTAGTAGGTGCTCTACAGCGAGGACGGAAGGTGCAGTTAACACAGCGGAGACACGAAGAGAAAATATCCTAGAGGGGTCAACGAGTTCAGGAAAAGAGAAGAGCTGGGGTGCACGATATCAGGAAAGCATGTGATGTGCAATATTGTTGAGTATTGCGATTCAACGTACAATGAATACTCACAAAATAACGTAAATGTTATTAATGCCTTACTGCACTGGATTCACTGCTAACAGAACAGAGGATCCGTGTTTGTCTTGTAATCAAATAAGGCGTGCAGTTTCTTCTGCTACCAGTAGTTATTCCTGCATGTTTTTTGAGCTCACCTCTGTCCCCTTCACCGTACATACACTCATCATTCTGCACTGTGCAAGCCCTTTGTGACATCAGCCACGCCCATTTACTGATTGTGTGGACAAGTCTAGGACAGTAAGGGACCAACTTTCACAAAGGCAGCATCAAAGGGTTGATGCTAAGGCTGTCATACACTTCAGTTTTGATGCACCAGGGTGATGGCTGTATCGATGGTGTGTGCAGCCACAGCACAAATGCACACGGTTGCTCCTTTTATTCACTACCGGAGCATGTCAACGTGTTGTGTGACCTTTTGTATTTTTCCAATCTCGCAGGATCCATATTTATCACAATGTTGGATTCATGGTGCATAAAGATACAAAATTCATCACTGTTCAGTCAACGCCTTGCAGTATGTAGATTGTGCATGTGGATGTAATGAACTGAACTAGATCCCTAAAAACAGCAATGGGCTTTTACTCAATCTGCAGCTGGGATGTGTAGTTTTATTTCAACATGCATACAAAAAAAAATCACCTTCTTGGGAGTTTCCCGATCAGTATTCGTATTTTATGTTTCTCTCCCAGTGCATAAAACACAGAGCCAAAATGCTCGTTTCTGATGTCATCAAGTGACAAACCTTGGAGAAGCTCCATTAACAATAAAGAGGCTGACTTTGTGGACTTATAAAATTTCTGCCAGTAGATTTTCACCTTCTCCAGAGGGTCTTATTGTTCTGTTTCCAATGTTTAGGAGGGATTTGCATGTTCACAGCTATGGACTCAACAGCTCATAATCAAATGTTATGGGACTAAAACCTGCTGAATGTGTGTTTGTATTCAGATGACAGTTCTTTGTCCTCCCTGGAATAAGTCCAGCATGGCAGTCGGGGGAAAAAAAAAGACCATGACAAATTTGGAAAAGCAGCTTATCACAGCAAATTCAAGCGCAAATACCATCCTACAACTACAACAGCTAAACTGCAACTCCTCTACAGCTATGAATACGTCCAGTTTAAAATACCTCATAATCAGGTTCCTGGTAGATATGATCCTGTAACAAAGGATGTAGGACAAGGAATCAGTCAATGAAAAGTCATTCATTGTGAGATGAAAAAGCGGGCAGCTTTCTCTGAGCCATTGCCAGAGCTCAAAAGTCCGGGAAACACTGGAAAATTGAATGAATTAACACCAGGCATGGCATTGATTAGAGGTTAGTGCAGCACTGTAACCTTTTCACAGCCGGTCTGGGTGGTAACTTAGTCAGACAATATGGATCAAGGAAGCAGGAGATCACATGTGTTTAGCATTTAGGTGTCTCAGGAGTCGGCCCTTATCCTGAATAATGTAAACACTCAACGTGTCAAAAGCAAACACATTCAGCTACCCTATGGTCACACACTGCATTCACAAATACTCTCATGTGCAAAGGGAAAGCCACAGCCAAACATGATAGGTCACTTCCATGCTGCACATACTTAACATACACACAGCCAGCGCAATCGACTTACAATGATCCGTCACCAGTTAATGACAATGAATCCCTGTCTCACTTTGTGGTTGAGTAATGAAGATTTGGTTTTAAATATACTGTGTATAATTTAACTTGTGAACGCAGTGGGAAGGGAGGCGAGTGTATCCCCCAGTGCAGTAAAGTAAACGTTCGACAGCCAGAGAGATGAGAGAAGCTCTGGCAGAAATATTTACACTCGGTCTCGGTGGCAGAGTTGCACTATGTGAGCAGCTCTTCCTCATCAGTGAGTGAGTGGTGGGAATGAGCAAGCAGAGAAAGAGAGAAAATAAATACTCTGTCCTGATTCCATTCACAATGACAACTGGTATAAAATACAACAGAAATTCGGTGCTTATTTTGATTATTTTTAAATTCGCTGTCACCGCAATTGTACAACCTGAAATATGTAAAGATTTTACAATAACAAAAAGAAAGGCGATACACATTGTGAAATAGGACACACTCACATGTTGCAGTGTTTAGTTTAGATCACAATACACTACATGAACACATTAGAATTAGAAACAGTCTCCCTTCCCTGAAGACTCTCATATCTATACCTAAAGGAATGCGTGGCCCTGCAAGCCAAGAGTACACCGAGTTCAACAGCTTGAACTGCCACTAAAGAACAAGACTGCCAAATTTGGAAGTAGCGCAATTAAGCGCTCAATGTCACCATGGGCAGTGAGCAATTCTCCAGGGGCGAAAAATGCCTTTTCAGAGGGAAGCCCTGGGACAAATGAAGCCTGCCTCAGCTGCTGCCGGGTAAACTGATCCCTCCAATGCCACGGCAGGGCACAGGACAGAGAGTGTGGGAGGGAGGGAGGAAGGGAGGAAGGGAGGAGAGCAAGGGAGAGGAGTGAAAAAAGGGGGGCTGCTTTCCCTGCAGGCATGTCAGCTCAGCTGTTGACCAAGAATGACAGTAGTTAAAAGGAAAGAGAGACAAGAAACAAAGAGATATGTGGAAAAAAAATAACAGTGAATGAAAGTGAGACAACAGGACCAAGAGCAACTGGGAGAGAGAGGGAGAGAAATCTGGAGAAATCAAGAGCAGAAAAAATGACGCTGTGCATGGCAGCGTGAGTGACAGGCAGGGGACCCCCTACTCAGAGGGTAAGTGGGCACCCATGAAGGGTTAGGGCACAGGAAGGCCAGCCACGACCCCTGTGGCCCCCTGCCAGCAGACGTCTGGCTCAGTCACAGACAAGGAGGGAGTGAGCTGAGCCTGTGCCGGGGGTCAGCACATATGAGCCCCAACACATTAGCAGAGGGCCACCATCACCTCCAGCTATTAGACACACCACCTCTGCAGACACTCAGCACAGTTCACCTTGTACAAACAAACTACAATAACTTAAAAATACTAGAAACCAGTGAGACCACAGCCGACACTGACACACTGTCGGCTATGTGAGTTCATGCAAAAAAGGTAGATCTGCCCTGTAGGCTTTGGAAAGTGGGTCATTGCTGGTTATATGATTTCTTTCAAGCTGAGAGCTTTTGACCAACTTTTACTGTAAGCTTAAAATGTTAAGCTTTTTTTGCCAGCAATTTCTCAATTTCAGTTTAACCCAGGAAAAAATGTTGGCAGGCCAGTTTGCCAGCAACTGCCTGATCTTTGAAAGCCAAACATTTTTAAAACTGGTCAATTTCACACAGTTTCAGCAGATTAATGGGAGCATGCAGACCATTGCTGGATAAACACAGTCTCTGTTATTGTTGTTTTTTCCTCTGCAGGTTGCGAGCAAACTCATGCTGACATCAAAGCAGCAGGCGTGGAGATTGGAGGTCGGACAGGGAACGGCGAACGCCTACAGAGTGAGAAAATAAATGAAGGAAACCCAAGAGCTCCTTATCTCAGACAGACCCCCTCACTCACTCTAAATCACTCATACACAAACACAGACACACACTGGGTCTGACAAGGAGAAGCCCTGTCCCCTGTGTCAGGGCCAAATGAGTAGCATTCAGCAGCAGGGCCGACTCCCAAATCCTCCCAAAGCCCTCAAAAAAACAAAAACATTAGCTGGAAAATCTTTTGGAACTAACACAAAACTTCTGAAGACTTAAGTCGTTTATTTTGTGTGTGTGTGTGACAATTCCTGAAACAATGATAACAAGACAAACATTTCTTTCCATTTCTTTCGATCTTTCAATGTCAACTTTTTCTGTTTTTTGCTCTCTACAGATAATTCCAAAGACATCATCCCATTCGATTTGAATCGGTGTCACAGATGACCTTCTTTATCAGTAATCTTGTCACTGCCATCTCCATCAGCCTCGCCCCAAACAAGTGACGTTGCTCTGCGACTTGTTTCAACGCTGACAACCCTGAATTGTTTCCAGCTGGCGTTGTGAGCAATGAAAAGTGGCTTGTTGTTTCAGAAACGCTGTCGCCGTTTGGGATGCTTCCAGCGATATCAAATGGTATGCGGCCATTACTACACTTAAGCTGCTCAAAGCACTGATCACAAACCCAGTGAAACTTTGAAGAATACAATAAGAGCACGCTGGTCACAACCAACTCGGATTACCTTCCTTTTAACATCCGTTGGCTCTAAACTCATCCATCAGCTCAGCTAAAAATTAGCCGCTAATGGCTTTTTAATGAAACGGTAACAAATGTAGACAGCTATTTTGCCATGATTAAAGAGGAGGGGTCATTTTCTCCTCTCCTGCAGACTACAGGCTAATGCCAGTTACAGCACGGAGGGCAGAGTTTCACATAATCCCTCAAATATTTAAAACAGTCAAAAATGATCTCCAGTTCTTCATATGACCATTATGCTCTGTAATTTGTACATCCGACACCAACGTGCCCCATCTCAAACTCTAAAGCTGAATACTTTGTCAAAACAGTACACACAACTCCATAGTTGGAGTCAAACACTCAGCCCGGACATAAAAAGTTGCACTTTAAAAACAATGTAAAGCTGTGCAGCTGGAATCCATGGCAGATTGGAGGGATCAGAGCTTGAAATTAGTCCAGATGAATATCAGATTGTGTGACATTCTGAATAATTATCTCAATGAAAACAGCTCATTAAAAAAATGTAGTCTCTCTCTCGCACTCTTTTCTCCTCGATTTCAGTAACGAGATCCTCTGCTGGAAAGATTATCCTCATATACAGTGGAAATACTGCAGAAATTAATTATGGTTGTGAAATGCTGACAATTTGCACTTGGATACCAGCTGAAAGGTTATATTTCTTTGTCATTTCTCTGAATGAACAAAAGGTTAGTCACAGTAGGACCACAGTAACTCAGCAGCAAACTTTTTTGTACAGTAGGATCTGAGAAGCCTCACTTCTACAGCAGACTCCCACCCCAAACAATTCAACACTACTTTCAGTTTTGTGGATCTGTTGGGCATAAATTACATGTCAGACAGATATATTCTGTCTGACATGTAGGAACTATATTGACATAAGTCAGCAACTTTTATGGAATAGCAATCATGTTGAAGTTGAAGAACACTTTTGAAATCTAAGAGTCAGCTTTGTGTTTGTGGAACCACACGCAGTGCTGTACCTCCGGGACCTCCGTCTGAGAGCACACTAATGTCAGGCCTTCCGCAACTCTCTGAATCAAACAGCGGCTCACTTCAAACTCTTGCTGTTGATGTAAATGATCTGTAATGCTTGTTGTTTTAAACTTTCATACCTCTGTAGATACTTAAACCACAACAGAGTCAAAGCAGACTTGTGGGATTTTTTTTTCTGAATTTAGAGGGGAGGAGGGGGGATGTTTACAAGGCCTGTAATACCAGAAGTGTTACCAAGCACATTTAATCACTAACTGTTGACAGTTGGAATAAAAACACTGGGACGTTTGAGGAGCAAATTCCTTCTTTCTTTCGGAAGCCTGAAATACAAGAAAGGAAATCAAGGGTCACAGAAATGAGACCAGAGAAGTTACAAAAAGAAAGGTATAATTACTGAACTATGTTACTGTGAAAAAGAAGAATCACAACTGCACTGATGAGTTCATACTCTTCAGTCTCTGCCAAGAGGGCCTTTACTGTACCCGATCATACCTCAACCATTCCCCAAATCAAAACAAAAGGAAAAAGGAGTCCAAGCTCCAGAGGTAAGCAGCTCGAATACAGGGAGAGACTAAACATAAAAACTGTTTTTGTTTTTTAAATGGCCTAACTTTAGAGAACTTTATTTGGACGGCTGCTTTACCTCCACAATGGTCACCTGGGAAGGTACAACTGGCCTCACTTACAAAATCTTTTATTAACTGGTAGACAGGAAAATAAAACTTTCCCACAAAGAGTTCGTATGAAGTGCGACACAGTGCGCACATCCTCACTGTAAGGTTGATCATGGGACACAAGCTGTTACAAAAAGTGCCAGCTTCAGCTGGAGCCGATTGTCGCCCTACTTCGCACTCAGGAGAACTGCAATTCTTAGTATTGTTGGTTTAAACTTCCAAATATTTTGTTTTGTTTTAAAAAGGCATCAATTAATACAAGCACAAACCAATCTTGTGTTTACAGCACAGTAGCTGCTCAAGGTAAAGCGTGCATAATTCTCCAATAATCTAGTAAACCTTAAAGCCAGTGCAGTCATGTGTGAAATCACTTTCTTTGTTGCAGAAAGCTCTTTGCAGTTTGTTTCCCCACAACAACAAGCATAATTGAAATACAGAATGAAACAAATAGTGTGACAAGTTAGAGGAAACAGACAGAAAAGAAAGAAAGAGAGGAAAATCAAAAGGATTGGCTCCATACAGAGGGAATCAGAAAAAGGGAGAAATTGTTCCTGATTTAGATCTAAGAGGCTCTGGTCCTTCAGATGTCTCCATCAGCTAACCACAAGCCCAGGCTGAGCATGTGAGGCATGCTGCTTACGCTGGCACAGCTACCCCCTCGTGCTAATAACTGCAATGTGTTAGCTGCGATACAATACTCCACACAGCCCGCTGACATCCGCAGACTCACACACAGGCATGTGCCAAAAAAAACAAAAAAGCACATCTTAGTCAAGTTAATGACAATAAAAAGCAGGGAAATCCCAAACACAGAAATAGCCTCAATTCTAACCTGTTACTTTGAATCCAAACAACCTAAAGGCCTAAAGTGTGAACTATCATACAGGTAGCTACAGGTACGTAAGCCTAAAACTGTTTTTTTTTGTACTGCATGATCTTTTGTTTTCTTAAAATGAGTTGCTTATTTCAGTGATTTTTTGACAACTGAAAGGAGCTCCATTACAGATAAACTGACATTTATTTGTCAAAACAAAAATCCTCCCCACTTCTCCATAAGCACTTCCAATCATTTCAAACACAATATCAAGCACATACAAGACATGAGCAGTCACTGAACAATGTAAGCACCAGCCACCAAGAACAGCGCGAGCAGCGGCTGAGGCTACTCTGACAACTTAATTGGACATGTGAGGTGCAGCTGGAAGGCACAAGCTGTGGCGGCCTAAGTGTTCTTGGAGACTATCAATGTTCTGAAAGCGGCAAGATAAAATAAATCAAACAGAGAGAAATGGGAGAGGACTTTCTGTCAACGTTGAGAAACACCAAAGCTGTGCCGCAAGGAGCTTTGAGCACGCACGTGGAAAACAGCAGGCATCATGTTTGAAAAGCGTTTACACACCACTTTCTGAGGCAACTCGTGCCCACCTCACCTGACAGGAAAACTGTCTTGGCTGTATCTTCTGAACACAACGAGCTGGTCTTTATCCATGGACACAAACGCTTTAGATATAATTTGGGGTTAAATGGAAAATAACACATTTTTCTTGACAAACAATAAAACAAAATACCACTCCCTGAAACAAAAAGCTTCTGCTTTGCCTTATGAGATATGACAACATTTACAAACTACGAAAAATCATTTTGATAAGAAACAATTGAGCGTTTGTGTCAAAGTTTCAAGAGTGACACATTGTGCATTTAGTCATGTTAGATTATTTTTCTCTCATGCTGGCACACTCTGGCAAGTGGAATCTAACTCATAAAGCCACACACATAGCGGCGGGAGTGAGCCATCCTAAAACTAACCACAGTTTGAATTCCTCTTGCTTCAGAGATCAAAGCACGCAAGGATTTAAATATAGGTGCTATTTTCACATCGCACAGAAAGGAGCATTAAAACATTGCTCAGGACTTTCAGCCTGGTACCAACTGTGTGTAAGTGTGAGGTTTGACTGTTTAAAGTGTACCGTTTTCAATGACGTCATCATTGGTATAAGAGGAGTGGAATCATTCATAGGTCAAAAAGGTGAGGGTCTGCTAAATGGAACACACTCTCACACTGCGACATAAAAAAACAGACCACCCACAGTTTGTGTAACATAGATTCTTACACACAGGCACCCAATTATGTTACTCCTCTTTTGTGACTTTCTGTCCCAGCCAAGAGAAAAATCTCCCTCTATAAGAAGGTGCTAAGAATACATTCAGAGGGGTCTGGTGAAAAGTGACTCAGTAACAATTGAATTTGTCTAAAGTCACAAATAAAACTAGCTCCAAAGTTGGTTGTAGCAACCTACAAAAAACAAACAACAGTTTTAAATGAAACATTTAGTGGTAAACGTCATACCGACAAGAAGACTTAAAGCTGATGAAACACAATATCTGCCCAGAACCCGTGTCAGAAGAAAGAACAAGGAGGGCAAACATTAGCCTTAATTGCAAGGTAATTGTTTCCCAAACTACAATATCACCAGCAGCACCCTGCAAGTAATAGGCCCCATCGGAGGGCTGCTTTCATCCGGATGGCCTGAGAGCAGGGATTAAACCGTGGAGCAGCAGCATCCTGCCCACCGAGTATTGATCACCAGTTGACTCACTGCTCGCAGGAAGCCACTGGGATTAATTTTTCCCCCAGCTGCTTTCCTGTGTCTGAGGACTGTCTGAGGAGCTGAAGTAACCTCATCCCACCAGGATGCCAAGCCCTCACCTCAAAGAGAAAGCAGACCAACGCCATGGGCTGAAGAGCTCTGGCTGACTTACAGCCAGTGGTGGCTGGGTGCAAGGTCTTTTGTTGGAATGACACACTGTAAGTGCTTTTGATCCGTTTGAAACGGCACACAGAGATCAGTGAGGTGTTTACTTTGCAACAAGTCAGAGGATAAATGAGACTTTGAGACAGTGAACTCCAGAAGAGCATTAATTCTACATTGGTTCACCCCATACATGATCAGTAACAACTAATTCACTCTGCCAAGCATCATTGCAGTCCCTACATCTGGACAACAAAAACTCCTCTCATCAAGTGACAGCAGCGGCTGCTAAAATACAAATACCAAAACTGTGGACTCTATCGTCTCCAACTATTACCTTTATCCAGGACTTAATCCCATAATTAAAATTGTCCGATAGTGTCAATATTACACAAACCACTTAATATGCAGTTCATGGTTTTTGTGCCTTTATATACACTTCTTACAAGGGAAAAACAACAAGTCTCATTTGTCAAAAAACAGACAATAAATAGGAGCTTTCAGGAGAGAACCAGGCCAGAATTTCAATAAAATAAAGAAATGTGATGAGACCTACACACGCAGACTCTTTAACCACGACCAAGCACATACACTCATCTCTGTCTGTACAGTTCTTTGTCTCTCATTAAAAAACATGCTTTGGCTTCCAACCTGCCTGAGGAGTCCACAGTGTGCCAGCATGACTCCATCTTTTTATCATTTACAGTCAGGGGTGGGTTTTGTTACTGCTACAGGGGGCTGGAGTCAGAGGGAAGAGTCTCTCCAAAGCTGTCTGTCCCCTGCGTCCTCGGTCCTAAAAGAACAGCCTTCCCTGAGCTGATGATCAGATGGATTTATGGTGCAATCTCTGAAAGTCATTTGCTCCTGCAAGCCGGAGAATCAAAGGCAAGATTTCCGGATGGCAATGGGACAGAGATTATGCAGTTTGTGCTATCTGATTGCAAACGTCTACAGGCTGTTTTTCTTTTACTTGACGAAGGTTTCCTTCGTATATTTGTCTTGTGAAAGATGAGCTGAATCAACACAAATGCATTTCACTGTGAAAATAATGATGAGAAGTGGCGATGCTGAAGGAGAACAGCCAGTCAACAATGTTTTAAACATTTATCAATGACAGAAGAAGACTGACTTCAGCAGGATCTTCAAGTGCTGTGAGGTAAATGAGGATTTGCTTTACATTGAACCAGCACGTCACCAGATGTCTTCAAGGGCAGATTGTGGGCTGTTTTTTCAAGTATAACAATAATGTATTTTTCACGAAAGCCTCCTTTGTCTGACTAATTTTCTATTTTATTTCATTTGTCCATAATCAACGGACTTAACCAATAAAACACATTTCAGTGGATTTCTTTCTGATCATTCTTGACAATCAGAACAAACATACATCAATGGTCTCATGACCTTGTTACAAGGCAATAAAATACATCTCTTAGCAATCATTAGATTTTGTCTGGTTCGTGTATGAACTTTTTTTAAGTCCTTGATGTCAAATACATATTTCAGTCTTCATCTGCAAAGTAAAGATAATTACAAGTGACCATGAATGCAGGCTGAACACAGCGGCTTTAACAGCCTCAACATTGGAGATTTCCGATACGGCCGGCTGTGGATTTAACCTCTGGGTGGCAAAACCACAAGGTAAAGCTGCCCGATCCAAAGTAAACTCCACAACAGGTCATACTGTTCTAAAACCTGACAAATAGAGTATCACATCTACAGTTTAACTTACAAAACTAGAAGCAGCATTCTTCTGTCATGTAGGTGGTCGATATCGCATTGGAATAACAGGTGGGGTTTTTTTCAAATGTGTTCGAGAAGGGATTTCCTAATTCACATGTATTACCCATTATTTAAGAGCAATGAGGTTTAGCGGCATAAAGTCCTAAAAATAGTTTGGAAGGAATCTAAGAGAAAAAAGGGCCTAGTTGGACCATGTGCCAAACCAGCAAGTCCCAGAGGCACCTCCCCAAATCATCTTGAGGCAATGCATCAATCAGAACCTCCACATCAGTGGTAAATGCACTCAGCAGCCATAAAACTCCCAGATCAAGCAGCACGCTGAGCCAAAACAGAAAGGCTCTCCTCACTAATCCAAAGCTCTTATCTATTTCTCGTAAAAAGTTTTTTTTAAAAAATTGAATAAAAATCGAGTATCCGAGAGTGTCAAAATCCACTGTAACTGCTGTCCAGCCTGTTTCCTTCGGGCTTTGCAGATTACACCTCATCTTCAACATCTGGAACAGTTAACCAAATTCTCAAGTAGACTGAAAGAGTTGAACAATACAATTAGTATATGAATGAAAAACACGGTAATAACTGTCTCATCTCAACCTGAGGGTTTTCTCTAATTTCTCCCTGCAATGTAACTTAGAAAGATATAAAGCTCGAACTACCTCCTCACACCACACATGAACTTTCATCCACCCAGTTAAAACTATAAATTGACAGTGTAAATTAGCTGCTATCAACCTTCACTAAGGTTTTTGTGAGCAAAAAAATACTGAATTTTGGTATTTATTCTCTAGTTCAATTCTACTTTGAAGTAAGCGAGTTTCCCAAATCACTGTATCCACAGCTGCACTCGAAGATTTTTCCACTAACTGAATTCAGTGAATTCAAATCAACTAACTTGAACAAAGCATCCTTGGGTTCTTCCATCCTCATGATCACTCTCCTGATATACACACCGAGGTTAAGGACATTATAATATTGAAGGAAAAAAGAACATCTAACTCTATCAAGAATGGTGTCTGCCCCTCCGAGAAGTTGATTTGAAAAATTAGCAGATATCAAAGAAGTGTTCATAAAAAGGCTAAACATTGTGTGTATCACTTGTTTTTTGTTTAGAAATTGGCTCTAGTTTGCAAAACTCAAGTCAAAAACAAATTGACAACATATTTTCTATTACCATACTTTCTGCACTACAAGTCCTCATTACAGCTCATTTCAAGCAATTACACTGTCAGCAGGAGCTGTAATCTCCAACTGCTGCTAAACGCCCAAATTTCCACTTTTGCTGGAAACTATAATTGGGAGCTGCTCTTGGTGCTTTGCAGATGGACTCTATTGAGCAATCTGAATATCCCTAATATTACCCAGTTCCTCTCCAGGGGAAACAGGAACATTAAAAAGGTCCAAATAATTCCGGTCAAATTACACAGCCCTTAATGAACTTCAAAAGATGTGCGGATGTTTTTACAGGCCGGCACTCAGGCTTTAACAGTAATTATGAAAACAAACCATATTAATGATACCATTTATCATTTCCACACTTTAGCTGCATGAGGCCTACCACAAAGAACCTGTCTCCAGTGGAGAAAGAAACACCAGTAATGTTTCACACTGAAAATGTACATGTTTACATATGCCGGTCAACTTTTTCATCGATTTCAGTAACAAAAAAAATAAACCTGCACACCACTGCCGAGAAGAGCTGTCGTGGACAGAGTGCGACATGAACCTATCCAACCTCTCTAGACTTCCTGTATCCATGCCTGGACTGCATTAAAAACTTAACCTGGGCCAAACCTCTGTGACTGTGGGGTCTAACCTGTGGTGAGGCTCAAACTTGCCTCTGTTGGACTAACTCGACAAAGAACGACAGACGTCTCGGTAAGGCGGTAATCTGTCAATTTACAGATCCTATGTTGAAGATTGCTGTTATTTGATGTTCCCCTAGTGTTTAAAGTGTGACAGAGCTATAGACACAATAATAACAATGAGAGCCAGGTAACCAAAGTATACAAATCGAAAGCATATAGAGGAAACTGGCTTCATTTTCTTGGCTCCAGAACACAGTAGTCGCAAAGGAGAAAAGTGTAGTGGCTCATTTAAATTCCACATGCTCCAAGGATTTCTGCTGTAAGTCTGGCATCACTCCAAATTATGTCTCCTGGGTGTACATACCACTGAATAATTTGTCCAAATGTCATTTGCAATTCCCCCCAAATCTTTTCTTCACTGAAAGCCTTTTCAAAAACATCTGTAACAAATACTTGTTTTGAGGCTCCATTGTTTTACAACATCACTGGTACCAGTACATGACCTTAAGCTGTGTATAAAGCATAAAAACAAGTTTAAATTTCCACTGGGCTTGAAACCTGATCACTGGAGCAGTAGCCACCTGCATAGTATGATATTTACCATTAGTTCTGGGCAGCTCAGGCTCATGTGTTACAAATCTTTTAGCCGCAGTCTATATAATTAGCTGTAATTGACTTCCCTTGAAATGTGTTTCTTCTGGGACATCTGGCCTTGAAACTTCAACCTTCCCATAAAGAGCCGGCACTGACTTACACTTTCAGTTTTGTGAACTGCATGGGTGGCTGCAAAGGAACACGCTCTTCTGCAAAAATAAACCTAAAAAATGGCATTCATATAACACACTTCTTAAAAGGGAAATATTTGGACCTAAAATAAATACCGTAATACAAATATCTGACATGGGATATCTGCTCTCGTACTTACTTCCACGAAGAAGTAGGACTGAGCTTTAGGTTACTTTGTCACAGATATTACTTCATATTATTACATGGATTAAAGGACAAAATTATACACCTCAAAGTTTATCAATAGTTCTTTGTTTATTTAAATCTGATCAATGACAGATCATTGAGATGGTAATGATGGCGCTGGTCAAAATACACACAGAGCACAGTCATTCATACTTCCTCTCATTATTCGGAGTGGAGTGGTTAAGAAAAACTGCTATCTTTCAAAACGGGAGAGTGGGTGTTCCAGGCAAAAAGGAAGCAAGCTTTATTTAATGATATAAGGACCTCAGGCAAAACAACAGCTGAAGCTCCATGATAGTGAAGGCTCATGCTTTCTCCACATTTAGGTGAATTCTGAAGTGGTTAGTTCTCAGTGTTATACTCTCAACCCCAAGTCTATGATGCACAACAAACCCTCCACCAAAATGCTACTGACAATTTGAGTCATCTTTAAAAGGCATAAATTCATCATTTCACCACAAAGCGGCAGCCGTTCATTTAACACTGGTTTCTTTGTGTTGTTTTGTTTTATAAATGTGTTTCTTGGAGGAGTAATTAGGTAAAGCTGAGTAAGACAAAATGAACAGCTCCATGTTGAATTAGCACACAGCCCTGTCAAAGCAGTGCTTTACGGCACTTTAATGTAGTTGGTGCACTCTGTATGAGCTGAGTCATTGTAAAGTATGGCTGCAACAAAAAGACTTGCGCATCACATTGCTGCTGTATTTCAACAAATGAATTTAATTCCTTAGATATGAAAAAATGGACAGCAGGTTGTATTGTGTGTTTTCATATTACATGATGCCAAAGGGAGAAAAAAAAGCTTTTATCACAGAAACTGCCAGTCAGAGTGAAGCGTGCTTGGTTCCAAATGTCAAATGTAATCAGCAGATTTCTTATTTCTGTATGTGAAACAAAGGACATTACGAAATGATTTGGAAAAACTGGGAAAGGGAGGAGAAAGGATGAAATAGCTGACCTTTGGCATAGCAACGTCTTGCACAAAACTAACAAGATTTAAGGGATTTTTTCTGGAACATGTAATGAATCAAGAACAACATGCACCTCAAACCAGTGAAGACTGACCTGAGCGCCATCCCTGAGCTTGAGGATGCACTCCATGGTGTTGATAGTGATGACTACGGGCTCTGATCCCAGTTTGGTCCAGGGCACATGGATACGGAGCTCATGGATGTGACCACTCATGAATGTGAAGGGCAGCTTCAGCTCCTGCATTCAGGTACAAAGATGTACAGGTTAGATGAACAGTTTGAAATTGACGTTTACAACTCAGGAGCTCAATTGCATATCACATAGAAAATAAAAATAAAGTATCAGTGGACCTCACAAAGACCGCCCTCTGCTCAGTCATTGGTTTTTTACTGCGAGTCATGTTTCTGCTCTCCTTCCACGTATGTTCTGTCTAGCTACACTGAACAAATGAAAAGGTGCCAAGAAATATAGGCATGTGTCAATATGACTGCAGAGACTTCCAAAACATCTGTTATGGTCACCCATCCATTTTCAAACAGCACTTTAAAACTAATATTTGAAGACGAGTGGACAGTAAAAACAACAGCAACAGATTACATAGTGGTTACACTTTTATCCAAATAAATCGAATTTTCTCAGAAACAGCCGAATCACTGTTCTGCATCTTGAACCACTCTGTGTGAGAACAAGTCCCAGGAAACCCGGCTGCCTACACACAGACTTCACTTGCCTTCACTTGAGAGCCAAGCCAAAAAAATAATAGCCAATCATATTTCTGAGAAAAAGCTGTTGTGGATTTACAGTGTGTCGGCTCAACAGCCCACGCTAAAGTTTCAATAAAAATTACTCTTTTTATTAGGAAGATGATCTCTGAGTGCATATTTTAAAGGAACTATGGACCAACTTTGGACTGAAACAAAGGCAATAGCGGGACAATTTCCAAAGTTTTGACACAGCATTACACACAAATCTCAACCTTCGCACAATATTCCCACTGTCAGTTGGCTTCAAGCTGCTTCCAATAAGAACTTTCATCACAATCTCTGTTGGGTTAGGTAGTGTTTTGGTCTGCTCTTCAGAAGCAGTCAGAACCCACTCAGAAGGAAAGAAAGCCCCCTTAACTCATGGCAGGCTGATCTAATCCAGACAGTACAAGTGTAAAGAAGAACATTGTGTCAAAATAACACTATGGAGCAAAATATCAGAGTAAATCTATCAAACTTCTCCATAGTGACAGTAAAGATACCGAGAACAGCCCTGCTGCAGCGGTTTATTTTGGGTTTTTTTTTACACGATTTTAGTCAAAGTAACAAACTGCAGCCACGACATAGACATAGCTGGTATAACAGAAATACACCAGAGGGCATTAGTTATATCACATCAAGTGTATTTCTCACATGAAGCTTCATTTTATCCTATTACTCACTCCCTTAGACAATTTTAGACCTCATACTCCAGTAAAGTATTGCAGGGGGAGCTGGAGCTAATCCTTACTGACATACATCCGGGACGGGTTGCCAACCTGTTACAGTGCAAACAAACCATGCAAGCACACACATATACACAAATAAGCTAGAGTCACCAGCTGAACTCAGATGCATGTTTTTACACTCTAAGAAAACCCCAAAACATGCACAAAGAAAGGCCCCACCTGGGGTCAAACCCAGGAGCATCTTGCTGTGGGGCAGGTGCATTGACCACATCATTGTGCAGCTATAGATTTTGTCAATCACAATAAATGTAAGTTGTTTGATGAAAATCATTGTGCCCCCCTAACAGCTACAGACAGATGAATGGGTCGAAAAGGAAAACTCCTGCAACTGTGTAATTTCAGATGGAGGAGATTTGAAAAGAACCATGGATGAGCCTGTGCTCGAGAGAAATCTAACAGCAACTATGAATAGTCTGAATATAGATCATGACATGCAAACCCTTTGCATGAAAGGGTACATGAGTGAATTTCTCCATTGTGAGATTAATAAAGATTATCTTATTTTATATTCACATTCATTCAAATGAGACAAAAACTGGTCCGTGTATTACGAGTTTATAGGTGTATTAAGTACATCTCATTTGGTGACACCCAGACGCCACGTTTTAGGCTGCAGATGGCCTTTCAGCCCATTATAGGCAACACACAGCATCGTTGCAGTATTGTGGTAATCAAGCTGCAAAATAACAGCTTGCGTGAAGTTGAAACAGCAGTTATTGGGAAAAACATTATGTATCTGAAACTTGCAATTTTTTTTATTAATCTTGCTTTCGATAATCATCTGAAGTACTCAATCAGTTTCTTGTTCTTTAAAATGTCTATAAACACTGACAAATACTGGCATATAAACTGCTATAGTTATATGAAAACTTAATCACCACACAATCAGCTTTTCAACACAAAAATGATCAAAACTAAAAAAAATATCCATTTGTATCATGTTTAACTGCATATTTGTGTGTTTGTTACTGTTTCACAAATCTTCCAAAGTGTCATATTGGGGTTTTCCTTGAGAAACCTAGGTGTAGAAACTCTCGAGTAGAACCTGTGATTTTGTGAATTACGCCTGGGATCAGTGAAAGTTTGTGTCTTGGTCATACTAAAAAAAACCCTCAAAAGTACAATCAACCTGCAGTACCTGTTCCAGCACATCCAGCTTCAGGTCCAGCTTGCTGAGGACCACATCCCCTCCCCACAGGGACAGCTGCAGGTCGGACGGCTTCAGATTCTTTATGTACTTGTTTACATAGCTCATCAGGAGCGGGGTGACGTAAGACTCCAACATCTTGTTTCAGTCCTAAAAAGAAAGTTTGATCATCAATTAATACATTTTCATCATTTTTTACATCAAACATTACTGTCAAGTTTACAGTGTACAACATCACTGTGTGTCCAGTTAGGAATGTGGAAGCAGTCGCGTTACCATGGAGTATAGTGAGGAAAAATCTGGTAGTACTCCACAGGGCTTGACAGGGAAGAAAACTTCAAATAACAACATTGTCAAATCATGACCTCAGTTTAATTGGTAAATCGACACTGATTGGAAGCCTTTAGGGCAGCATGCTGGCACAACGGTTCAGCATTTTTGTCTCCCAACAAGAAGGTCTGCTGTCAAATCTGGACCAGAGAGTCTGTGTGGTTCATATGTTGTCAATGTGGTGGAGTGAGGTTTTCTATAGGTACTCAAGTCTCCTTTTAACAAGTCAACCCCAGGGTTGTTAGGTCACTTAGCACCTCTGAACTGACCATCTCCTGTGCACTGGTCTGCGTAGGAGTTTATGCAATACGTACAGAAACAGGCTTCAGTTTCTTAGCACTTTAATCAAGAAGGCAAAGTCAACGACACACATGTGACGCTCAAATGGGTGAACAGGTGTGGGTGTGACGGGCCAGGTGCCTTTAATAACTTTAATTAGGCACCAACCCCACTTGGGTCGTTGCGAAAGCAACAGTGTAGTTTGAGCTCTGTGGTCTCAAGCAACAATTAGTGATATGAAGAACACCTGTGCTATGGTCCTCTTGGAATCAGAGCGATATCATATTATATTTACGATACAGTGAAAACATGAATTTTATTCACGTGGGTTTCGGTCAATCGTCACCTCATTTTAACACTTCCTTAGTATTTATGCCAATCGACCGTTAAGAATCTCAAAGTTAACCTAAATTGACCACACAGTGTAAACTAGCCTGCTTGCTACTGTCGCTTCTGTTTTTCCTTGTGTGAAGTGTCTATAACGGGGAAGCACCACCGTATGGCTTTTCCCTGTTGGCCAGACCGCAGTGTTCATCAAAATGACTCAAACAATAGAGATATGGTCTAATGCGTACATAAAACCCCTAAACTTTGTGATGAGCAGCTGTAGCCACGGGGGCTAGCCGCTGTCATACAAACTGTGCAGACTGAAGCTAAGCTACGAGCTCGTGAAAAGTCGCTCTAACTTCGTTTCAGAGGGTTAAAAAACCAAGGAATACTGATGATGTGGTAAAATCTGCTCTTACTCGTCCCCCGCTTGTATCCTGAAGCTGTTTGTTGAGTCCGGGATTTAGTAAAACATGTTCATCCCGTCAACAAGCGTTAGCCACATCTCACACAGGCTACAGTACCAACGTCATCAGTAAACACCAACGCGGCTTCCGTATGGCTGGTGTTGCCTTCGTGGCCATCGGATATTTGCCTTTCTTGCTTTCGCTTACATTATGAAAAGAAACTATAAACAACAAAGAAAATGAAATCATACTTCAGGAAACTGAAAATATTTTCCGTCATTTTTTATTAAATTACAATATTTTTTGAGGATTTTCAATAGCCATGGCATTGTGTCACCATGTTGCATGAAAAAATACTTAATGTCACCGTGCAGCCATGCTTTTTCAAGTTGTACCTGAAGGCATTCTTTTACGTAAAAACTGTAATTGCCTCACACGCCCCCTTACCCTATATAAATATGTGGCTTCTCGCCTATGGGGGAAAATCAGTGAGAATCCTCATATATTACTAATTTCTTGTAAAAAGCAGATGCACCGTATCTGTTTAAACTCTTGAAATAAGTATGTAAACATCAGCCGTTTTCTTGTATTCCCATAACAAACTAAATTCCGTTGAACGTTTAGAAATTATTCTGAGCAAAAATTGGGATGAGTAAATACAAACAGTGAATGCTGGAATGCCCACTCAAATGATAATGATTGTAATATGTATTTGAATGCTTGCGTCACAGCCTGTCTGGAGTTTTTTTTTCGGCAACCTCAATTAAATGGAAGTATTGGCCATATAGCCACCAAGAACTGTAGCCACAGACTGGCCATAATAGCAATATGTCGGCTTCTTTATTTTGAAGGACGAGCACATGAAGTTTTGCAGAAGTATATGAGGTAGGTAATCAAATTCAAGAGGCATTTGTTTGCTTCAGAGCATGAGTCAGAAATTAAGAGTTAATTGAGATATCAGTAAAAACCTGGATACAGCAAGAGTTCCCATATTTTTGCAATTTTCCACCTTATGGAGATGCGTGTTCAGGTTGACTGAACCTTGTATGTTGTTGGGATCTGGGGACCAGTTTTCAGATTCATGTGTAGGGGGTGTATCGTGTGTCGTCATGAAAAATGTTTTCTTATGTATGTTCTTCACACAAAATGAGCCAAGGCCAGTGAGTCTGACATTCAAAGCCTAATTAAATGTATATTTTTTCTTTTAAGAGAATATGGAAACGGGTCCCACAGACCCGAACAACGCACAAGGGTTCAATAAGAATGAAATGTATGAAATTTAAATACCAGGCACAAATGTTTTATGCTGCCTGAATGAGCTCAAACTTATTTGTAGCTTGGAAGCCATCATTTTTAATGTCTAAACTTTGAATGGGCGGAATTATTGCCATGGCGGGGACTGGGACAGTGAGGGGGCATCATGTTTGTGAGCTTTGATCTGGCTGTTTGATGCTTTGTGTTTGGTTTTTGTTTGTGTTAATTCATTGGATCACAAATTTAATGTTTAGGCTGAGTCAATTTTTTTTGAAGTGCAAGCAATGTTTGCCGTGCTCTTAATGAGCTGTTCCACGGGCCCTTTAAACAGCCACAGCGTGGAGCCCGGCGGGCTGCAGGCAGTGCAGCCTCTCCCCTGACAGATAAAGCTTCCTGAGGACACAGTCCACACAGGCCGGTCACGGATGACGTTCGCCGCGTGACTGTCCACTCGTCCGTGCATAGCGTCTGCGTACCAGTGCGCGTCCACACTTCCCGACCGTCGAGTCGAGCTGGAGCAAGATGCTCCGAATTCAGTGATGAGAGTATCTGGGATCACGCACATGTGCTGCCCTCTGACAGCCGAGTGTCGCTTCCTGCAGCCCCTGACAGGACAATGGGGCGGTGATGTGGGCGGACGATCCCTGTGGCGCTGTGCCGCTGCTCCAGGGCCTTTGGAAACATCCTTATCTTTACAGCCTGGGATCAACTGGGAAACTTTTTCTATAGGCTAGATTGTTCACACCGTGAGCAGATTACACACGCTATTCTTATTTCAAGGTTTAAATTAGATCAGTGTCCCTGTTTTTAGTTGCTGTTTTTTTTAGTTGGCGATTTCGGGATAATAAAAAAGAGATGAGGGTCATTTAAAAGTTTTGAAACCAGGTCTAAGCTCATTTTGAAAATAATTTAGGAAAGTGAAAGGACGTACGCCAATCCATGTTTGGATATGATGCCTAAATATTTACTATACTGTGAAGCTATACGAAAGGAGTAATAGCATAAGAACCTTTTCTTTTCATAAGATACTCCACGGTCCTTATTTGTCGCCATTTACCACCCCGAGGCATTTTCTTTGTTTGATACAAATAATTTTATTCACAATTTATAGGCCTGCCTTAGCTGAGAAGACAGCTTCTACAAACATGTATTATTATTATTATTATTATTATTATTATTATTATTATTATTATTATTATTATTATTATCGCATGTTTTCCTCTCTGAGCTTCAATGAAGTATCGTGAGATTTTTCATTTTAATTCTCCAATCTCCGGATTCTTTGTGTTCATTCCTATTTACTTTTTTCCCCCCTTTTTCTTCTTTTTAAACCACGATCTCGCGCGGGACGTCGCACTTGTTGCGACTTCATTGAGGGAAATGATTGGGAAGGTCTGAGTCTGCAGTGCACGGGGAATAAACCGGGCCTCGGCTCATGGCCTCTGTGCAGCAGAAGAACACCCATTTCAGTCTCCCACTGTTGCTGAGAGGCACTTGTCTCACATTTGTCTCCCGAGTCCATTACAGATAAATGCTACTTTTTCGAGCCATTAGTTTCGCCGTTCAGCGGAACTTGCGTCTCGGAGGAGTCGCGGGGAGCCCGGAGAGACTGCTGGGAATCAAAGCGACGTCGGGCCTGAAGGCCAAACAAGATAAAGGGAAGAGAAGCGAGCCGCGGAGATGGTCCCATTTAATTCGGCCTCACCGCAGAGCGATAAAAAAAAACAATGATCCGAGCCTGGCTCGTTTTGGCACCGGGAGCAGCGCCGGATGGTTAACGAGAAGCTGGTCAAAGTTTACTTGGAAGAAATCCAAATCCTGGTTTTCTCGTGAATCCAGAAAAAAATGGAAGCGTTGCCGCACCAAAAACAGCGTCCATGGCGCACCTCACGTCACCCCATCCTCACTCCCAAGGCTTCATGTTTACAGGCACTGCTCGACTCACTTCACAGCTCCTACACTGAGTTTTAATTCAGAAGAAGGGACTTCTGGTAAATGTCAGCTGAAAGGCACTGATTGGTCCAAAAATGTGAATTCACTCAATAATAACTGGCGGAGTGTTGGAATAATTGTGAGATCTGACAGGGCGGGTGAGTCGAGCCGTGGTCTCTGCACGGTCCGTGAACAGGACACCGCGCAAAGTTTGCTATGTGTTGGTGATCCGTCCGCGCTGTACCTTCTCCTTCCGCCTTTTTGCAGGTCAACGGTGATTTCAGAGGTGAGACAGAGTGAGATAAAGGTGTGAGACGGCTGCTAATGCAACTAATACAAGACTAATCAGCGGGTCTTCCACAGACCGGGGGAGATAATAGAATAAGCTTTATCCTGCAGACAGAGGTGACTGGCAGATAGAGCCCATGGACAAGAACGTGGACAATTGTTGCATGTTTTTATTTTATTTTGAAAAAAGAATTAATATGATATAGTTATGCATTAGAATGTGCTGCAAATAATGAAGCATTTTGCCTTGCCTTCAAACCAGCCAAACATTAGCTTTGCATACCTTAAAATTGCCAGTTTATTCTATAGTCTTTTTAAAGTGACGCCTGCTGATGTAGCCTCACAATAAAATCCCAGCAAATTAGCCTCAAACGCTGTCGGTGCCCGCCGGCTGTAAACACACACACACCGCTAACTTCATGGCCAGAGTAATTAACTGCCTCTGTGTCTCGTGGTGTGGAGAACACGAAGTGAAAACAAAGAACCAACGCAAAACATATCATGGAAATATTTATTTTTTTCTAAAATACAATTTAACATACATTAAATTTATGACATTTTTTTGACACCGTTTTCATTTCAAGGTCAGGACATGGACAATAAAAAACAACAACAACAACAACAACAACATTATATACATGGTCTAGATATTTACAGGTGGTGTGAAAGGTGGACGTGGCTCCTCCGCTGTAGGTGCAACCAAATTCCCCACTGAGTAAAGTGGCAGTAAACGTCCTGATTGTCTCTTGAGCCAAAGAAAAAAAGGAGGGGGCGAGAAAAATAGGGAAAAAAACCGGGGTCGCTGGTTTGTCTTAATGCGTACTGTCCATTGTGAGTTTTAATTGTTTTGTTTGTCAGTCCAGGCTAGTAGTCCTGAAGTGGGCTGTGCGTCAAACTGTGCCGTCGCAAGTCACAGTTGCGCCGAAACACCTTTCCGCAGCGGCCACAGCTGTAGGGCTTGATGTCTGTATGGGTGAGAAGGTGAGTTTTCAGGTTACTTCTTTGATTAAAGGTTCTTCCGCATGTGGGGCATTTGTGGGGAGACTCCTGTTTAGATTTGAAGCAAGCAAAGGATTATTCCCTTTATTGTACAGAAGGTCTGTCAGAAAAAGAAAACTTTCAAGCAGCTAAAATAAGTATGTCACTTTCACTTTCACACCCCCCCCCCCAAAAAAATGTGTTCCCGCAACTTTAATAGGTCACTTAATATTTCTGCCCGAATTTGGTCACAGGCCAGTCGTTAGGCGAGGCTTATGATAATCCCCATGCATGCAGTCGACGGAGGATATGAGGTGAATTACAAGCCTAACGTGAGCTGGAGCTGAGGTGACGGTGGCTGCTCGTGTGCGTGGCTCACCTGCATGTGCAAGGTTTTATGGACGGCTAGAGTTCGAGACTGACAGAATCCTTTCCCACATTCTTGACATTTGAAGGGCTTTTCCTTGGAGTGGATGTATCTGTAAAACAGAGACGGGACACCTAATCAATGCGCGGGCCTCGCTTGTACACTGCTGCAAAGCTCTCAGTCAAAATAAGAGAGGGGAGGGAGAAGAGGGGGGAAAAAAAGGAAAGGAAATCTCAATGTCTAACTTTATGCTTCAAAGAGCTTTAGCGCCCTCATGGAGAAAATCCCGGGAACAGACGGCTCCAACTTTTATTTTTTTTAAATTGAAAATGTTCAGAGGAAAAAAAGCCCAGAGGTTGCGTGGAGCAATAAAAGTGTCTGGGACATGCACATGGTTTCAAAGCTGACTGGAGCGTCTCCCTCATGCGTGATGAGTGCGACCGGGGCCGGGAGCGCGTCTTACCTGTGGTCTCTGAGATGGTCCTGTCTTCTGAACGCCTTGTGGCAAATGTCACACGTGTAGGGCCGCTCGTCCGTGTGGGTCCTCTCGTGAATGAGCAGGTTGTAGGACTTGGTGAAATGCCGGCCGCAGAACTTGCAAATAAATTCCTTTTTAGTCTTGGACGGTAGCCGGCCCCGGGTGGGCTTCCTGTCCGGGGACAGCTTGCTCAGCTCGGAGATGGTCCCCCCCAGTCCCGCGGTCAATTTGGCCAGATTGGCCGCTTTCGGCGGGTCCTCCTGCGTGGCCGCGAGCGCCAGGTTGGCGAAGTCGAACCTCGGCCTGTCCTTGTGCAGCGAGGGCACGCCGTGCGCCACGGCGGCCTGCTTCGGGTGGAAGAGCTGCGCTGCGGCCGTGAAGGGCAGCGCCGGGAAGGGGATTCGGGGGTCCACCAGGCCCTGGGCGGCCGCCGTGATCGTCGACCTCAGTCCTTGCATGTGCGGGTAGCCAAGAGTCCAGTGGTTCATGTGCATGGTCTGCACCGCGCTCAGGCCGTACAGACCCTGCAGCTGGTCAGCGGGGAACGTGTTGACGGCCTGCAGGAAGGAGTAGTTGGTGAGCTGGAGGGCCGGGTGCAGGGGGATCGGAGCGTGCACGGCTTTGCTCCCCATCGCGGCTCAGACCTCAGCGGAAGGACTCGGCGATAACCCTGGAGGGGGGAATAAAGCGCAGGAAACAATGAGGGGTCGGCTGGAAGACGTTACACGAGAACAGCGGCAAGCGAAATCAGACCATTCTGCTGCTGACTCAATGCAGCGATACCCGCGGTTTGCACAACAAAATATAATTTTGCACAACAAATAAATTGT